>CM077191.1:5763862-5833862 GCA_039654105.1 Coreius guichenoti
CGAGGAGACGCGGTTCTGATGCCTGTACCGAACTGTGATGGGCAACATCGGCACTATGATGAGAAAAAACAGGTATGCTTGAGCATTCTGTCCTTTTTAGGGTCGCATCCTGTGACATCATGTCCCGTTTTTGGTTCGCTTAGATGTCTTTGGTCCGTGTCACGTTCATATTTCATCCGAACCGCATTAGAGTTTGTTTGGAAGTTGAGACCCATCTTTTCAGTGGTCTCGGTCCGCTTGTTAGGTGCGCACCAGGGTTCAGATGGCAACGTTCACACTTAATCAAATGAACCGCACTAACAGAGCAATCGCACCAGGGTTCGTTTTAATTGAACCAAACATGCCATGTGTGAACACACCCTTAATAATCAATGTTCATATAAAACACTGATTTATTATGCTTAATAATTGAAAGTCTGGGTAGGAGAGTAAAGCAACACAAACTGAAACCTGCTTGTTTTAATAAAAATCAAAGTGCCTAAAGTTTAAAAACACCCATTTATGATTTTGCAACTGGTGGATGTTAAAACACAGCAAAAAAATCCCATGGACTTACATTGAAGGAAAGACTCAAGTCATATCTAGAGATCAGAATGTCACAGCTTTAGTAACTACACAGACCACCCTAGAAACCGCACAACATGTTAACTCTTTCCCTGCCATTGACGGAAATTTCCGTCTTTCTGTGTTTTCACTGTTATACAGTGGGGGCGCTATTACGCATCTTCTGAAAGAGTACAGAATCTCCTGATCAAAACACAGGAAAAGAAGAAGCAGAAACAAGTGATATCATATGTAAAATAACGCGATGACCAACATTAAACAGCATATAAATCAAAACTGCCTTATGTTACCGAGTGAAATGTCAACCCAGGGCGAGCTATAGGACTGTGAAGCTTTGGGGGTGTTGATGGACTCCATCTACTCCATTTTGATCATCGTTCTGAATCCCATCCAGACGTAGTCTTTGACAAAAACGGGATTTTCTCAGCTTTTTGCTCAAAATGTTTTTTTTTTTTTTTTTTTAATGAAACTTACCCACATTCAAGTGTTGATAAAAAGGAATTCATGAAGCTAGAATAAAACGGGTTTGATTTGTTTTTTTTCTTTTGATATATTGCATGTTCAGCAAAATATTCTGGGGGCAATGAAAATTTTGTGAAAATGATCAAAAATGCTGCCGATGGCAGGCAACTTTTTTCAAAAACGCTGGTGGTGAAAGAGTTAAAAACCCCTCTGAGCAACTCAGCAATCACATAATGACCCAAAACATCGTTCATAATAAAGTCCCAAAAGAAATATTTCTTTATTAACACACCCACCACATATATTTTAAATTGAGCTACATTACATGTATCCTCACATGGCTGCGGCAGATGTGACCGTTCCTCAAGGTTTAAACAGCACTCAGTATATTTAAAATGAGACCTGCAGTATTATAACTCATAACCCTTCCGTTTGATTGGCTCTGCTGTGAGTGTTCACCGTTACTGATTGCCTCCACTGGGAGGGTCTCTTTGTCTCCTCTTGGCCACACAATTAGAGTTTTCCCATCTCTGATTGGGTGCAAGGTGCGACTGCAGGGCGTAATACAGAAGTCGCACACACGCTGCGAGACCATCTTGGCCACCCTACGTTTTCAGAGTGAATTTCCCACTGCGGCTTCATCTCCACCTGAATCCCACCAGCACACATCATCAAAGCCACTTCTTGTATTACAGCAGTGCACTCTGGGTATTTTTAATAGCCCTGAATGTGCAGAATTTATAGAAAGCTAAGACTTGTTTATTATAAATTGTCGAGATATTATGTTCTCCAGTGTGATTTAACTTCACAAGACCAAAATGGAAAATCCCACTAATGTATTTGCAATCTATCTAGAGTTACACAAGGGTTACGGCTCTCCCAAATGACAATTTAATGTTTTTTAGTTAAACTAAAAAGCCCATTTAGCTTCACAAGCAACCAGCACTAGTCTGGACCTGGAAATTCATTCAGTTCAACAGGGCATTAATATCTCACCCTCAGCTACATGATAGCAAATCTCATAACACTGAGAAGTACAGATTTCTTTTAGTAAACAAATAGCTGTTGGACAAAATGCTCTCTAACACTAAAGTTAATAAAAATGCATGCTGCTTTAAAACAGAAAACTGTGGTAGCAAGCCAGCGGTCACAGCCAAATCATCTATGAAAATAGCCCGACCGGGTCTGAGAGAACAAAAGCAGGACCAGATTAACCATATGGGCATTTGGGCACATACCCACTGGCACCGTGTTCAGAAGGGCAACATGAAAGGACAGAAAAATGCAAAAATGATGGATAAACGTGCAAAGCCCCGCACGACATGTGGACAAAAAATCCTGGCGAGGGAACAAATTCTTAATTCATGGCCACGATATATATTTTTATCCACATGTCATGTGCGGGGCTTCGTACGTTTATCCATCGTTTATCAATGTTTTGAAATGAAAAAATCTTTCCTACAACTTATTAATTCATTCCCTTGTTTTAGTAAATCATTGCCATGTTGAACTAACTTGTTAGCTCATTTTGATTTAACAAAAAGGGAACAAATTATTACAACGTGGCCACAATTTAGTAAAACGAGGGAAGAAATTCTTAGGGTACAAAGTCTCAACGATGTACTAAAAATGGAAACGTTTTTCCTTTGCGTTTTCTGCGCACAAACGACAATGTTGTCAAAACGATCACGGATCCGTGACGACTAAAAAAACGCTGTATTCTGCTGCCAGGCCAGTAGGTGGCGATGTCACTTTGTAAAGAAACACGATGCGCCTACAGACTGAACATGTAATACTCATGATGTCACCATTTTCACAATGGTGACGATAACAGTATCGTTTTCAAAAACTTGCGCTTTGAAACCCATTTTCAAAAGTTTGCATTTTCAGGCCCCCAAAATGCTGAGTAAATGAACGGCCAAAACACATCAAAAGATTTACGTTTATTTTGAAAACTGTGTCATGTAAATGGCCCCTTAATTAGTGGCCACAATTTAACTAAAACAAGGGAACAAATTATTAATTCGTGGCCACGATATATATTTTTTCCGCATGTCATGTGCGGGGCTTCGTACGTTTATCCATCGTTTATCAATGTTTTGAAATGAAAAAATCTTTCCCACAACTTATTTATTCATTCCCTTGTTTTAGTAAATCATTGCCATGTTGAACTTACTCGTTAGCTCGTTTTGGTTTAACAAAAAGGGAAAAAATTATTACAACGTAGCCATGATTCAGTGCAAATTCTCAACGATGTACTAAAACCGGAAAAGTTTTTCCTTTGCGTTTTTCATGTACAAGCAACAATGTTGTCAAGATGATCACGGATCCACGAAAACGACTAAAAAACGATATATTCAGCTGCCAGGCCAGTAGTTGGCGATGTCACTTTGTAAAGAAACATGATGCGCCTATAGACTTGGTTGGCATTGCTGGGAACGCCCTCGAAAACGTCATATCCGTTTTTTAGGGAAAAACTAACTATTCGAATTAACACGCTTTAGACCTTGTTAGGCACTTGATCTTTACTCTTTGTAATGATTACGATTGATTTTTGCTTGGTACAATGCCGAAAAGTTGCTGTGTGGCGTTCTGCACCTCTAATAAGTTTAAAAAACCCCATCTGAAGTTTTATACTGCCGAATAAACAGACGGAGCCGGTGTTATGGTTTAACTGGTTACCATGTTAAGTTGTGATCTTACGGCAGAATCAGACGTGAGGGATTTCATTGCTTGTAATCACAAATATTTGTAAACAAAAACGCCAATACAGTCATACTTGTTACAGGACTCAAACTGCGTCAAAAAAGCAGTTAACTTAATGTAAAAGTGTCTTATCACGATGAGCTAACAGAATGCAATAGGTTATTGATGTACAAATCATTCAAAATTCCTCTTTATTACATTATGGGAAGGGCTGGGCTCATGTTAACTTGTGCCTCAAGCTCACAAGCTGATATACAGTATAGTCACATTATATACAGTATAGACACTTGAATGACATTTTCGTGTCAAACTGCATGCTGCTCTATTCAATTACACAACATAATAGCCTACTTCATAAATCACCCAGTCTTTCGATGAAGACGTTTATTCAGTGTTTCATCCTTAGTTGGATTTAGAGTACGTATTAGGCTACATACATTTAACGTTTTAAAATTATAATAAAACAGTGTCTTGTGCTGAAGTGGATATTTTTTCTCAATATACCGTGTGCAATTTATGTGTAAGTTTGTTTGGGCTAGTATAAACATGAAATGCCAGTTAGCTATTGATGAGCTGTTTGCCATCAAAGTTTAGATTTATTTGTTTATTTATTCGTTTTTCTTGTTGTTCGTACAGCCATGCACGAATTAATTCCTAGTTTCTAGGGTTTCAGCATTTACATTTTACAAAGCAAATTTGGAGTTGACATGTTAGTGTCACAATATTCAAATTGCCTTCAAAATACTGACAATGGCAAAGTTTTTTTTTTATTTGCTTTTTAGCAAACGTCTTCATCGAAAGACTGTCACGGACACTGCATGGACAGTCCGACCCAATACGGCTCAGTTTTTCTATGTATCTTGCTCTGTCGAGTGGCAGAAGTGATTCTACGTAGGCCATACTGGGTTATCACCATGCTTTTCCAGTCAGGGTGAAAGGATTGTTTTCCCCCACGCCGACTCCGCCCCAGACCACGCCCCCAGCTATGACACGACACCGACCAAGTCTATATACTGAACACGTAATACTCATGCGCATGATGTCACTGTTTTCACATAATCGCATTTTGTAGTTTACATGGAGACAGTAACGGTATTGTTTTCAAAAACTTGCACTTTGAAACCCATTTTCAAAAGTTTGCGTTTTTTTAGGCCCCCAAAATGCTGTGTAAATGAACGGCCAAAACACATCAAAAGTTTTCCGTTTTTAGTTGAAAACGGTGTCATGTAAACGGCCCCTTAATTCGTGCCCACAATTTTCTAAAACGAGGGAACGAATTAGTAAAACGAAGGAATTAATTAATTCATGGCCACTATATATCCCTTATATTAACTTGTTGAGCTACAAAATTAATGTTGAGAGCATATTAGCACAGTTTGAGATCTCTTCTATAACTCTAGAAAACATTATTATGGTCTTTTTCTCAAGATGATAGTCATACAGCAGAAATAGTATTTTTTCCCCCCAAAACACAAATGTATTTAGATTGAAAATCTATTTTAATTATGAGGAAATATAAGTAATTAAAACGTATCAAAAATATATTTATGTAAATGTAACCCCACCTGTTCGAACCGCCCACTATAAGCGGGACTCGAACCCGGGTCTGCCGACATGAGAGTCGGATGCTCTAACAAGGAGGCTAAAGGCTGCATCCTCTAGCATCAGTCGCTAGAGCGTCTCTTGAGATCAGGGGAGTGAGGTTTACTCGCACAGCGACTACTAGCTGGCCTCCGTTACATAAATCTATATTAGTAATTTTTTTTAAATACTTTTAAATATATCTCATTGCATAGTTGAAACAACTGAAATATTAAAAAGGTATTTTTCTCTTTCCAGTGAAGACTAGGTTTGATTCTCTTTAAAAGGAGTGTGAAAATTACAGCTCTGATTTGAGTCCCAAGAGAGGAAAGGTTTTTGCTTTGCCATCAACCGTTGGAGTGTGACAAAATAATTTCTTTTTAAAGAAACAATTCTTCTTAAAGCCACAACAGACGGGTCCGGCCCGAAAATATCCTGCTCTCCATATCCTGATGTGGAAATGAACCTGTGACCCGCAATAAGATCAAAGAAGCAATTACTGACTCATAAATTTACTTGTTTGCTGTGCTGAAAAGTCGAGTGGCATGCTAAGAGCCAAACCATGATCTCTGGATATTGGAAAAGCAATCAAACGGAAGACTAATTAATGAGCTTTTGAGTTATTGCTCAACTTGACACGAATCCTCATGGGAAAGGAGTTTAATCTAATGCTGAGATAGATAAATCATAAACATTCTTACAGACGGAAGATGCTCTCTGATCAGTCGGCACAGAGACGATTAAACGCATCAGGATATCAGATGTTGTAGGAGTTGGAAACTCCTTGTTAGTCAGAATGCATGTGTGGCCCAATAACTTTGCGTGACGACAACCAAGAAGTCATAGGATAGCTTTAGTTGGGGCAGAAGTCAAGATTTTCTATGAATAACAACTTTAGTTTGTTCCTCACAGAAAGTGGCAACACTTTACAATAAGGCTCCATTTGGGTTAGTTCACCCAAAAATGACAATTCTTTCATTAATTACTCACCTCTCACTTTACTCAAAATCACTTTTTTTTGTTGATATATTGCATGTTCAGATATTCATACAGCAAAATATTCTGTGGGCAATGAAACTTTTGTGAAAATTATCAAAAAAGCTGGCGCTGGCTGGCAACTTTTTTCAAAAACGCTGGCAGGGAAAGAGTTAAAAACACACAAACAGACACACACCCACTGTAAACACAACACATCCTCATTGATCTATTTGACTGGATCTCTTTTAATTACTCAACAGCATTACGAGCATTTCTGATCTCCAAGCTGTCCCTTGTGTCACGCACCGGCGAGTGATTACCCCACACCAAGTACCATTCAAAGGCCACTGAAATCAAATGACACAATTGAGAGGTACGCCGCAATATTTCGGCTTTCCACTGCAAATGAGATCCTGTTAAAATACTGGGGAGAATTTAATTCCCCATCATTCCAGTTAATGGCCACCGGCATTTTGCGGTAGGGCACATATGAGAATTACTCCATTCTTCTTCCGCAGTTACGGCCATCTATCAGTCCAAGCATAATTATTCCCTGGGCGCCAGAAAGCTGACAGGCCTATTGCCGGCTCACTCTCCATACAATAGGGTCTAATCTTGCCAGTGAGCTGTGTGGCAAGGCGGCCCTCAGAGTCTGGCACACATGAATAGAATGGGGCGGGGCTGGAGGCCAAGCAGGAGAGTGTTGATTGGACTGTCAGGCTATGTGGGTGGAAGCTTACTATTAGAGTTCCCATTCATCTCAATGGTAGGTGCTCGGCTATCACCTGAGCTGTAAATGTAGCTAATCAGTCTGGAGACGCAGGAAATGATGTCATGACAACTCTGATTGGCGGATAGCACAAGCCCAAGCCCTTTAGTAACGACTATCCTGCGTTGTGACGTCAACAGCAGTAGACAGGGGAAAAGTCCATTTCATGTTTTTTAAAGGCCCTGGAATATTTGTATGTACATAAATATCAGTGTTGTTATCACATATACATTTGTATAAATAAATGTGTATATATGCTAGCAACACTCTAGCAACCATCCAGAACAACCTAGCAACAGCATATCAACCACCTAGCAACACCCTAGCGACCACCCAGAACATCCTAGCAACCACTCAGAACACCCTAGCAACCACTCAGAACACCCTAGTAACAACTGCCTATCAACTATCCAGAACACCCTAGCAACCACATAGCAACACCCTAGCAACATCCATCCATCCATCCAGTCATACAGGGTTCGGAACGAGGGTGAGTAAATGATGACAAGAATATTAATTTCATGTTGAACTGTCCCTTTAACTTTCCCCTCCATCCAGAACAACCTAGCAACAGCATATCAACCACCTAGCAAAACCCTAGCGACGACCCAGAACATCCTAGCAACCATTCAGAACACCCTAGTAATAATTGCCTATCAACTATCCAGAACACCCTAGCAACCACATAGCAACATCCATCCATCCATCCATTCATCCAGTCATACAGGGTTCGGAACGAAGGTGAGTAAATGATGACAATAATATTAATTTCATGTTGAACTGTCCCTTTAACTCTTTCCTTTCCATCCAGAACAACCTAGCAACAGCACCTAGCAACACCCTAGCGACGACCTATAGAACATCCTAGCAACCACTCAGAACACCCTAGCAACCACATAGCATCACCCTAGCAACATCCAACTACTGAAAACCTTCAAACTTCAAGCTTTCAAAACTATTTCAATCTTAAATCTCTATTTTAAATTATTTTTATATTTCTGACTAGGCTTTCTCAAGCCAACATTAAAGATTGTCTACAAACTTTACTATTTAGTTTCTTACATTATATTATTTTATTTATTGCAAACAATTTGAATGGCTAAAACAAGTAGAAGCAAGGTGCCAGACAAGGATGAAATGATTAGGGAGGGGCTATGGGCGGAGCTTAGCGCTGGAGCGGGAGCTGGTGGGAGGAGTTAAGAGTCAAGGAAGGGTAAGTAACAACAGCAGCGTGTCTGAAGGCAGAACTCGCTGGCCTCTTGCCCTCCTCCTCCAGGCAGAAACATTTCTATTCACAGCTGACTTCAACTCCCTCTGAACACCTGTCTTAGCGTGGCCGTGTTCAGGGGAAAAATGACATCCTCTACAGTTACAGAAAAAACTCTGAAATTTTTCTCCTTGACAGGAGCCCTGCTGTGCTCTTTGCTCTCACGCTCGTCTGTTTGAAGCTCCACATTTTACATTCTTAAAGGGCATTTATTGTGTGTGACACCATTTCCAAAGATTCTGTCAAGATTCTCTGTCAGAGTATTTTACATGAGATATATTTCTAAAAGTCTTGATCAAACTCACCACTGACGCTGCTGATGAATCTATTAAGGAGAAGACAGAAGATTCAGGAAGTCTGTTTTCAAACATTCATTTACTAAAGAAGAGTGCTTTCACATTAGAGCTATATGTGTGGAACCCATTTCATCTTTCGTCAGAATTTGGTTGGTATGATAACGGTTTTCCAAAACGGGTGCAGTTTGGTTTTAACCCTGAAAAAGTATATGATGCCAAATCAGTAAATCAGTGATTCAATCTATAGATTCAGAACGCGAGATTCGTTTAAGTGAATCAGTTCGTTCAACCTAATTGAATTTGAATGCCTGATGCATTTAAGTAAATCGATTCGTTCAGGTACAGTATGTAACATTTCAATGTCTGATTCATTTTAGTGAATCAATTTGTTCAAGTTCAAACCAAAATGATTCACTGAATCTTCTCACAAAAATCTGTGGTATTTTGCTTTTTTAAACAGCAAAATATTCAGTAAATGCTACGGTTCATTCTGTTACATTTTAATTAGTGTACATTTATCTGTTAGAATGTAACTACAAATTATGATCAGCTTGTCAAAGCAGCTTCCTCTGCAGTGTCACATTTCATTAGCATTCATCTTTTCTTTTGTCGGTGTTCAGATGAAAACACACAAAATACTCCACAAAACAACATTTGTCCATTCCTACAGTAATCATACTTCAGGTTTATTCCTGTACGGAAGTGATTTCTGGTCTTTTTCATGTACCAAGAGTTGATTTCGACCATATTAACTAACACAGATGGAACATGGAGTTCTGCTCTAGCACTGAACACAATAGACACAATGTTTCCTGACGCTGTAGCCGTAAAGCAGCGGTAATGAGTTCTAATGTGATGGAGACATGAATCGAAACCTCGCACTAGCCCACCCAAAACACATCCCCATCAGCGGGCAGAGAAATAACCATTACTTGCAATCCAACCTGCAGTGATGAGTGATGATTTAATTTAGTTTGTTCTGGATGTTTTAATGTGTAAAGAATGTGATGTGTCACATTGGACACTGTGTGGATGTTTATATCAGTTATATAGAGGCCTTCAAGAGCTCAATTGTATCTACAGTGGGGAGAACAAGTATTACCAAGTACACTGCCGATTTTGCAGGTTTGCCCACTTACAAAGCATGTAGAAGTCTGTAATTTTTATCATAGGTACTCTTCAACTGTGAGAGACGGAATCTAAAACAAAAATCCAGAAAATCACATTGTATGATTTTTAAGTAATTAATTTGCATTTTATTGCATGACATAAGTATTTGATACATCAGAAAAGCAGAACTTAATACTTGGTACAGAAACCTTTGTTTGCAATTACAGAGATCATAAGTTTCCTGTAGTTCTTGACCAGGTTTGCACACACTGCAGCAGGGATTTTGGCCCACTCCTCCATACAGACCTTCTCCAGATCCTTCAGGTTTCGGGGCTGTCGCTGGGCAATACGGACTTTCAGCTCCCTCCAAAGATTTTCTATTGGGTTCAGGTCTGGAGACTGGCTAGGCCACTCCAGGACCTTGAGATGCTTCTTACGGAGCCACTCCTTAGTTGCCCTGGCTGTGTGTTTCGGGTCGTTGTCATGCTGGAAGACCCAGCCACGACCCATCTTCAATGCTCTTACTGAGGGAAGGAGGTTGTTGGCCAAGATCTCGCGATACATGGCCCCATCCATCCTTCCCTCAATACGGTGCAGTCGTCCTGTCCCCTTTGCAGAAAAGCATCCCCAAAGAATGATGTTTCCACCTCCATGCTTCACAGTTGGGATGGTGTTCTTGGGGTTGTACTCATCCTTCTTCCTCCAAACACGGCGAGTGGAGTTTAGACCAAAAAGCTCTATTTTTGTCTCATCAGACCACATGACCTTCTCCCATTCCTCCTCTGGATCATCCAGATTGTCATTGGCAAACTTCAGACGGGCCTGGACATGCGCTGGCTTGAGCAGGGGGACCTTGCGTGCGCTGCAGGATTTTAATCCATGACGGCGTAGTGTGTTACTAATGGTTTTCTTTGAGACTGTGGTCCCAGCTCTCTTCAGGTCATTGACCAGGTCCTGCCGTGTAGTTCTGGGCTGATTCCTCACCTTCCTCATGATCATTGATGCCCCACGAGGTGAGATCTGGCATGGCGCCCCAGACCGAGGGAGATTGACCGTCATCTTGAACTTCTTCAATTTTCTAATAATTGCGCCAACAGTTGTTGCCTTCTCACCAAGCTGCTTGCCTCTTGTCCTGTAGCCCATCCCAGCCTTGTGCAGGTCTACAATTTTATCCCTGATGTCCTTACACAGCTCTCTGGTCTTGGCCATTGTGGAGAGGTTGGAGTCTGTTTGATTGAGTGTGTGGACAGGTGTCTTTTATACAGGTAACGAGTTCAAACAGGTGCAGTTAATACAGGTAATGAGTGGAGAACAGGAGGGCTTCTTAAAGAAAAACTAACAGGTCTGTGAGAGCCGGAATTCTTACTGGTTGGTAGGTGATCAAATACTTATGTCATGCAATAAAATGCAAATTAATTATTTAAAAATCATACAATGTGATTTTCTGGATTTTTGTTTTAGATTCCGTCTCTCACAGTTGAAGAGTACCTATGATAAAAATTACAGACTTCTACATGCTTTGTAAGCAGGAAAACCTGCAAAATCAGCAGTGTATCAAATACTTGTTCTCCCCAATGTATGTGCAACTGTAATAAAGCACATTTTTCAAAATGAAAACTGTAAAATGTAGGGCAAAAAAATAGTACTTGAGTGGATATATATATATATATATATATATATATATATATATATATATACACATATATTACTGCTGTCAATCGATTAAAAAATTAACTAATTAATCGCACATTTTTCTGTAATTAGTCGCGATTAATCGAACCTAACATTAAAATTTTTATATTGTAATAATTTCACATTTAATCTCCAAACTAATGTAGAAACAATATAAAGACAGTATATTTTCAATATTTGATCTAACAGGTAAGAAAATATACAGAAATTGAATAAAGTTATCAAACACTTCACAGTCTTCACTGAATAAATTATAAATTAAATATAGATTAATCCTTATTAAAACTACAAAAGATCAGTCAAGAGCAGTGAGTGATTTTCTCTTTGATTTACATTAATAATTTTTAATAATTTAAGTTCACTTAAATTAAAGGTTGTTATTTTTTTTAAAGCCTAATAAATGTTGAAATTGATAGCTTTCAATTATACTGTAATGTTGAATGTTTATCATTAATGTTTAAAAAAAAAATCTAATTCATAGAGACATCAGTAGCTGTATTAGCATCAGTGATACTGGCCTTCATTCATAAAAAGATGCCATTACAACAAATATTTAAAATATACTGCCTTTAAGTTGTTTCTACTTTAATTTGGAGAGTAACTATGAAATTATTCAAATGTAAAAATATTAAAAACTCCAATGTTTTTAATCGCGATTAATTACAGAAAAAATTTGCGATTAATTAATTTTTAAAAAGCACTAATATATGCACTATATTTCCAAAAGTATTGGGACACAAGTATTGGGAAATTTCCTCACTACTAAATATTCCACGGTCAGCTGTTAGTGGTATTATAACAAAGTGGAAGCAATTGGGAACAACAGCAACTCAGCCACGAAGTGGTAGGCCACGTAAAATCACAGAGCGGGGTCAGCGCATGCTGTGGCACACAGTGCGCAGAAGTCGCCAACTTTCTGCAGAGTCAATAGCTACAGGCCTCCAAACTTCGTGTGGACTTCAGATTAGCTCAAGAACAGTGCGTAGAGAGCTTCATGGAATGGGTTTCCATGGCCGAGCAGCTGCATCCAAGCCTTACATCACCAAGTGCAATTCAAAGCGTAGGATGCAGTGGTGTAAAGCAAACCACCACTGGACTCTAGAGCAGTGGAGACGTGTTCTCTGGAGTGACCAATCACGCTTCTCTGTCTGGCAGTCCGATGGACGAGTCTGGGTTTGCCGGTTGCCAGGAGAACGGTACTTGCCTGACTGCATTGTGTCAAGTGTAAAGTTTGGTGGAGGGGGGATTATGGTGTGGGGTTGTTTTTCAGGGGTTGGGCTTGGCCCCTTAGTTCCAGTGAAAGGAACTCGTAATGCTTTAGCATACCAAGACATTTTGGACAATTTCATGCTCCCAACTTTGTGGGAATAGTTTTGGAATGGCCCCTTCCTGTTCCAACATGACTGCGCACCAGTGCACAAAGCAAGGTCCATAAAGACATGGATGAGTGAGTTTGGTGTGGAGGAACTTGACTGGCCTGCACAGAGTCCTGACCTCAACCCAATAGAACACCTTTGGGATGAATTAGAGCCGAGAGTGCGAGCCAGGCCTTCTCGTCCAACATCAGTGCCTGACCTCACAAATGCACTTCTAGAAGAATGGTCAAAAATTCCCATAAACACACTCCTAAACCTTGTGGATAGCCTTCCCAGAAGAGTTGAAGCTGTTATAGCTGCAAAGGGTGGGTCAACTCCATATTAAACCCTACGGATTAAGAATGGGATGTCATTAAAGTTCATGTGCATGTAAAGGCAGGCGTCCCAAAACTTTTGGCAATATAGTGTAATATATATATATATATAGAGAGAGAGAGAGAGAGAGAGAGAGCGTAGAGAGAGAGAGAAAATCACTCTTAAAATAATTATATATAATATATAGGCCTACACTGTGTCCCAAATTATTATGCAAGTGACATATCAGTAGGATTTCAGTACAATAAACATTCAGATTTTAGTTTTTCAAAGAAAGTGTTTGTTTAATTTTTCCATTTCTTTTTAGATAACTGGTATCAATCTCAAACAGGTTTGTCAAATACTTTTCCAGGTCTACTTAGGTAAATGGAAACCCTACTTAAAGAGGTTGCTCCACATTATTAAGCAAGTCACAGTTCTCATGCAATATTAATTGTATTAAAAGGACAGCTTTAAAAAAAAAAAGGCAGCAAACTTTTACAGTGGGTGTAGAAATACATTTTCAAACAGTTTTATTGCTGTGGCGTTTTTTGCAGCATGGGATAGTGCATTGTCCTGAATGAAAATCTTTTTATTTCAGAAGGCACTATCCTTCTTTTTATACCATAGCAGAAAATGGTCAGTTATAAACTCCACATATCTTGCAGAAGTCATTTTGACACCCTCAGAGACCCTAAAGGGACCTTCCATCTCACTTCCCAATATTCCAGCTCAAATCATCACCCGCTTGCTTCTTGCTGACGTTGCAGTCTTGTTGGAACGTGGTGGCCACTGACCAATCATCCAGAAATACATCCATCTAGACCATCCATTGTAGTACGGCATTTGTCAGTGAATAAAACTATTTAAAAATGAGTCTTCATGTATTTCTACACCCACTGTAAACGTTTCTCTTTGTGAGCTTTGGTTAGAGACTTTACGCACAACTGCATGAGGTTCTTGAGACTCCAGAGACACCAGCAGCTTCAAATACCTGTTTGCTGCTCAACAGTGGCTTTTTTTTTTATAGCTGTCCTTTTAATATAATTACTTTTTTTGACAGAAACTTTCCTTAATATACCTTTATCTGACCGAATTCTCTTGTGCTGTAAATTACTCACAAATCTTATGATAGTTTCAATAATCTCCATTCAGTTTTTACACATTAGTTGTTTTCATGCCTTTTGCATAACATTGCACCATTTCATGCTTTTCATCTTCAGAAAGAGCTTTCTTTCCCCCCATATTGCATGAGAACTGTGACTTGCTTAATAATGTGGAACGACCTCTTTAAGTAGGGTTTCCATTTACAGTTGCGGTCAGAATTATTGGCACCCCTGGTAAATATGATCACATATGGCTGTAAAAATAAATCTGCATTGTTTATCCTTTTGATCTTTCATTCCAAAAATTTGCAAAAATCAAACCTTTCATTGAAGTAAAAGAATTGAAAGTCGGGGTAAATCACATTATGAAATAAATGCTTTTCTCCAAAACCAATGGCCATAATTATTGCTAATTATAAGACAGCTCTGATAACAGCTCCCAAGATAACCGCTCTGAGTCTTCTTCTATAACGCCTGATGAGTTTGGAGAACACCTGACAAGAGATCAGAGACCATTCCTCCATACAGAATCTCTCCAGATCAGCCGCGGCTCGTCTGTATGGGCAGGGGAGGCAGAGCCCCACCAAAATATTCATCCTACATACACTGAATTAATAATACATTATAAATGTGTTCAGCTTTCTGCAACAAATATTTTTCGGATTTTCCAGGCTATTTTAAGCCGCAAAGTGAGCAGGATATATTAAAATATAGCACATGGATTCAGCCGGCATGTATTCATAATACTAAGCGGGGCAGCAAGTCTCTGAGCCCTCCTCAGCTCTACAGCGACCCACATATTTCCAATGTAAATCTGTGCTGAAACATGGAACTGCAGCTCATAGAGAGCCATTGGGGCAGATTTCTGGCTGCCCCGCTTATTTTCACATGACGATATCAGTCCGCTTCAGACATGTCAGGTCAGTAACTAGTTGGCACGTCTGTTCTTCCTATGTGGAGTAGCGTATCAAAATAATGAGTAAGATAAATGTGAATAGCCTTTATATACAGTAGTTCTGTTGTGTTTGTTTTATGTTTGTTCTGAGAATAGACATGACTTTTTTTCCCTCTCTGGAATTCATCCACAACTAGATTCGGATGGAATAAAAGTAACATTAAGGCAATTCTAAGATGGCATTCTATGCATTTGTTGTGTTTAATAAAGTCTGTCAATCATCATTAGAGCGCCACCCTCAGGCTGAATAATGCAAGGACATTAGAATTCTGCCAAAAGTGTGTCTGATGTGTTCAGTTACTAGAATATAAAGCTTACAAAATGTTTATCATAAACTAGTGCCAAGACCCAGAATCTGCCCTACCTAAATTTATGGCCAAGAGCCGCTACTGCTCCAGATCCTTCAGATTCCCAGCTCCATGATGCTTCTTCTTTTCAGTTCACCCCACTCATTTTTTATAGTGTTCTGTATATTTTTTTACAGCCATCTTTGATCATATTTACCAGGGGTGCCATTAATTCTGACCACAACTGTATACTGTAAACTCGAATATGTTGGCAAAACTCAAAAACTCAATCAGTTGCATCCAAATTTTTAAGTTAAGAAATTCAAAGTGTAAGTAAGCAGAACTAGTCTAGCCATGGACAAAGCATGCTGGGAAATAGAAATCCCAGCCTAGTTTCAGTTAAACTTAAGTTCGTCTAAATTAAAATAAACAATTTCATAAAACTCAAAACAATGAAACAGTTCAGATTACTTAAAATATATCAGTTCTGTGAACTTGAAAGAAAAAGAAAGTGCTAAATACTCATAAAAGTTCATTTGACTTAACTAATTTGTTCAATTTAAGTTTGTCCTACTCAAACCAATTAATTATTTTGAGTGTTAGGGTTTACAGTGTACCTAAGCAGACCTGACAAACTATTTAACAAACCTGTCCGAGATTGATACCAGTTATCTAAAAAAATATGGACAAATAAAAATAAACACTTTCTTTGAAAAACTAAAATCTGAATGTTTATTGTACTGAAATCCTACTGATATGTCACTTGGATTATAATTGGGAACACAGTATATATACTGTATATATACCGGCGGGTACAATCAATTGTGCTTTTGTAAATCCAATTCACTGAATTCATTGAGTTCAAACTGACCCAGCTCTTCCACACCATTTAAAGCGAATCTTACGACTTTCTATCCATCAAATGCTCAATCAAAGCTTTCTCTATAGCATCTAAACGTCTGTATTCAACCAGCAGCAACTAATCAAATACTCAGCTGGGTTTCCACTTGAACTTGAGATGTTTTATCAAATCCGTATAAGTGCATCGGATCCAGACACCGACTGTTTCGGTTCATGAGACCTCAGGTCTAAAATTAGCTGGATATTCAGGTAGAATATCATGACACCTAATGACAGACAAGAAGTCTTGTACACAGAACCAGAACATTCATTTCCAACGTATAATTCAGACTTCATGTGGTATAAAACATAAAAAGTACTTCTGTTTTTCAGTGGCAACTGGCCTTGATGACTTATTCATTAAAGAAAGCGACGGCAGAAGAGATGGAAGTGCCTGAATACCCAAAAAACTTTACACAGTGCTTGTAATCTGATGACCTCAGATTGTGAATCTTCTCTACACTTCAACTGTGAATAAAAACCCCCTTCAGCAGATGTCTGGATAACAAGATCTTCGATTTAAAGTGTGCAATCAGGGTGTGAGAAATCTTTTACTTCAAGCCATGGGGTAAAATGGGAAACAAACAGTATATCTGTGCACTGTGTGTAGGACTGATTATGGTTCACAGACAAATCTGTCTAGCCCAGTTCAGTGTCCAGTCGTACGGTTTTAATTCCTTTAAAGTGAGTGTGTTTAGGAGTGTGTATTGAGTTATCATAAATCTGGTTGTGTAGACGACATGACCTTCAGTGCTGACCGCAGATAAGCAGAACATTTGAGCTGACCGGGATGAAACCAAGATTCAAGGCTGATGGCTACTGCTGCTGGTCTTGAAGGTTCAGACACTAAAGTCATTTTATGCGTCTTGATTGATCGGATTGCTATCCACTTGCAATTGTATGCAAATATAAAAGTTGATGCTTAATGAGCAATGATGCTACAGTAAGCAAATGTTTATGAATGTGACCTGATCTTTTGAGTCTACGTTTGTTCTGAACTCTAGAATTCTTAGACAGTTGACTCGGGTCTAGATCTGTGGCCGGTTGCATAAACTGCTAAGACTAGTTAGTCATCAAATATTTTTCTTCAAGACTGTTCATATCTTTATTATGTCAGTTACATAAAAATGTAGATTGGTCTAATTTGATACCAAAAATTAAGACTACTCCTAACTAACTGCTAGATGGTCAAATTAGGCCGGGATACACCAAGCCGACGGTTGGCCGTCGGGCAATGTCTGGCCATTTTTCGGAGACAACTAAACAAATACAGATTCTTTTGGAACTCTAGAATACTCAAATGTTTCAGTCTGGATTAATTCTAAAAACTACAATTTCTCCAATTATTGACTTTACATCTGTTTTGAACCATATATTCCAACGACTGGGTCTTGATTACTTTGAAACTCTACAGTTTTTCAAACGATTGACTACGTCTCTTCTAAATACTAGAATATGCAAACGATTGAGTCTGGATTCATTCTAAACTCTACAATTTCTCAAACAATTGACTCTACATCTGTTCTGAACTCTATACTGTAACAATTGAGTCTGGATTCACTTTGAAGCTCTACAAATTTCAAACGATTGACCACATCTGTTCTGAAACTTAAAATACCCAAAGATTGAGGCTGGATTCGTTCTAAACACTACAATTTCTCAAATGATTGGCTGTACATCTGTTCTGAACCCTATACTATAACAATTGAGTTTGAGAAACTCTACAGTTTTTCAAACGATTGACTCTATGTCTCTTCTAAATACTAGAATATGCAAACGATTGAGACTGGATTAATTCTAAATGCTACAATTTCTCAAACGATTGACCACATCTGTTCTGAACCATAGAATACTCAAACAGTTGAGTCCGGATTCGTTCTAAACACAATACAGTTTCTCAAACAATTGACTGTAGATCTTTTCTGAACTCTATACTGTAACAATTGAGTCTGGATTCACTTTGAAGCTCTACAAATTTCAAACAATTGACTCTACATCTGTTCTGAAACTTAAAATACCCAAAGATTGAGACTGGATTCATTCTAAACACTATAATTTCTCAAACAATTGACTGTACATCTGTTCTGAACCCATACTGTAACAATTGAGTCTGGATTCACTTTGAAACTCTACAAATTTCAAACAATTGACTCTACATCTGTTCTGAAACTTAAAATACCCAAAGATTGAGTATGGATTCATTCTAAACTCTATTTTTTTTTTTTTAAACGATTGATTCTACATCTGTTCTGAACCCTATACTATAATTATTGAGTCTGGACACCTTCTAAACTCTTTAATTTCTCAAACATTTGACTCTACATATGTTCTGGACCTAGAAAACTCAAACTATTGAATCTAGATTCATTCTAAAACTCTACAATTTTTAATGACTGACTGAACTTTTGAATACTGAAATGATTGACCCTAAATCTCTCCTGAACTTTACAACTGTAAAATTCTCAGATAGTTGGTTCAAAATTAGTTTTGAACTCTAGAATTCACAAAATATTAAGCCTAGATCCATTCAGAACTCTAGGTTCATTCATGGATCCATTCATTGTCTCTAGTTCTATTTTGAAGTCTAGAATTCTCAAACTTTCAACTCAAGATTCATTTAGAACTTTTAGATTTCCTAGACAGTGATGGATGAATACACATTCAGATGCACACACTCCCAGGCATGGCTTTCCAGCGCTTCAGATTGCCTGTGAACACTACATTTTTTTTAAAATTCAACCCATCTCTGAATGATTAATAAGGCCAGAATATATTTTAGAACAAATGCAGCGATTCTGAGGACTTGTGAGTTGTGCTCAGCAGCAGATGGCACAAGCTGCTGAAGGTTTTTAGCATGAATATGAAGAATAAAAACGCTTGTGGAAGGACTTTAACTCCACTCGCCAGCAGAACGCAGAGCAGCGAAGTGGCTTTTTCCTCTTTCCTTCAGATGAATGAGCAGTTAGAATAAAACGACTTGTTGGACTAATCAAGAATGAGAGAGAAAAATGAGAGTAGAATGGAAGCCCCTAGAACCTCCTTCATCAAAGTCCAGTTTGCACCATGAGCCCATGATAATTACACTGCTATTTGCCAAGCTCATACTGACTTTCTGGAAGAAAAAAAAAACCTAGCAACAAACCATACCTAAAATAAAACCACATTATAATGTCATGTTTAGATAAATGAAACCTAAAGGTGTTTATAAAAATATTGATAATCTATATGTAACCTGTCAAGATTGTTGTATAGTTGATGTAGCTCTCCTAGTTGAAAATAAAATGGTAGTTGAGGTCAGACTAACATGAATCTCATATTTCATATGATCATGATGTGATTTGAATCTGTGTTTGAACAGAAGCTCAGAAGTGAATCCTCACTGTATGAATACCCTTATCAGTGCCCTAGAAGTGAATTCAGAGGATTGTGAGCCGTAAAGGGCCGGCGGCGCTGACAGCGGGCAAATAACGGCTCAGTCCAGCCATCAGCCCCCGAGATAAGAGCTGCCATTCAGAGAGACTGACATACCAAAGAGTGCCAGTTCAGCCATTCTAGTATCCTCAAATGCACAAAAGACTTCATTTATCATCCTTAACACTCTTAACGACCTCCAGATCAGTGTATCAGGACGCTCCTGGAGGACGTTTCTCTAAGAACTACAGACAAACCTCATGAAAGTAGTGCAGCTTAATTATCAAACATGCACATATTTTTGGAAGTGGCACTGAAGTGGCTGTCAATATAACAAGAAAAATTACAAAATAAAATCGTTATATTTATATAATAATGATAAGAACAACAACAACAACAACAACGTAATAATAATTATTATTAAAATAATAATTTATAAAATACAAATGATGAAAATTATTATTATTAAAATAAAATCTAAAAATGTTAATTTGATTTAAAATGTAATTATAATATAATATAATATAATATATAATACTTGTTTAAATCGATAAATTAGTTGTCATGTTAATTTAAAATTAAAATGAAAGATAGCATAATATATTAATTATATTTACACAAAATATAATGACAATTATTATTATTAAATAAAAAATCTAAAATGTTAATTGATTTCAACTGTAATATAATTAATATAATATAATATATAAAACTTGTATTACTTGATGAATTAGTTGTCATGTTAATTTAAAATAAAAATGAAAGAAAGCATAATATATTAATAATTTTTACACAAAATATAAATAATGACAATTATTATTATTATAAAAAAATGATTTAACTGTAATAATATAATATAAAATACTAGGTTAACTTGAAGAATTTGTTGTCATGTTAATTTAAAATTTAAAACACAAAATATAAATAATGACAATTTCTATTATTAAATTAAAAATCTAAAAATGTTAATTTGATTTAAACTGTAAAAATATAATATAATATAATATAATATAATATAAAACACTTGCTTAACTTGAATTAGTTGGCATATCTATTATATATTTAATAGATTAACAGGCCTAAAAATCTGAAGTAGCATGTGCGTTTGAATTTGTAATAAGTGTTTTAAAAACTGTAATTCAGGGTTGTGTTTGATCTGAGACTCTCGTTTTGTGCCGGATGGTTGTAATCCACAAAATAGCTCTAGAACGCTTTTTAAATACGCTGCATGAACATGTACTAGCCACACCGTGGTTTTCAAGCACACAGACAAATGAAGGGCTGAAGAGCCGAGAGAACAGCTGGGAAAATGTTCTTTTTTCACCTAAATGTCCTTCAGAACACAGCGGCTTTCAACACAACCGCAGCAGGAAAGCTACTGCAGAGTCTGAGTCAAATCAGAACATCCATTCATCACAAGCCGCGATGCTGAATACCCTGCTCTGCTCTCAACGTCCAGAAAGACACAGAGCTGCAACCAACATCTCCACAATCACACACAAGAGCAGCAACACACACTAGTGTGGGGCAGTCGTGGCCTAGAGAGTCAGACTGGTAACCCGAAGGTTGTGGGTTCGATTCTCAATACTGGCAGGAAATGACTGAGGTGCCCTTGAGCAAGGCACCTAACCCCCAATCGCTCCCTGGGCACCACAGCAAAATGGCTGCCCACTGCTCCGGGTGTGCATGTCCACGGTTTGCAGTGTGTGTGTGCGTGTTCACTACTCACTACTCCCAATGTGTGAGCTCTAACTTGGATGGATTAACTGCAGAGGACAAATTCCGAGTATGGTTTACCATCAGGGCTTGACATTAACACCCACCAACCTGTCAAATGCGTGTGTATTTCAGCAGTGGCGTGTGACGCAGTCACTCCTACTAGCCATTTTGGTGGCTTGAATTTTATACATAATATATACATTTTTCAATTGTAGTCTTTTAAAAAGGTATCTGAAATCATAAACTAAGTGAATGTAGTGTTGTCAAAAATATAGATTTTTATTCGATACTGAAATATCTGAACCACTTCCAAAACTCATTTTCCACAGAACAGACACATGATACCAGTTGCTCTTTCTCTCTCTCTCATCTCTCTGACAGCGAGTGACACACAAACCCGCCTCCTCTCACTCACTCACTCCCTCGTTTCATTTGCTCCGGATGAATACTGCTCCTGTTACAGGGCTTGAAATTCAGCGTGGGATTGCACGTATTGCACTTAACTTACTCATTCCCGCAGATTTTGAGCTCACACCCAAAGTGCGGAACATAAAGCCGCCTCTCAGCACTAAATTGAGCTTTTTTTCCACTGCTTATTGCACTTAAAGGGATAGTTGAAAATTAGCCCATGATTTACTCACCCTCAAGTCATCCTAGGTGTATATGACATTCTTCTTTCAGACGAATACAATCTTCCAAAGCTCTTCCAAGCTTTATAATGGCAGTGAATGGCAGTTTCTGTTTTGAAGTCCATAAAAGTGCATCTATCTATCATAAAAGTGTTCCACACAGCTCCGGGGGGGTTAATAAAGGCCTTCTGAAGCGAAGCGATGCGCTTGTGTAAGAAAAATATCCATATTTAAAACTTTACAAACTGTAAAGTTTTAACTGTCGTACGCGCGTTCACGAGAGACTGGCGTTCCAGCGTATGACGTAGGACGCAGGCGTAGCGTAAGTTCCGGTGACGAACGCGGAAGCGCAGAGGATAGAGCCAAACAAAACTTGGTTCTCGCGAGAACTAGCATATTCTTACGTAATTTTCATTTTTGGGTGAACTATCCCTTTAAACAGTCAAACACACAGAAAATAATGTCAAAATGCCGGTCTGCGCGAGTATTCAAATAAATACAGTCAGTTCTGTTTTAAGTGAACGTAAACAGTTGAGAAAGAAAACACATGTGTAACAGTATAATGGATCTGTGCGTCAGGTTTTAAAGTGACAGCAGTTATGACAGCAGCAGCCTAATATACCTGCTGCCAAATTATGAGATAATATTAAAAATATCTATATGGCATTTTTTCCGCATGGTATCGATGTCAAAATTGTGGCCAGTGGAAATGCTGAGTGGCTAGTAACTTTGGAAAACCACTGGCCACAGAGGCTGGAGAGCAAAAAAGTTAATGTCAAGCAGTGTTGGGTAAGTTACTCTAAAAAAGTAATTAATTACTAGTTACTAATTACATCTTTAATAGTGTAATTAGATTACTGTACAAATTACTCTCTCCCAAAAGTATTTAATTACTTATTACTAATTACTTTCTAAAGCCTATATCGACCTCAACTAGTTAAGTGATTCAAGGATAGACATGAAACGGCTCTTTTAATTCATTCAAATAAATAATATAAAACTACATAAATTATTCTTATTAACTGACCAAAGTATTACAAATGTGAGAAGGATACATAAAAACATGCATTCTAAAGTTAGACTTTAAATGTTGACGTTAATTCCACTATTGTATTATATATAATTGTTCTACAATCTATACGCAGTATTTAGTTCAATTACAACAGAAGTAACTGTAATTAAATTACAGAAAAAATAAGAGTAATCCCTTACTTGTTCAAGGGAAACGTAATTAAATTACAGTAACTAATTACTTAGTAACTAGTTACACCCAACACTGATGTCAAGCCCTGGTTACCATACTTGTCACTTTCACTGTTCACTTTCACAGAAGAATATTTAGATCCTCTGCTGAGTAACTGCTCATTACAAACAAATTCATGTGTAAAAAAGCATCACCAAAATCATTTACCTTCATGTCGTTTCAAACCTGTATGATGGAACACAAAAGGTGGATGAGGATGTCATAGTCCCTCTTTTTAATATAATTAAAGTAAACCGGAGCTGTAAATGCTAAATAATCTACATAAAAGTATTCGGTAACGCTTTAGATTACAGCCCGGAAAGTACTGTGTAACTAAAGCGAAATTACAGCGTAATTATAGTGTAACTATAAAGTAAGTACGTGTAGTTATAAGGGAACAATGTGTAATATTTGGGGAATAAAGGGGTAACTATCAGGAAAATTAACAAATGATTTACTGAAAGTATTTTTTAATTAAGGGGTAATTATCCATGTAGTTACAGGGTAAGTGGTGCTTATTTCATGTAGTTACAGGGTAAGTATGAATCTGCGGGCTGTAAATTAAAGTGGTGCTTGTTCCCCTCTTGTTTCATGTAGTTACAGGGTAAGTATGAATCCACGGGCTGTAAATTAAAGTGGTGCTTGTTCCCCTCTTGTTTCATGTAGTTACAGGGTAAGTATGAATCTACGGGCTGTAAATTAAAGTGGTGCTTGTTCCCCTCTTGTTTCATGTAGTTACAGGGTAAGTATGAATCCACGGGCTGTAAATTAAAGTGGTGCTTGTTCCCCTCTTGTTTCATGTAGTTACAGGGTAAGTATGAATCTACGGGCTGTAAATTAAAGTGGTGCTTGTTCCCCTCTTGTTTCATGTAGTTACAGGGTAAGTATGAATCTGCGGGCTGTTAATAGTTTCATGTCTACATTAAAAAACATGTACAAAATCTCATATCATTCGGAAACATTTATTGAAAAACAACTTCATTCAAAACAGATTTATGACACTTCTTATTAATTTTTTAATAATTTCAAATAATAACATCCTGACAGAAAGTGGCACGTTTTATTCCTTTTTTGTTTCTCTTGATTGGCTTCTCCTCCTCTTGTTCCTCTTCTTCTATTTCGTTATTTCCACTGATGGATTTTAAAAGCAATCCCATGTCTTTTGATATTCTGTATTATTATTTATTAAAAGTAAAAGTGCATCCAGAGATGATCTCATAATTTACTAATCTTTTCACATCTGACCAACTGTTACCAGCGCGTGCGTGAGTAAAGAAGCTTCAAGCTTTCATGACGGTCTCGCGTGAGTGGCGACTCACGGTCTCTGACAGTGGTCTCTGTCTTCTAGTCTTGTTTGTTTCTCATTGCTATTATCATATATTATGTTATTGCTTGTTTACTGTTGTGAGCATTAATTAAAAAAAATGAAAATAAAAACAGACGGCATCCGACATCCGCGTGACCAGTCACGCTTCAAGTTACGTCAACTCAACCCTCTCATTCACGCAGATGACTGCTGGTTGGAAGCGATAGTTTACGCTTTAATTTTTTTTTTAAATATTGGTATTTTTCTTACAAACACTTAACGTTTCACTTCAGAAGACATTGATTCATCAATTGGGATCGTATGGATTGCTGTAGTTATTGCTGTGTGTGCTGTTTGATGCTTCAACTTTTAGGAACCCAAATGAGTTTTCATTATCAGAGATTATTTATTTTTCTGTGTTCATCTGAAGAAAGAAAGTCGTATACATCTCGGATGGCATGAGGGTAAAAGATGAGTAAACGGTGAGGACATTTCTGCATGCACTGTATTTTCTTTAAATACATAATATAGCTACAGAATATCTAGAGACATGGGATTCCTTCTTAAGATTCATCTGTGTCAAGAACGAATAAGAGGAGGAACAAGAGGAGGAGAAGCCAAGCAAGAGAAACTAATAAGTGTTGTAAATCTGTTTTAAAAAAGTTGTTTTTCAAATAAAGATTTCCGAGTGATATCAGATTGTGTACGTGTTTTTATTGTACTTACCCTGTAACTACATGAAACAAGAGGGGAACAAGCACCACTTTAATTTACAGCCCGTAGATTCATACTTACCCTGTAACTACATGAAACAAGAGGGGAACAAGCACCACTTTAATTTACAGCCCGTAGATTCATACTTACCCTGTAACTACATGAAACAAGAGGGGAACAAGCACCACTTTAATTTACAGCCCGTAGATTCATACTTACCCTGTAACTACATGAAACAAGAGGGGAACAAGCACCACTTTAATTTATAGCCCGCAGATTCATACTTACCCTGTAACTACATGAAACAAGAGGGGAACAAACGCCACTTTAATTTACAGCCCATAGATTCATACTTACCCTGTAACTACATGAAACAAGAGGGGAACAAACGCCACTTTAATTTACAGCCCGTAGATTCATACTTACCCTGTAACTACATGAAACAAGAGGGGAACAAACGCCACTTTAATTTACAGCCCGTAGATTCATACTTACCCTGTAACTACATGAAACAAGAGGGGAACAAACGCCACTTTAATTTACAGCCCGTAGATTCATATTTACCCTGTAACTACATGAAACAAGAGGGGAACAAGCACCACTTTAGTTTACAGCCGCAGATTCATACTTACCCTGTAACTACATGAAACAAGAGGGGAACAAGCACCACTTTAATTTACAGCCCGTAGATTCATACTTACCCTGTAACTACATGAAACAAGAGGGGAACAAGCACCACTTTAATTTACAGCCCGCAGATTCATACTTACCCTGTAACTACATGAAACAAGAGGGGAACAAGCACCACTTTAGTTTACAGCCCGTAGATTCATACTTACCCTGTAACTACATGGAACAAGAGGGGAACAAACGGCACTTTAATTTACAGCCCGTAGATTCATACTTACCCTGTAACTACATGAAACAAGAGGGGAACAAACGCCACTTTAATTTACAGCCCGTAGATTCATACTTACCCTGTAACTACATGAAACAAGAGGGGAACAAGCACCACTTTAATTTACAGCCCGCAGATTCATACTTACCCTGTAACTACATGAAACAAGAGGGGAACAAACGCCACTTTAATTTACAGCCCGTAGATTCATACTTACCCTGTAACTACATGAAACAAGAGGGGAACAAACGCCACTTTAATTTACAGCCCGTAGATTCATATTTACCCTGTAACTACATGAAACAAGAGGGGAACAAACGCCACTTTAATTTACAGCCCGTAGATTCATACTTACCCTGTAACTACATGAAACAAGAGGGGAACAAGCACCACTTTAATTTACAGCCCGTAGATTCATACTTACCCTGTAACTACATGAAACAAGAGGGGAACAAGCACCACTTTAATTTACAGGATAATTGATAATTACCCCCTTAATTAAAAAATACTTACAGTATAAATAATTTGTTAATTTTCCTGATAGTTACCCTTTTATTCCCCAAATATTACATATTGTTCCCTTATAACTACACGCACTTACTTTATAGTTACACTATAATTACCGAAAGTTACGCTGTAAACTCGCTTTACTTACGCAGTACTTTCCGGGCTGTAATCTAAAGCGTTACCAAGTATTCCATACAAATTGTACACTATACAAATTGTGCTCTCCTTGGCATGTTCATGAAAGAAGTAGCGATGTCTGATTCGTAAATGAATCGTTTAAAGTCAGATTTTTTAAATGAATCATTTGATCCTGTTCACAAAACCCACATTAAATGATTCGTTCGTGAATCAAACTGAACAATTCTTGAGTTCAACTCACGCACATAGTTTACTAAAGGGGAAGATTATCAGTGAATAACAACTTAAATTATGGTCTGTCATCACACAAAGCTATCATCAGAAGACTTGAAATATAGCGAGCAAGTCGTATAGACTACTTTTATGGTGCTTTATAGCATAATTTTTGGTTGCTCCTAGACAGCCGTGTACAGATTCTTCAAAATCTTTTTTTTTTGTGTTTAATGGAAAAAATAACACACAGGTTTGTAACAACATGAGGGTAAGTAAATAACACAATTGTAATTGCATTTGTTTTAACTCATTCTGTCACCTCAGTCACTCAATAAACATGAAAATCAATGGAATTGTCAACCGCAGCACAAACTATTGAGTGGATTGAACAAAAAAACAACATTCAGGTGGCGTCTCATTATCCGCCTCAAAACAACTACATGTTGGTCTGTTTTCGTCTGTCACATTCACTGATGAAGAATGGATGACTAAACGACTGCCTCTGACAATAAATATCCTAATGCAACATTGTATTATGGAAATGTGGTGGCCTGTCATTTTTAAGCACTGTCGGGATAAACAGTCGAATTTATTTTAGCCTTTTGAGCATCAATAACACTGAACAAGATGTTATCTGTAATGAATTCCCCTGATGGAACATTATCTTCCTTAATTACAGCAAACAGAACCTGTTCGTCAACAGAGCAGCATTTTTTCCTTTTCTTACAACGGAAATGAGCAGCGAATTTCCTACAGTAGAGCTCTATTTATGGACTAAACATCATTTTTGCCCTCAAAATAATTTGTCCCAGTTGATACAGTGAAGGTCAAGTATGTATCAAGTGCGTTTGTGTAAAATAATCACATCCATCATTCATTTTCTGGCCTCTAAATGTGGTGGGTGGATCTAAATCAAGCCTCCAGGCCATGGAAAGCTCTGAGGACCAAACGCCACAGATCCTGGTCATTTCCATAAGTCTGATATCCAAAATTAGATTACACGGACCAAGGTCAGTTATGCTAATAGATCAGCGAATGATGGAGGAACACCGCTTTAAAAAGACCATCAACGTACGTGTCTTGCACACGTGTTTCTTTTTTTTCGAAATGCGCAGGAGTTTTTGTTTATTCTGATCAGCCAATCCCAGTATATCAGACAGCGGAGTGTAATCTGCGCATCATGAAGTCAGCAGTCGTGTTTGACCTTCATACACACTCTGAGCATCAATTATCCAGGCCGCTATTGATTTTTCTGCTGCGCTGCTCTGCTCTCCAATGCTGTCAGGACCGTCTGAAGAAATCATCTGCGCAGGCTGCTCCACGCTCAGCAAACGGCCTCAGTTCTTCACCAAATTATCATAAAACCAACCGAATTAGACCTGTTCATACTCCATTGATCATAGTCAATTAAAATTATTATAAACCCTACAGATTTCAAAAGAATTAGACTCTAAATATAATCAATTCTTAGAAAATATAAGAACTCAACAAAAATGGGCCTAATCATACTTAATTGATCGTATTTAATTAAAATTATTATAAACTCTACATATTTCAACAGAATTAGACTTCAAAACAATTAAATATAATTATAATTCTTGTCACACATATATATATATATATATATATATATATATATATATGTCATAAATAGTCATAATTCAACAGAAATTGACTTAAGCATACTTAACTGATCATATTTAATTAAAATGATTATAAACCATACAGATTTCAAAAGAATTAGACTCTAAATATAATCAATAAGTATAATTAAAATTCTTAGAAAATATAAGAACTCAACAAAAATGGGCCTAATCATACTTAATTGATCATATTTAATTAAAACGATTTATAAACCCTACAGATTTAAACATGAATTAGACTTTAAATATAATCAATAAATATAATTAAAATTAGGCATGTGACGGTATCAAATTTTCATGTTGCGATTAATTGCTAAAGCTTTTATCACGGTATACGGTATTATCGCGGTATTGAAATAAGTTGCAAAGAAAGTATTGTCATACTATAACTATAACTATAACAGGTTTAATAACTTTTTCTTATGACAAAAAGAACTGAACATTTAAATACAATAAAGCAATACACAAAAATGTATAAAGTAAACATGTTTCAAACAGATTAAAGTGCAAAAGAATTATAAAGAACAATAGGTAGGCTATCACTTTACAATAAGGTCTCACTAGTAGTTAATGTTAGTTAATGCATTAACGAACATTAACAAAGAGCACATAGCTACATTTGTTACAAAGTTATTATTCTTTGATAACGTCAGTTAAAAATACAACTGTTAATGTTAGCTCAGGTCCATTGAATAATACAGTAATACAACTATTGATTTTAATAATGTGCTATTAAATGTTGAAATTTACATTTAACTAAGATTAATAAATGCTTTAGAAGTATTTTTCATTGTCAGTTTACAGTTAAATAATAAATTAACCAATGTTAAATAATGGAGCCTTATTGTAAAGTGTGTGACTGAACAATAAAGAATCAGAACATATTCAAACAAGATCTAGTCCAGACTAAAATATAAAATGTTTAAATTTGAAAATAAACAGCCGTAAGTCTTTAAGTATTAAGTATTTGGTGATGTGATGAGCACCGTAGCGAAACATTTAAATACTGTTTAGTCGAGTGAGTCTGCTTTGTTACAAGGGTTACCGGGGAAACGGCTGCATTTCTGCTGTTCCATCAGCGCCATCTGCTGTCAGAGAGTGTGAATGTGCGTTTTCATTCAGCGCGTCTCCTTCACTCCTTCAGCCATGCGCCGCTCATGCGCGTTGGGCTTGTTTACATCAGTGCGCGTGCCTCTTTGATGCAGCATACAGCGGTGTTGTTCATTTTAAACGGTAGATGGGTAAAGTATTCTTAAAATGCATTATAAAAATCTGAATAATTCGTAATAAATAATTATTCACGGTATTTTGAAGTGACCACGATAACAATATCGTGCATGTTCATTATCGTGATATATGGTATTACCGTATACCGGCACATGTCTAATTAAAATCCTTAGAAAACATACAGAATTCAACAGAAATTGACTTAGTCATAGTTAATTGATCATATTTAATTACAATTATTATAAAAAATGCATATTTCAACAGAATCAGAATTTCAACAATTAAATATAATTATAATTCTTGGAAAATTCGTCAAGTCATAATTCAACAGAAATTGACTAAAGCATACTTAACTGATCATATTTCATTAAAAAATATTATAAACCCTACAGAATTCAAAAGATTTTAAAGACTTTAAAAATAATTAATAAGTATGAATAAAATTCTTAGAAAATATAAGAACTCAACAAAAATGGGCCTAATCATACTTAATCGTATTTAATTAAAATGATTATAAACCCTACAGATTTGAACAGAATTAGACTTCAAAACAATTAAATATAATTATCATTCTTGGAAAATAGTCATAATTCAACAGAAATTGACTTAAGCATACTTAACTGATCATATTTGATTAAAACGATTATAAACCATACAGAATTAGACTCTAAATATAATATAAATATAATCAATAATCTAAAAATATATTTTCTAAGAATGTTAATTATATATGCTTATAGGAACTCAACAAAAAATGGGCCTAATACTTAACTGATCATATTTAATTAAAATTATTATAAACCCTACATATTTCAAAAGATTTAAACTTTAAAAAAAATCAATAAGTATGAATAAAATTCTTAGAAAATATACAGAACTCAAACAAAATGGACTTAATTATACTTAATTGATCATATTTAATAAAAATTATTATAAAATCTACAGATTTCAACAGAATTAGTGTAAAAAAAAAAAAAAAAAAAAAAAAAAAAAATATATATATATATATATATATATATATATATATATATATATATAATCAATAAGTATAATTAAAATTCTTAAAAAAAATATAAGAACTCAACAAAAATGGGCCTAAATATAATGAATTGATTATATTTAATTAAAATTATTAAGCATCACAGATTTTAACAGAATTAGACTTTGAACATAATCAGTAAAGTTTAATTATAATTATTGGGAAATAGTCAGAATTCAACAAAAATGTACTTAGTCATTTTTAATTGATCATATTTAATTAAAATTGTTACAAAATCTGCAGATTTTAACAGATTTAGACTTTAAAAATAATAATAAAGTATGAATAAAATCCTTAGAAAATATACAGAATTCAACCAAAATGGACTTAATTATACTTAATTGATCATATTTAATAAAAAAATTATGAAATCTACAGATTTCAACAGAATTAGACTTTAAATATAATCAAGTATAATTAAAAGTCTTAGAAATATATAAGAACTCAACAAAAATGGGCCTAAATATACTTAATTGAATTATTGAATTAAAATTATTATAAACCTCACAGATTTTAACAGAATTAGACTTTAAATATAATCAATAAGTATAATTACAATTCTTAGAAAATATAAAGAATTCAACAGAAATTGACTTATATTTAAGTGATATTTAACTGATCATATATAATTAAAATTATTATAAAATCTACAGGTTTCAACAGAATTAGACTTTAAACATAATCAATAAAGTTTAATTATAATTATTGGAAAATAGTCAGAATTCAACAAAAATGGACTTAATCATACTTAACTGCTCATATTTCAATAAAATCATTATACAACCTACATATTTAAAGATAATTAGACTTTAAATCTAACCAGTCAAGTATAAATAGATTTCACGTTCGACGTTAGACTGTAAATACAATCAATGAAGTATAATTAAATATTCTTAGAACATACACAGAATTCAACATAATTAGACTATCATACTTGACTGGAATCTGAAGCATTTGACTTTTATAGTCGATTGATCTTATTTGATTAAAACTATTATAAAATACATACAATTCAATACAGTTAGATCTTATATGTGACTGATCATATCCAACTGAAATGATTATAAATTCTAAAATTGTTATTAGTAATCACATCTACAGAATTGGATCTAATCTCATCTAATTTCTAATTTGTCTAATTTGTAAAATCTAATTTGTTCTGGCATTTGTTTGGATCATCGCTGAACTGCGCAAAACCTTCCTTGGTTTTACCAACACATCTGAAAAAAGATTTTCAACAAATAAAAACACGAAGAGAAGGGTTTTATCAGTGTGTGGCATACCAGAATGAAGTCAGGTGGTTTGAAAGTAGGGGGCTTTGTGACATCATCCGGAAAGGAAATCTGTTTCAGAGGATGAGCAAGTTATTACATTCTGATGAAAAAAATTACAAAGATAAACATTCTTTTCTCTGGAAAAACACGCACCAGTGAGTTGAGAACAATGAGACCGAGAACGTATCACAAAAGTAAATGGGGTCAGTTTTGATTTCACGTTAATGTTAACATATAATTTTCTGTCTCCAACATATTCCATTATATATACAGAACGTTTACCCAGCAGGCAGTGCAGCCCATAATAATCACTCTATATTCCTCAGAGCTCATTGTTTTAAAGGTAGACATGCTGTTGTGTTTACGCTCTAGAGCTTTACATTTATCTCAATATTTCATGTTTCTCTCTGCATGGAAGCCACCATTTTAATCCAGCGCCTCCTATATGACTCGGCAGACACATGTAAGCAAGAAATGCCTGCTGTCTAAAATGTCTTCTGTTTGTGGTGTAAACTGCTCTGCTGTCAGGTAAACATTTCAGGCACCGCCATGAAGACCGCGGAAAACATTTCCCACCATCACAAGAGCCAAATCTCTTTGTTTTGTCTCATTTCCTCTCGCCTCGTCTCATCTCATCTCATCTCATCTCGGGACAGCTTTCTTCGATGTTACTGGCCTCACAAAAAGCAAAATGTATTATAAGTATTATAGTGCAGTCATGCTACTTTGATATACCAAAGTTTTTATATAATATGGTATTTAAATATTACTCATAGGTACTTCAAAGAAAACAATGGAATATACATGTCTGAAAAGACATAACACGTACTTGTGAGACCGATTTTTTTCTTCCTAAAAAGCAATTTTACTATAAATTGTCAATGAGCATGTGTGTGTTTTTTGTGTATTTTCATTAGTGCACTGAGATTTTACAGCCAATAGACTGCCCTCCGTCTCTCTGCTGTTGCCGTGGAAACCAGGGGAGAACAGAAGTGGGGGGGGGGGGGGGGCATGGGAAATGAATTTATATCTCTCAGCTCTGGGATCACTAACTGATCTGCTGCTCACATCGGAATTAAACTCTCACTATGCATAAAGAGTGCCGCGGATCAGAGAGAGGGATGAGAAATAAATGAGACAAAACAATCACAGAGTATTGTATGCGTAGAGCAAAAGCACTTGATTTTATGCATTTTCCACTGTGATCAAATCTGCCTATAGGCAAGACAAACCCCAAATGAGACGTCTTTAATATCTCAATTGTGTCTCAGAGAGAGCGATGACATCAAATCGGAGTGCAAATGGAGGCTCAAGTCTCCTGATTATTCTTCTAGTGATCTCCAATGTCTCTTTCAGCTTTGCCAAGATACTAATGTCTGCAATTGAAAGTCAAGGATTGTAATATGAACATTTCTCATCGAATTCTTCCCAGATCAAATTATTGGTAAATTATTCAAAACTTTGTTCGCTGGTTGCTTGTGCTTCAGACATGAATGATATCTCAAATTGTGTGGCTTGTTGTGTGCTATAACTTTCCTAAGCGATCAAACTTACAATTTTTGTCTGACAAAGAATAGTAATAAAAAAATGTTTAGACTATCATAGAGATAGCCAGTAACACCCTAGCAATCACAGCAGCAAAAAACTGACAGAACACTTTAGCAACGAAATTGTAGAATCCTAGCAACTGTAGAGAAGCATGCTAACAACCTCTCAGAACATTTTAACAATGGAACTGTAGCACCCAAGTAACCACTCAGAGCACCTTAGCAACTGTAGAAAAGCATGCCAACAACCCCTCAGAACATTTTAGCAATGGAATAGTAACACCCTAGTAACCGCTCAGAGCACCTTAGCAACTGTAGAGAAGGACGCTAACAACCAATCAGAACACTTTAGCAACAGAATTGTGGCACCCTAGCTTAGCAACTGTAGAGAAGCACACTAACAACCACTCAGAACACTTTAACAATGGAATAGTAAAACCCTGGCAACCATTTAGAGCCCTAGCAACCACTCAGAGCACCTTAGCAACTGTAGAAAAGAACGTTAACAACCCCTTAGAACACTTTAACAATGGAATAGTAACACCCTAGCAACCACTCAGAGCACCTTAGCAACTGTAGAGAAGCACGCTAACAACCAATCAGAACACTTTAGCAACGGAATTGTGGCACCCTAGCTTAGCAACTGTAGAGAAGCACGCTAACAACCCCTTAGAACACTTTAACAATGGAATAGTAAAACCCTGGCAACCATTTAGAGCCCTAGCAACCACTCAGAGCACCTTAGCAACTGTAGAAAAGAACGTTAACAACCCCTTAGAACACTTTAACAATGGAATAGTAACACCCTAGCAACCACTCAGAGCACCTTAGCAACTGTAGAGAAGCACGCTAACAACCCCTTAGAACACTTTAGCAATGGAATTGTAACACACTAGCAACCACTCGGAGAACCTTAGCAACTGTAGAGAAGCATGCTAACAACCCCTTAGAACATTTTAACAATGGAATAGCAACACCCTGGCAACCACTCGGAGCCCTAGCAACCACTCAGAGCACCCTAGCAACTGTAGAGAAGCATGCTAACAACCACTCAGAATACTTTAGCAACGGAATTTTAGCACCCTAGCAACCACTCAGAGCACCTTAGCAACTGTAGAGAAGCACGCAAACAACCACTCAGAACACTTTAGCAATGGAATAATAACACCCTAGCAACCACTCAGAACACCCTGGCAACTGTAGAGAAGCACGCTAACAACCCCTTAGAACACTTTAACAATGGAATAGTAACACTAGCAACCACTCAGCGCACCTTAGCAACTGTAGAGAAGCATGCTAACAACCACTCAGAACACTTTAGCAATGGAATTGTAGCACCCTAGCAACCACTCAGAGCACCTTAGCAACTATAGAGAAGCATGCTAACAACCACTCAGAACACTTTAACAACGGAATTGTAGCACCTTAGCAACTAGCAACATACTAACAAACAACCATATACTACAATGTCAGCACACTAAAATGACATTTTGGCAACTCAAACAACAACTTAGAGTGGTTTTAATAGACTGCTGTATAGTTGCTCTGAGCCAGAACACTTAAGCAACAGAACAGCAACACCCTGGTAAGCACCTACAGTTGAACACACTAGCAACTTTACAGTAGTACATTAACACATACTCAGAACATCTTAGCAACAGAATGATACTATTTTAGTAACCATCCAGAACACCTTAGTAACCATATAGCAGTGCACTAAAAATTACTAGCAACTGCTTTAAACACTATTGCAACACAATTAACAGTAACACCCTGGTAACCACTCAGAACACCTTAGCAACAATATATCAAAGATTCAGAACACTTTAGCAATGGAACAGTAACACCATGGCAACCACTGACCTTAGCAACAGTATAGCAGTACAAAAACCACTCAGAACATTTTAGCAACCTTGTAGCAACACTCAGAACACCGTTGCAATGGAATAGCAACACCCTAGCAACTATTCAGAACACCTTAGCAACGTATGCTACCCTAGCAACCACTCAGAACACATCAGGTGGAGTAGTAGAGCTTTAGCAACCGCTCTCAAAAGGGTGTTTTGGATGGTTGCCATGGCATTGCTATGTCATTTCTTAATAGTGTTAAGGCATCTTTACACAGCCGAGTTAAGGCTGCTCTAAAGCGGCTCTGAGTCTGCTCAAAATTCTGTGTAAAGATGCAATGCTTAAAATACCCCGGGTCTAACCCACAAATATTGAAGAAATCTAATTTTAGAGGAGAAACATCTGAGAGCAACTTAAAGAAAATGTAACCAAACATGTTCTGAGTGAGGATGTCCTGGCCAGAACTGAAGCTGCAGAGAACATCAGGGTGTGTCAGAAACTATTGATCACTCATCTGGGCTGGAGTACCCAGAACAAACCACCCGGCCTCATGATCCGAGGATGCACTTTAGCAGATACATCCGCTCTAATTCTATTGATATTCATGTGCTGGACACACAGGATGAAGAAAAACATATAAACTCAGAGATGATTGCAGTGGATCAATGTAGAACAAGATCATTATCGCCATATTCTACAACCTTGAGAGCCACAAGACCGTGGCGCACTCAAGCAATCCTCGTAAATTGTTAATGCTTCTACCTCTATAATACACAAAAAGCTGAATGACATCAGAGATGTAGGAAAGGAAATATAGAAGATCATTCTGGTGGAAGCATAAGGATGTGTGTGTGCGCGCAAGTAGACTTAAGTCTTGCTTTTTCCTGTGAGGTCGTGTCTTATACACACCAATTACACGTGGTGCCCACACTCACACTCATTCAGATGGGTTTGGTATTAATCACCAAACTAACAAATCTACTCCCACCCTTTCAGCTCCGACGCCCCCTCTTAAAGACACAACGCAGCAACAGCAACAGGCCCACATCTATGCTTAACCTGGCTCATTGAATTCCACCAATCACTGCTCTAATGATAACAATTGTTGACAATGCTTCTGGCACCTCAACTTCACCTTTAATGCGCTATAATTATTAGAAGCCCCAACATTCCTGACAGCAAGAAAATCTGTTAATTCCTCTCAGAGAAAATATAAACGTGTGAACACTGTTGTCAAATATGAAGTAATTGTTTGCCAGTTCTCTAAATTGCTGTGTAAATCTCAGCAAAAATGTTTTCATTTTGTCAATTATAACCAAGGCAAGATAAAAAATGTGTATCACTGTGATGAATAAATCATTTTAATTAAAAATACCATAGATGGAAATATGATGAGACAAGAAAATAAACCACAAGATATATATATACACACACTACACTGTAAAAAATTGCTGCCTTACATTTTTAAGTACAATCAACTTGGCTGTGTAAGTCATTGCCACTTAAATTACATTAAACTGACTTAAAAAATGAGTTGAATCTCCTTTAACGTAAAAGATAAAGTTTAAAATGGCTTAACTTATTTTGGTGTGTTTAAGTAATGTAAAAACATATGTTGTCATGACTTATTGACCATGTCATTTTTTACACTGTATGTATAAAATATAATATAATAATAATATATATATATTTTGTCATTTTAGTCAATGAGTAAAATGACTACAATTAATTGTCATTGTGAAATATTAAAATATTAAAGAAAAACAAAAACGACAACAACAAAAAAACTAAAAATTTATCCTACAACCTAAACTTCTAAAACTAAATCCTCTGAAGTTTTAAACACCATAAAAAAGGCGTACAACCTAAATCCTGAAGACAAAATCTAATCCTAAACCTTTACTTAATTTTAAACCATTAATCCTTAACTCTAAACTCCAGCAACCTAAAACTGAAACTCCAAAGCCTTCAACATAAACCCTTGAAACTAAAACTAATTCTAAAACTTAATGTCTTAAATCTAAATTGCAATCCTAAACCCTTAACTCCAAAGCCTATAAACGAAGACTAAATCCATAAAGCCATAATCTTTAACGAAATCCTAAAATTGTGGTATTGTTGGCTCTTGTATAAGAGACTGCTTGCAATGTTCTTCATTTGTAAGTCACTTTGCATAAAAGCATCTACTAAATAAAGAACTAAATGTAAATCCTAAACTTGAAATTCTACAACCTAAATCAAATCAAAATCAAATCAAATCACCTTTATTTATATAGCGCTTTTTACAATGGCAATTGTTTCAAAGCAGCTTCACAGTGGTAACAGGAAAATAATGCAACAGAATTTGATTCGGCTGTACAGCCGCTCTGGTGAAAACGGTGATGTCATCCAGCTCATTTCAATTATCATATAGTGTCAATGCGGGCAGATCAGTAATATAGTTGAAATTTAAGTGTCCCCAACTGAGCAAGCCAAAAGCCAAAGGCGACGGTGGCAAGGAACCAAAACTCCTTCAGGGCCAGAATGGAGAAAAAACCTTGGGTGAAACCAGGCTCAGTCGGGGTGTCAGTTCTCCTCTGGCCGACGAACAAATAGTGTATGATTATGATTCTGGCAACATTACAGGTCAGAAGTCATACAAACCCGATTCCAAAAAAGTTGGGACACTGTACAAATTGTGAATAAAAAAGGAATGCAATAATTTACAAATCTCATAAACTTATATTTTATTCACAATAGAATATAGATAACATATCAAATGTTGAAAGTGAGACATTTTGAAATGTCATGCCAAATATTGGCTCATTTTGGATTTCATGAGAGCTACACATTACAAAAAAGTTGGGACAGGTAGCAATAAGAGGCCAGAAAAGTTAAATGTACATATAAGGAACAGCTGGAGGACCAATTTGCAACTTATTAGGTCAACATGATTGGGTATAAAAAGAGCCTCTCAGAGTGGCAGTGTCTTTCAGAAGTCAAGATGGGCAGAGGATCACCAATTCCCCCAATGCTGCGGCGAAAAATAGTGGAGCAATATCAGAAAGGAGTTTCTCAGAGAAAAATTGCAAAGAGTTTGAAGTTATCATCATCTACAGTGCATAATATCATCCAAAGATTTAGAGAATCTGGAACAATCTCTGTGCGTAAGGGTCAAGGCTGGAAAACCATACTGGATGCCCGTGATCTTCGGGCCCTTAGACGGCACTGCATCACATACAGGAATGCTACTGTAATGGAAATCACAACATGGCCTCAGGAATACTTCCAGAAAACATTGTCGGTGAACACAATCCACCGTGCCATTCGCCGTTGCCGGCTAAAACTCTATAGGTCAAAAAAGAAGCCATATCTAAACATGATCCAGAAGCGCAGGCGTTTTCTCTGGGCCAAGGCTCATTTAAAATGGACTGTGGCAAAGTGGAAAACTGTTCTGTGGTCAGACGAATCAAAATTTGAAGTTCTTTTTGGAAAACTGGGATGCCATGTCATCCGGACTAAAGAGGACAAGGACAACCCAAGTTGTTATCAGCGCTCAGTTCAGAAGCCTGCATCTCTGATGGTATGGGGTTGCATGAGTGCGTGTGGCATGGGCAGCTTACACATCTGGAAAGGCACCATCAATGCTGAAAGGTATATCCAAGTTCTAGAACAACATATGCTCCCATCCAGACGTCGTCTCTTTCAGGGAAGACCTTGCATTTTCCAACATGACAATGCCAGACCACATACTGCATCAATTACAACATCATGGCTGTGTAGAAGAAGGATCCGGGTACTGAAATGGCCAGCCTGCAGTCCAGATCTTTCACCCATAGAAAACATTTGGTGCATCATAAAGAGGAAGATGCGACAAAGAAGACCTAAGACAGTTGAGCAACTAGAAGCCTGTATTAGACAAGAATGGGACAACATTCCTATTCCTAAACTTGAGCAACTTGTCTCCTCAGTCCCCAGACGTTTGCAGACTGTTATAAAAAGAAGAGGGGATGCCACACAGTGGTAAACATGGCCTTGTCCCAACTTTTATGAGATGTGTTGATGCCATGAAATTTAAAATCAACTTATTTTTCCCTTAAAATGATACATTTTCTCAGTTTAAACATTTGATATGTCATCTATGTTGTATTCTGAATAAAATATTGAAATTTGAAACTTCCACATCATTGCATTCTGTTTTTATTCACAATTTGTACAGTGTCCCAACTTTTTTGGAATCAGGTTTTTTATTAGATCAATAGATATTCGTAGGATTATTCGAAAGATTGGAGTCGTCACGCCGGGGACGGGTTTAATGAGGATGTCGTGTCGATGCGGCATTTACAGGGGGGAGTTTAATTGACACGTTCTCTGCAGACACTTCAGGGATGCGGTCGTCATGTCCAGGCTAAGGTCCACCATCTGGTCCGGATACAGCCCGGATACGGCCGACTGCAGTAAACCTCGGGATAAACAGAGAGACTAACATTAGCGTAGATGCCATTCTTCTTATGATGTAACGAGTACATCAGGTGTTATGGGAAGTGTTCCCGGTTCCGGCTGACCTAGTTAATGCAGCCTAAAACAATCATTTAACTGATTTGAATAATATAAGTTAAAAATGTTTTATGTGTATGCCATAGTAAAGAGATGTGTTTTTAGTCTAGATTTAAACTGACAGAGTGTGTCTGCTTCCCGAACAATGCTAGGAAGACTGTTACAGAGTTTAGGTGCTAAATAAGAAAAGGATCGACCGCCTGCAGTTGATTTTGATATTCTAGGTATTATCAACTGGCCAGAATTTTGAGACCGCAATAGATGTGATGGAGTATAATGCGTTAAGAGCTCGCTCAAGTACTGGGGAGCTAAACCATTTAGTGCTTTGTAAGTAATCAGCAAGATTTTAAAATGTACACTATGTTTAATAGGGAGCCAATGCAGTGTTGCCAGAACCGGGCTAATATGTTCATACTTCCTGGTTCTAGTAAGAACTCTAGCTGCTGCATTTTGGACAAGCTGCAGTTTATTTATTAAGCGAGCAGGGCAACCACCCAGTAGAGCATTACAATAATCTAGCCTTGAGGTCATGAACGCATGAACTAACTGTTCAGCATTTTGCATTGAAAGCATGTGCCGTAATTTAGATATATTTTTAAGATGGTAGAATGCAGTTTTACAGATGCTAGAAACGTGGCTTTCAAATGAGAGATTGGTTTCAAAGAGCACACCCAGGTTCCTAACTGACGACGAGGACTTGACAGAGCAGCCATCGAGTGTTAGACAGTATTCTAGGTTACTACTTGTGGAGTTTTTTTGTCCAATTATTAAAAATTAAGTTTTTTCTGAATTAAGTTGCAGGAAATTACTAGTCATCCAATTTTTTATATCAGCTATGCATTCCGTTAATCTTGTGAATTGGTAAGTTTCGTCAGGGCGTGAAGAAATATAGAGCTGAGTATCGTCAGCATAACAATGAAAACTAACGCCATGCTTACTAATAATATCTCCCAGTGGTAGCATGTAGAGGGTGAAAAGCAACGGTCCTAGCACTGAGCCCTGCGGTACTCCATACTGAACTTGTGTTTGGTGTGACATCTCTTCATTTACTGCTACAAACTGATAACGGTCAGATAAGTATGATTTAAACCATGCCAATGAAATTCCACTAATGCCAACATAATTTTCAAGTCTATTCAAAAGAATGTTGTGGTCGATAGTATCGAATGCAGCGCTAAGATCGAGTAACACTAACAGAGAGATACAACCACGATCGGATGATAAGAGTAAATCATTTGTAACTCTAATGAGAGCAGTCTCAGTACTATGATACGGTCTAAATCCTGACTGGAAATCCTCACAGATACCATTTCTTTCAACCTAAACCCTGAAGACTAAATATAATACCAAACCCTTAATATTTAACTCTAAACCATAAATTCCAAAGCCTATGGGGAAAAAAACTGTTAGATTAAATCCAAATCCTGAACCCTTTAACTCTAAATCCTAAAAACAACATTAAAAATCCTAAAACTTGAACACAAACCTATAAAACTAAAACTAATTTAGGCCCGGTTTCACATACAAGGTTTAGATTTAGCCAGGATTAGGCCTAAATTCAATTAGGGCATTTAAGTGGCTTTTATAAACGTGCCTTAGAGAAAAAACATCACTGGTGTGCATCTTGAGACAATACAATGGCACTGACATATTTTAAGATATGCAAATGCAAGTTGAATCGGGGGTTAATATTTTACCTCTAAACCTCAATCCTAAACCATTAACTCCAAAGTCTACAATCTAAACATAAAAGACTAAATCTAAACCAAAATCCTAAAATTTTGCTATTGTTGACTCTTGTATGAGAGATTGCTTGCAATGTTCATCATTTATAAATCACTTTGGATAAAAGCATCTACTAAATGACTAAATATATCATAAACTATAAAGTCTACAACCTAAACATTGAAAATTAAATCTAATCCCTTAAATCTAAATTATATCCAAACTCTAACCAGTCATAAACTAAACCCATAATTGTTTAACACTCCAAAGTGTATAAATGGAAAAAAAAAAAAACCTTTAGACTAAATCCAAATCCTGAACTCGTTTGGCAAATTTCACAAACAAGGCTTAAACTAGTCCCAGACTAAAATGCATGTTTGAGCTGTTTTAACTGAAATAAACTTGCAGTGACAAATCTTAAAATATGTCATTGTTTTGTCTCAAGATGCACATCAGTAATGTTTTTTTTTTAAGGTGTGTTTAAAAAAGTTACTTAAATATCCTAATTGAACTAAGGCCTAATCCTGGTTTCATCTAAACCTTGTCTGTGAAACCGGCTCTTTAAATCCTAAGTAAACTGGTTAAATCCTAACACTTGAACATAACCCCTTAAAACTAAAACTAATTTAATCCCTTAACTCTAAACTTCAATCCTAAACCTTTAACTCTAAAGTCTACAATCGTTGAGGTTAAAGGTTTAAGAATGAGGTTCAGAGTTAAGACATTAAATTAATTTAGGCCTGGTTTCACATACAGGTCTTAGATTAAACCAAGATTAGGCCTTAGGCATTTAAAGGCACAGTATGTAAGTTTCACAGTATGAAGCAGGACGTGCCGAGAGCCCTTGGGAGCGAATGCTAATGAGAGAGACCTGCGCGAAACACCGGTCTCTGAGCTTTTATTATGCTTATGCTGCAGTCGCCCCTTCTGCTCTTTTCCGCTCTGTTTTACATGGTTAAAACAATCATACTAAATGCATTTGAGTGTGTTAAAAAAGTTATGTTATAACATTACTGTGCGTTCGCTCGGTGGCTGCTATGAGAGACTTGTTGCACTTTGCAGTAATCTAGATCGATATTAGAATATCATATTAATAAAAACAGGATGACTAAATGACTGTTGCTAAATGACATGCAATTAATTTTAAAATATACTGTATGATGGAGAAAGCTCTCTCTGATGTTAGCCACTTGACATAATAGTGTTGTCTCTAAGGCATGGTAAAAACGTTATTCGCGGTGAATCAAGAAAACAAGCGATTCAAACAATAAGACTAACCGTGTTGGGCTTTATAACAATGATTAGTTGCCTGTTGATGAATGTCTTCAAACAGTTGCTCACCTGTCTAATAAAATACATACTATATTAAAGCGTCTTTGGTGTTTCCATGCTTTCTACAGAAATCAAGGGTAGCGCAGATATTTACAGGTGACGCACGGACACAGTCCATGTGCTGGTTAAAATTGCTTATTTCTCTGGATTTAAACATTCTTGGAAACGTTTGGGATAATTTAAGTACACAAGTCAACAAAATATATAACACTGTTCTAGTGGTTTTTGGATATTTTAATCTAAAAATCTTACATATTGTGCCTTTAAGTGGCTTTTTATAAACTTGGCCTTAGAAAAAAACATTACTTGTGTGCATCTTAAGACAAAACAATGGCACAGACATATTTTAGGTTATGTCAGTGAAAGATGCTTTCAGTTCCAACAGTTCAAACATGCATTTTAGTCTGGGACTAGCTTAAGCCTTGTCTGTGAAACCGGGGGTTAGTTTTTTTTTTTCTTTAATCCAACCTTAAACCCTAAAATGAAACCTAAAATTGTGGTATTGTTGGCTCTTGTATGAGATATTGCTTGCAATGCTTGTCTTTATTATCACTTTCGATAAAAGCATCTACCAAATTACAAAATATAAATCATAAACTATAACCCCCGGTTTCAAAGACAAGGCTAGTCCTAGACTAAAATGCATGTTTGAGTTGTTTTAACTGAAAGAAACTTGCACAGATATATCTTAAAATATGTCAGTGGCATTGTTTTTTCTTAAGATGCACACCAGTAATGTTTATTTCTAAGGCACGTTTGTAAAAGTTACTTTAATGTCCTAATTGAACTGAGGCCTAATCTTGGTTTAATATAATCCCTGTCTGTGAAACCGGGCCTAAAAGTCTACAGTCTAAACTTTGAAGACTAAATCTAACCCTAAACTCTTAGCTCCTTAACCCTAAACTACTGGGCCCTATTTTAACGATCTGAGCGCATGGTCTGACTCTGAAGCGCATGGCGCAGGTGCACTTAGGGCGTGTCCGAATCCACTTTTGCTAGTTTAATGACGGAGAAAACGTGGGTGTGTTTTGGCTGTAACGTGCAATAAACCAATCAGAGTCTCATCTCCCATTCCCTTTAAAAGCCAGTTGTGCTTGCACCATGGCGGATTCGCTATTTACATGGCGGAATTTGCAAGCAGAAAGACTGAACGCTTCTCCAGAGAGAAATCCTTTTATTTTAATATTTAAAAATGTTTGTGTGCTGCTGCGCATCCCTGTGTGTGTAATAAGCAGAGTATACGCGCGTTGTGGACCCGCCTATAGGCGCATATTACTAACGCGCCCTTTAAATAACACAAAAAATACTGCGCTATTGACTTTAGACCAGGTTTTTGTTGGTCAATGGCGCAGTTGCTTTCAGTTCCTCAAAATAGCAACGCGCCAACAATGCGCCTGAACACACCTCGTTTTCAGACCAGCACGCCCATGGGCGAACAAATGGACGTGAGTACATTTGCTATTTAAACAATGTGGCGGTCGACATGAAAATGATAACTGCGTCAGGCTGAATCTAACAAAAAACACTTGCGTCGCGCCTGGCGTCGCATTGCGCCGGGTGTATGATAGGGCCCTAAAAGTCTAAAGCCTATGTCATAAACTCAAAATGTCAACCCTAAATCCACACTGTCGTTCTTAGAGTCCACTAGATCAGATACGCTACAGACAGGCACAAAGCCAATGACATTGAGACCTCAGTCAGACGTGCACGTGATCCTTCAGAATGAAACATAGACTCATTACGGGCCGTCGGCGGAGTCTGAAGAAAGACATTCACAGGCAGTCATCTGAATGTTTCACTGGCGTCTCGCGCTCCGTTCAGTTCCATTGCATCATTTGATCTGTCATGACACTCAGTGATCCCTCTGGACCGTGTGTGACGGCACATCATGGTGATACACACCCGCTGGAACCCCCTGAGTGGAGGGCCGGCCTGCTGCAGGGACTGTCTAGATTAATATTTGATGGCCTGGTCTGTCCCCTGGAAGCTTTCTGACTTTAATTAAGAGCCAGTATGGTCACTAATCTCTGTTTACGCAACACAAAGTCAACCTGAAGAGTGCTGTCAACATCCCAGCAGACCTTCGGAGCCAAACACACACGCCCTGATGAGACCAGAAGAGCAGAGCTACATGACGACCCACAGAGAGAGACGAAAAAAGACAGATGCAGTTCGGAGGAAATTAAAGTTGCGCATTTTTCTCAATTCCGTCATGTTTCCGAAAGATTTCATGAAGTCCTGCTCCTTTCCAATAAGAGCTTTTGGGTCATGGGAGAAAACAGAGGAAATTAAATCTCTGCAGGACATTATGAGAGATGTGTGATCTGTGAACGGTGGAAGATCTGACTTGCTATCACATCGACCAATCACTGACTCTCCCATAATAACACATTAATAGTAATGGAATTACATTCTTTAAAAGACAACATGATATGATTATCATCTAATAATTTGACTATGATATTATTAGCAAAAGTCATTTCAGAGGTGAAGAAAGTTATTACATTTTGATTATGAAAGATTATGAAAAATTACTTTTCTTTAGTATAAAGTACTGATGGATCATGCACAAAAGACCAGGGACATTTATTAAGACAGTAAATGTGGTTGATTTTCATATCATGTTGCTTGTAATAGAAATCTTTGTTTATTCCCCTCATATATGCTGTTCCATTTCATTAAATGTTGTATAAAAAAAATAAATACTGATATTCAGAACAACAGCACTCTTTGATTTTGAATAAAATGACGAAATTAAATTATAAACTATATTTGAAACAAAATTCAGAGAACCAAAAATCACATTCATCTAAAGATTCAAAAACACATGCCTGGTTAAAATGAGACTCTAATTGCCCACAAACCAAACAAGTCTTGACATGTTTTAAGCCCAATGTACACTGTATGATTTTGCCATCTAAGACAAATTTTGGGAATCACAAGATCATAAGATTTATTTACCTTTGAGATGAATTTCTGACTCTGTAGATGTTCTGACAGAAATTTTGGGCCAGAGAGTCCTAGAGTGTATCTTGTGCTACGACAACCATCTAATGAAGAACCAATAGGAGCACAGAAATTAAAAAGAGTAAAAAAAATATATATATATATTTGATGATTGTCTATATATGATTTGAAACATAACTCCTGTAACACTTTACAAAAAGGTTGAATTACTACTAAAACTTAAATGTATTCAAATTAATTTATAAATATCGTTATACTATTGCTCACTGTTAATTCATGTTTATTCATAACATATATTAAGTTATATTAATTTATACAACTAAAATGTTAAAAATATATATGACGAAAATTTTCGTTCATGATACCTGATGCATTACACAATGTTAAAAATGTAACCTTATTCTAGTGTGTTACCATAAATGTATCTAAAAGTTAGTATTATGATCATACTATCAAAATTACCTCAAGTTTGTTCCGAAAAATGGGCGATTTCCACTAATTCACTGGTTCACCCAGCCACGACAGACTCATTTTATGGCTCTCTGTCACCCTTTTTGAGTTTACATATTGTGAGCTGTGATCACATGTCTTGTTCCTGTGTGAGACCTTGTTTCCATTTATGGTCTACGCTTCCTGTCTATGACTTTCAGAACATATTAACCATTGGCGCAAACAGGAAATGTATTAAAGCAGGTGAAAAGGGCTTGACATTAACTTCTTTGCTCACCAGCCACTGTGGCTTGTGGTTTTCCAAAGTTACTGGCCACAATTTTGACATTGATACCTTGGGGAAAAACAGCTATTTAGATATTTTTAATATTATCTCATAATTTGGCAGCAGGTATATTAGGCTGACCTGACACACGGATCCATTATTCTGTTACACGTGTTTTCTTTCTCAACTGTTTACGTTCACTTAAAACATAACTGACTGTGTTCATGAGGATACTCGCCAAGACCGGCATTTTGACATTATTTTGTGTGTATTTGACTGTTTAAGCACAATAAGCAGCGAAAAAAGCAGCGAAAAAAGCTCAATTTAAAAGTGAGAAGCGGCTTTATGTGCACGTACTTTGGGTGTGACCACAAAATCGGCGGGAATGAGTAAAGTTAAGTGCAATACACACAATCTCACACTGAAATTCAAGCCCTGTAACACCAACAATATTCAGCAAATGAAATGAGTGAGTGAGTGAGAGGAGGCGGGTTTGTGTGTCACTCGCTGTCAGAGAGATGAGAGAGAGAGAAAGAGCAGCTGGTATTGTGTGTCTATTCTGTGGAAAATGAGTTTTGGAAGCGTTTCAGATATTTCAGTATCAATGTGTAAATCAAAATCGATATTTTTGACAACTACATTTTACTTAGTTTATTATTTCAGATGCCTTTTTAAAAGACTACAATTGAAAAATTTATATATTATATATAAAATTCAAGCCGCCAAAGTGGCTAGTAGGAGTGACTGCGTTACATGCCACTGCTGAAATACACACGCATTTGACAGGTTGGTGGGTGTTCATTTCAAGCCCTGCATGTGAATATAGCAATTGCAATTAATATCCTCTGTCCGACTATATTAAACGGAGAATCAACTGAGGAGTAATCTGATCCCTGTGTCTCTTATTTGGTTCTCCCAACGCATTGTAAAAGGGCTTCATGAGATCTGGAGGTGAATTACAGAAGACTGTATATGATTGAATAAAAATCTAACACATATCATAAAGTTTGATATAAAAGATGTTGCACAATCTTGGCTTTTCCCCAAAATCTCACTGTACACTCTTAGAAAAAAAGGTTCAATGTGGTTCTATATAAAACCATAGGGTTTATATAGAATGCCCATAAATGTACTAAATAATTGCATAATACTTTCATGTTTAACAGCTTATTTAATTTTTTTCTAGTGATAAATTATGTTTACGAGCTATTTGATTTATACAATTTAGTCTTAACCCTCGTGTTATGTTGCGAGTCAATTTGACCCATTTTGATTTTTGAGTTGTCGGAAATACCGGTTAACCTGTTTTTTTTTTCTGGACATTTGGGGACTTTTTCTCATTTAGGGTCATGAACATGCATGCAAAGTTTCAACATGCTGATGCGTTTTGACATATACACACATCATTTCCTGTCATAACTGTTAACTGTCAGTTGCACTTTTTGAGCATATAGACATGAAAATGATTTTTCCAACTTAAATTGTTATAAATCTTGAATACATCAGAGCACAGACGTAAGTTTGGTATCTTTTAAAGGCGAAACGTCACAGATTTTTGAAGAAGTAAAAAGCAGTTATAAAAGTAAAGTAAATGAGGAGGAAGCTAATCTAACATCATATCTGAACTTCAGTTCTGCAGTGTCTTCCCATCATGTCGACAGCACGAACCAAACTCTTCCAGGCCTCAGCTACAACAACACTAATGACTCGTTTCAGACAGTTCAGCATCGGTTCTTTCTTTTGGGAGACATTAACTCCATTTATCGTGAACTTTGATCTTTGAAACTTTGCAGATCTTTTATATTCACAAACAGCTATATTACACACTACATGAAAGATAATATCTGAAAAAAGCATAAAAAATGAATTAAAACAAAATTAATTCATTAAAACTAAATCCAGAAAATGATCCCATGATGGGAACCCTTACGGTTCAATATAGAACCATTTCTTCCAAAAGTGTAAAGATCATAAAAACAGAAATCCCACAGTGTGCACCAGGCTTAAGGGTTTCCTCTGTCATCCCATTTGGCTTCAGATATCCCATAATGTGCTACAGCTGTTTGGTGAAGCAGCCTGTAACGACATGAGGTGGCCGCTCGTTTCTGGTGTTAATGAAAAAACATTCTGCTGTTTACATGGTTCTGGCCCATTACTTCAAGAGATTTCAAGAGATCGGCTTTATTATTGTGCAGAAAAGCAACAATGACCTTTGTTTTTTCTTCTTCTGGAGAAGCCACTGTCAAGGGTTTATGTGACCGAATAAACAGGGAAACCTCAATGTAATTATTACAATCACCTTCAGTCAAACTCATAATGAAGTGTGACTAATTAGCTCCCAGACAGAGTTTGAACTGGCGTCTGTATTTGACACGCTGACTCTGTCGAGCATCACAACCGCTGCGCTACGGATTATTCGCCCGCACTTAAATAATCACTGAGGAGCAATTGGGAAAATTACAACTGGATAAAGTTAAAGGGGTTGTTTTCAATACTTTTGGTAAATAAAGTCTACAGATCACATCGCAATTTAGTTTTACTTGACCATTTTCCACCCTCTCTTTGACCAAAATCCCTTTCAGGCAAGTCATTTTGCCAACTGTGAAACACCTCTCGTGCAGCTTTTTCAGCCATGCAAGTGCATGAATAGGGAAACACCAAATTCTCCAAAGCTGTTCACCAAGCTTACTATTCAATTTCATATTTGAAGTCACCAATAAAATCTGACAACAACTGTCTCATAAATTTTGTTTCTAAATGCTCACATCATGACAAAAAAACTGCATTTTTCAGGCTGGACCAGCTAGTGCGCTCAGAACACTGACTGTTTCCACTTCTAACGGCAGCTGCAGTGACACAAGGACTTCACCAATTGGAGATTGCCTCTTTTATTTAGAAGGAGGGACTTGTTCCGCCATATTGCAAGTTGCACTTTCTCACATAATAATATGAGTGCAATGTCTTTGTATATCTGAAGTCTTTGCTATGATCCATGTAGTTAAACTGTCTGCTACTGTACCTTTAAGAAATGTAAATGAAATTCGATAAATGCGATCTCCACTTATCGGTGTAGTCATTCATCAGGACAGGCCAAATCCCTGAAAACTGATGTAAATCAGCAATCATCTACACTGTAGCAAAAGATTTTTGGCTAATTGGAGTGTGTTTCTACAAGAAAGTACTATTTCAGTGTTTCTAGTTCAGAATTTCATGGGTTACTTGCTCTTTCTTTGCAATCATTTGTGAAATCTTCAAGCAATTTCTGAGTGAAAATTAGCTGTGTTTCCACTGCCCGGCCAAAAGCGAGTGTGTGCTAGTGCATGCCAGGCTTGATCGGGCCTCATCGGGGCTTCCTCGGGGGCAACGGCCAGGGGTTTTTGGCCCGCCGAATACATTGGTCCAAAGCGGGCCAACTGGGGCTTGAGCAGTGGTCATGAACAGAGGCAGAGTTTATCTAAGTTAGGAGATGGTCAACACTGCTGCTCATTTCCCATGTTATTATATCAGGCTACCAACTAACTTCAACGTTTAAGATATTTATAACAAATTTTTTAAGATAAATAACAATTTTAAGCTCAAAACTCACTTTTGTGTTGTTTCTATTTTTGCAGCATTGTTTATGGGAAGCTCCGCCCTCACTGGAGTCTCATTGGATGTCACAACCAGGAGCTCATTAACACACTGAAACAAAATGGTGTAGTATTTACTTTGTTTAATATCTAAAAGCGGCTATTGTTTCAGTCTACTAATACTCTAACACTTTATTTTGATGCTCCACCAACAGACGTTCTGCTGACCACAAGTAACTTTGCAACTATGTCAACTAACTCTCATAAGAGTATTAGTAGACTCTCTGTTTAATATCTGCTAACACTTTATATTGATGGTCCCCAACAGACATTCTACTGACTACAAGTAACTTTACAACTACAACATTCTACTGACTAAAAGTAACTTTACAACTACAACAGACATTCTACTGACTACAAGTAACTTTGCAACTACATGTCAACTAACTCTCATTAGAGTATTAATAGACTATATAATATCCGTTAACACTTTATATTTGATGGTCCTCCAACAGACATTCTGCTGACTACAAGTAACTTTGCAACTACATGTCAACTAACTCTCATTAGAGTATTAATAGACTATATAATATCCGTTAACACTTTATATTTGATGGTCCCCCAACAGACATTCTGCTGACTACAAGTAACTTTGCAACTACATGTCAATGTAACCCTAACCGAACAGTTTACTACAGTCTACTAACACACTAATGAGAGTTAGTTGATATGTAGTTGCAAAGTTAATTATAGTTTGTAGAATGTCTAAAGTGAACCATATAAATAAAATGTAACCAAATTCTGTTTCTATTTAGTCCCATGCTATTAAAAAAAAGCTTTTTCAATACCAAAAACTACAGTATTTATAGTGTATTCTTTACCAAAAACAGTAAGAAGTGGCCTAAAGACAACAGAAGGGTTGTGTCAGCACATCTAATGTTTAAATGCTTTTAAATAAAACACGTGTGATTATTTCACACTCGTGTAGTTTTTAAGCAGATTTTGCTCTCGGGATGTGTAATGTGTGAGGTCATACAGAGGTTATAAAGGATTATGTCACAGACGGTTTATGGGGCTTTTTGTCCTTTTAGGTTACTATTAATATTCAAAAGGCCATTTTTTTTTTATATTAATTTATGAAATTACTGTCGTGAACAGATGTCAGGAATTTTAACCTGCGACGAGTTACTCTATTTAATTAACATTGAGTTGGAAAATTGCTCTTGAACCGTGAGCTCTGCGCTGATTAATGGAGGGTGATTTTTTCCAGATGGAGGGTTTAGTTGAGACATAGACCAGACTGAGAGGTGATTTCTAATGTAACCCTGAATAGTTCATACTCAGCAGATACTCCCACTGAAATGTTAGTACGACGGAGCACAGTTTGACGCAAGTTAATAGAGCGTTACAGGAGGCTGGTTAAGCTCATTTCTCCTGGACAACACCCGGAGCTCCTCCATGGCAAATCAACGCTGACTGAAATACAAAACAGAAATGTTCATAAAATAAATATTGATATTTCTAATCTCAGTTAGAATATAAATGTCTTTAGGGTACATATAAAATATGATTATATTTGTAAGCAATAGTTACATCATCCGATCGATTTACCTCATCCTCATCTTGATTGAAAACTTTGATTGTTATTGCAATGCATTCTGGGATTGCCTTATTTAACAGCTAACTGATGTGAGTTTTGCAAAATACTCTATGATGGTGATAATATCTAGAGAGCTTAATACATTACACAATTTTATGCATTTGACACAATATTTACTCAAAAACGTGAAAAACTGTTATATAAATTATACAAACCCGATTCCAAAAAAGTTGGGACACTGTACAAATTGTGAATAAAAACAGAATGCAATGATGTGGAAGTTTCAAATTTCAATATTTTATTCAGAATACAACATAGATGACATATCAAATGTTTAAACTGAGAAAATGTATCATTTTAAGGGAAAAATAAGTTGATTTTAAATTTCATGGCATCAACACATCTCAAAAAAGTTGGGACAAGGCCATGTTTACCACTGTGTGGCATCCCCTCTTCTTTTTATAACAGTCTGCAAACGTCTGGGGACTGAGGAGACAAGTTGCTCAAGTTTAGGAATAGGAATGTTGTCCCATTCTTGTCTAATACAGGCTTCTAGTTGCTCAACTGTCTTAGGTCTTCTTTGTCGCATCTTCCTCTTTATGATGCGCCAAATGTTTTCTATGGGTGAAAGATCTGGACTGCAGGCTGGCCATTTCAGTACCCGGATCCTTCTTCTACGCAGCCATGATGTTGTAATTGATGCAGTATGTGGTCTGGCATTGTCATGTTGGAAAATCCAAGGTCTTCCCTGAAAGAGACGACGTCTGGATGGGAGCATGTGTTGTTCTAGAACTTGGATATACCTTTCAGCATTGATGGTGCCTTTCCAGATGTGTAAGCTGCCCATGCCACACGCACTCATGCAACCCCATACCATCAGAGATGCAGGCTTCTGAACTGAGCGCTGATGACAACTTGGGTTGTCCTTGTCCTCTTTAGTCCGGATGACATGGAGTCCCAGTTTTCCAAAAAGAACTTCAAATTTTGATTCGTCTGACCACAGAACAGTTTTCCACTTTGCCACAGTCCATTTTAAATGAGCCTTGGCCCAGAGAAAACGCCTGCGCTTCTGGATCATGTTTAGATATGGCTTCTTTTTTGACCTATAGAGTTTTAGCCGGCAACGGCGAATGGCACGGTGGATTGTGTTCACCGACAATGTTTTCTGGAAGTATTCCTGAGTCCATGTTGTGATTTCCATTACAGTAGCATTCCTGTATGTGATGCAGTGCCGTCTAAGGGCCCGAAGATCACGGGCATCCAGTATGGTTTTCCGGCCTTGACCCTTACGTACAGAGATTGTTCCAGATTCTCTGAATCTTTGGATGATATTATGCACTGTAGATGATGATAACTTCAAACTCTTTGCAATTTTTCTCTGAGAAACTCCTTTCTGATATTGCTCCACTATTTTTCGCCACAGCATTGGGGGAATTGGTGATCCTCTGCCCATCTTGACTTCTGAGAGACACTGCCACTCTGAGAGGCTCTTTTTATACCCAATCATGTTGCCAGTTGACCTAATAAGTTGCAAATTGGTCCTCCAGCTGTTCCTTATATGTACATTTAACTTTTCCGGCCTCTTATTGCTACCTGTCCCAACTTTTTTGGAATGTGTAGCTCTCATGAAATCCAAAATGAGCCAATATTTGGCATGACATTTCAAAATGTCTCACTTTCAACATTTGATATGTTATCTATATTCTATTGTGAATAAAATATAAGTTTATGAGATTTGTAAATTATTGCATTCTTTTTTATTCACAATTTGTACAGTGTCCCAACTTTTTTGGAATCGGGTTTGTATTTAGTAAGTTTATTACTTTAGTTATTATTAGTTTAATATAATTGTTGAAATTATGATAAGTTTTATTATGATGAGAATTATGTTTTAGTTTTATATTTCCATTTTTATTTATATACATTTTGTATTTCATATTTTGTTGTGTTTTATTTTAAAATGTCTATAGTTTATGAATTTTTATTTCAGTATTAGTTTTACTTACATCAAGTTAAACCTAAATGAAAATTAGAAATGTTGCCTTAACTATAGCTGAAATAAAAAATTATATATCAACAAGGCCGATATATCAGTGTACCACAAGCTTTACTTGCACAAAGTCTATGCAACTCAATCAAGGTATTTCATAAAACAGGATAACAGCCTTTGTGTCAGAATGAGCCTGCATTGTCTAAAAATCCCATCTAGATAGGAAGCTCACTCGGATTTGGAACAGTCTGTCTTTGCTCAGGCTGTTAATGAGCTGAATTCAATCACCTCTTTCTGATTGCAGGGGGCTGGAGGTGAGACAGGAAGACGTGTGACAGCATTTCTTATTCGTAGCAGAATCTCCACAACCATTTCATTACCAAAGCACTTCAAAAGCAATCAGCTCTGACGGCAGAGGTTTCAAAGGTGCGTTCACCCAAAGATACGCTCGCTTTTGTAGAGCTTCATGCAAAACGCCATCGAAACACCAGCTGAAAAACAAAAGGAGAGCTCAACACGACTGGTCACTGAAATTCTCAATAAAGCTTAGAAAACAACATTAAAATAAACTTCTGTAATGAGTTTATGAGTGAAACAGGATATTCAATGGGAATTTGAACTTGGTGACGTGAGTCAAAAAGTAAAGTCATTTCGGAGGAAAGCAATTTTAATCAGATTATGAAGACAAAATATGTATTTGCGAAAGTAGAGTCAGTTTTGATTTCATGTTGACTTAAACTATTCCCATTGCTTTAATAATCAGTCACTCATTTATCTGTGTACTCATTTGTTTTTTTTAGTCATTATTTGACTGATTATGTTGAATTTGTCTCTTTCACTCTTGCATTAGACCGAAATCCCATACTAATTCTGACAGAGAAAATGGAGCGGGGACATTTTTTTAATCACCAAGGTAATTAAAATAATATAGATCTAAAATTGAGAGAGAGAGAGAGAGAGAGAGAGATGACAAGATAGTGTTTACAGATTGTCTTGTTTATATGATTTCATGAGTGCATTAGTATTAATATTGTGCATTAGTAGTGAAATGTAATTGTGAGATACGCAAGGCAATTACGACGAATCAAATTACTTTCGTTTCAGAAAGTCAGTCGTTCAGGTAGTGTATGTGGGTGTTTGCGTCACAATGCAAAAAATAATTTTCCTAATGAATAGTTTTGTCTTGTTTTTCAGTAGAGCTGCATGAATAATGTTAAAAGATTGTGATCTCAAACACACACACACACACACACACAATCTTATTCCTGTGTCTATTAAACTTTTGACAAAATCCCACCGGAACATTCAGATCTACATTAGCTCTGCCGCTGATACAGAGAGAGCAGTTATCATGTATAGGTATGAAACAGCTTCACAAACAGTCTTTTGAGGATCACAGTATCATTTATGTGTTACAATAATTCAAATGATAACAGAAGTACTGGGATAAAAGTGTATAGTTCAGATATAAACGCTGATGTATATGGTAACGTTCAAAATAGAGCAAATCACCTTTTGAAAGACCTTAACTTGGCACGTGATTACATTGTTACACCAGTAGATGGCGACAAGTGACTGTCGACAAAATGGATTTGTCAGTAGCTATGTTTCCAGCCACCAATTTTAAGCGCATTTTGGGATATTGGGACATTTGGGAAAAAACGCTAGATGGAAACGCCAAGATGCGCATAATTGCTCAACTGAGTTGGATACATTTTTCATCCGATAAGAAAATATGTGTATAAACTACGATGGAAACACATTTACCGAATAAATTCCTTGATGCTCATCAAAAAAGTTTTGTTCTCTTCGACTCACTGGATGGAACCGGTGCTTTATTCGCAAATGTTTTATGCGATATTCCAATTTTGCGCACAAGTTAAAACATTTTTTTTACATAGACAGCAGAAATTAACATTTTGCCAGTAAATTACATATTACTTTTAGTTTTCAGTTCAGAATATAGCTAACCATCCATAAACAAGATAAATTGACTTGAGGAGCAAGTTTATTGAGATATATATATATATATATATAAATAATCGCGATTAATCGCATCCAAAATAAAAGTCTGTGTTTACATAATATATTTGTGTGTACTGTGTATAATTACACACATACATGTATATATTTAAAAAAAATGCATGTGTATACTGTAAATATATTTATACCATTTATATTATATATAAAAATAAATATTTTATATATAAATATAACACATTTTTCTTAAATATATACATGCACGTGTGTGTATTTATATATACACAATAATTTTATACAGACACAGATATATATATATAATAAAATAATAAATCAAATGATAAATGATAAATCAATATTTTATCTAATATAAAAAAAATCAATACCTTTAAATATTTTTTTCTTGTTTAAAGCATCTAGCAAAACTTAGTGAGAAAAAAACCAAAAAGATTTATTGGCTACAAACGAGTCTTAAAGGAACAGTTCACTTTAATTTAATTCATTTACACTACACAAGTCATATATATCACGTTTTATAATAATTTTATGGTAATTTTGCACCCTTTTCGAAGCCTAAAAGTGGCAGCCCACATTTATTGTACATCATGGAAAATATATATATTTTCCACAGGAAAATAGGTGTTCCACAGACATAATAATATTTTGCTTTATTTAAAATTTTGTCTTATTTTAAGGATATTTCACTAGAAAGCATGATGAAAATACCAATTAAGAAAATGCTTTGAGTGTATCATTTAATGACTCATCCTTGTTGAACTCTATAAAATCCCTTCCTGACTACACACAATGTCCTCTGTCTCCTTTAAAAGCTTTTATTGTGACTGCTGTCATTGTCCTCTCTGACATGAATAACAGCAGTCCTCTGTTCGCACGCCTCTGGATCAGAGAATCCGTTCATACACACCGTTCTCACCCCAATTTAGCTGCAAATTAAATGTCAGAGTCTGGCACGGAATTCTGATCAGGAAACGCTCAGATGAGAGCAATTTGTCTTTGATAAAAGGCAGCGAACAGACTTTTCCGTTTTCATTAGACGCGTTAAAAGAACAGATGTACGAGAGATGGATTCTATCTGTCAGGGGTTTGACGGTTATCAACCCAAAGCAACACCATCCAGAACAATCAGATCTGCTCTGAGGAGAGCACAGAACATCGAACATGACACAGATGGATCTGGGAATATAAGGTCACGCTCTCTCTCCGTCGCTCGGCCTTTCTCTTTCCCTCTTTCGTACGTGATAATCCATCCTGATCTTCATGTCGGGTTGGAGACAGAGCTGAGAGTGATGGCCCGGAGCTTGACGTGCGTCAAACATCACAGGCACATTTCAGATCCTGCACGTACCTGAAAACACATACTGTATTCTCCGTTACAGAAGGTTGATAGATCCCTAACAGGCTTCTGAACCAAAAGCTGCTCATTGAACAAAAGTGCTACAGGCAGAAGGTCACGTGTAAGATATTGTTGGCTGGGAATGTGCCTGAACCATCTTCAGCAATGAGTTCTTGAAAAAAATACACTTCACGTTCCCCCGGGAAGTCGCTTTTCTTTGCCAAAAGAAAGATTAGTTTTCCACTATAAAGCTACTCAAGGCTGCAAGGCATGCTTTCTGTGGAGAGCTGATGTCCACCCGGAGCTTCTTCAGTTCATCAAGAGCAAGGCCTCCTGAATGAACAGATCCTCAGGGTACATCAAAACCTCATCCATCTTTACTGAAAGTGCATACAACTGACAATGAGAACATTTGAGAGCAGAACCATGCATTTTCATGGCTACAAAATTCATCGACACAACACATCATGTTTTGCACCCCCAAAAAGGGGAAATGGGTTTAGGAAATGGCACAAGATTCGTCCATTTGTGCACCAACATTAAATGTACTTGAACTGAAAAACAGCCACTAATCTCATCCCCAATATGAAATGATTAATATGCATTATGGTGACTATGGTCCTGCAAACAGAAAAGGCTTTTAAACAAAGAAACAGACAAAAATGGTCAAGAGAAATTATGCAAATCACAAAATTACAGCTGAATGCATTTTGCATGCAAGAATTCCCAGACTAGTGGGAAATTTCGCTCCACCACTATAATCCAAGTACTTGATACAGCACTTTAAAATTCTGAAAGCGCGCTCATATGCACACGCGACGTGATATATGCCTATCTTCACCATCATTACTGATGCCATGACAAGAATGACAATGGTTTAAATAATTCAAACAATTTAAATAATAAAAATAAAAATAAGCAAAATATTAGTCAAATAATTTTTTTTAAAAACTGAAAAATTACTTTTATTAATAAAAATAAAATGAAAAACTATAGAAAATAAACAAAATAAAAATTAAACAAACTATTATTCAAATTAAAAAACGAAAAAAGGAAAACATTAAAAACTGTTTAACTAAACTATTTATATAAATATTTTAAATTAAATAAAAATGAAACAAAATGAGTAGTCAAATTACAAGAATAAGTTGATTTAAAAAAATAAATTAAATAATTAAAATAAAACTTTTATATAAAATGTAATATACTGTACATTTAAAATATTATAACAACTTAAATGACTAAACTGTGTGATAAAAAATATAACTGAAAATTAAATTAAAAAAATATTAGTGTAACTAGAGCCTGGTTGAATAAGATTTTACTGTAATTTATGAGTGAAACAGGATATTCAATGGGAATGTAGGTTGGGGCTTGAATTTATCCATTGGGAATTGATTGGATCATGAAAAGTTACAAGGAATGGGGCATAAAAGTAGTCATTTAAGATGAAATCGATTTTTTAATCAAAGATTATGAAGACAAAATATGTATTTAAGAAAGTAAATGGGGAAAATTTTGATTCATGTTGACAAACTATTTCCATTGCTTTGATAATCAGCCACTCATTTATTTAACTCATTTGTTTATTTTAGTCATTAAATGTCTGAATTTGTCTTTTTCACTCATGAGACCGAAATCCCATATTCATTCTGACAGAGAAAATGGAAGAAAATAATACTCAAACTCATATTAGGTTGATACATACAGCACCTGATGTGGTAAATGAAAACAAAAATAGCCAAATGAATCAATGGACAGATGTTTTAAGAAGTGCATAATGAGCCTTGGATGAGTTTAGCACCATTAGCACTAACTAGCAGACCTTCCCTCCAAGTCATCAAACTCCCAGCACCAAGAGCTCACAACAAAAAGAAAGAAATGAGAGATGCCAGAGGATCTGTATATGTCTCAATCCGTCTCAGAGAGACCTGTCTTACTCATCAATCACTAATACAGTCCCGGAGAACGCTGGGAATCTGGACGTATCACGATTTCACTCAACTAACTCTGACCGCGAGGTAATATTTCATAAATGAATTAACTTCACAGTGGCAGATGCGATTAGATAGAGTATCTAAGAGAACAAAAGACAGGAAACGCTCCTGCACTGCAAAGAATGACGTTCGTCCTCAGTATTTTTGTCTTGTTTTCTAGATAAACATTCTATTCTATTCATTTACTTGAGATGCTAAATGACAATAGATATTAAGTCTTATTTCATGAAAAATTAATTAAGTGAATTTTTGCTTTAAACAAGAAAAAAATATCTGCCAGTGGAATAAGAAAAATAAACATGTTTTTCTCACCCCATTATGAGTTTCTTAACTCATTTTGATATATATATAAATTTTTTTAGAAACAAGTAATTTGCTTCTCAAGTAAATGTATCTTGATTTAAGAATGTGGAAAACAAGACAAAAATCATTTTTTGCAGTGTGTTTGTGATCATGTGACATCGGCCACAAAAACCGGGTATTGTTCAGTCGGAAGAAGATGTGCCAAGAGCTACCGGTCATTATATACACATCTGAAATACTATATGCGATGATTTGGGCTTGACCATGCAAAAGAGACGCTTTAAAAGCATATTAATAACTTACAGACATTGATCGAGGTATGAAAAATGGTCATTAACATTAAAACCTCCATGCAGGCGACCTAAAATGTCCGAGAAGCGTTTATGTCAAGTGTGAATGTTTCTTAAATTCCCTCTGGACTTTTTTTTTTGTTTGGCTTTTTAACTGGAGGGGAGAGGAGTGGAAACTCCTATTCTAACCATGACGCCTAATCACATTTCTCTCTTATTAGTTTCCGAGCGCACCGAGTGAAATTAAGGTTGAAGTGGCCAAATCTAATAAATATTGATGCTCATTACAGTCTCTTAGAGCTTTCTCTACCTGTCTCACTCTCTCTCTCTGTCGCCCATTCGCTTTTCTAGATGTGTCAGCTGTACCCAGAATGCCTTCCAGCCCCTCCCTTCCCGCTCTTTAAATGATCCGCCTGGCAGAGAAACTGGCTGGTATCCGAACGTACGTACTGATGAAAGCATTTCTCCAGACTAAATATAGATGTTGCACACTTTGATGTCTGAAATATTAACGGATATCTCTTGCAAACACGCTCCCAAGAATCAGAGCTGCTTTATTCGATGCCAAACCAGAAAGGAGCGCAAAGAGTGCAAACTGAGAAGAGCTTTACAGAAAAAACCTCAGTTCTGTCCTGAACATCTCCCTCGGTCCTTGAGAGTAATAAAAACACCTCTTACCGGATGTTTAACGGCAGTCGGATGTGCCCGTGTTAGTGTGTGTCCGTATCCACAGGGGCGGAATTATATCCAGAATGCTGATGCGGTCCGGAGTCCTCACAAAACACAACCTTGATGAAGAGCTTGCAGATGCATCCGTGATCCACCTGCTTCCAACACGCATGAACACACAAGCATGCTCCGAGCACACCGACACACACTCGAGCAGAGGGCGTACCTACAGTCAGCCAACAGAGAGGTAGAGTGAGAGACGGAGAGAGGGAGAGAGGGAGAGAGGGAGAGAGAGAGAGAGGGAGAGAGAGAGAGAGAGAGAGGGGGAGAGAGAGAGAGAGAGGGAGGGGGGGGGGAGAGCATTAGGACAGAACAAGGTGGAGGGAGGAAGTGGAGTGTGGGAAACCGAGAAAGAGACAAAGATGCACCAATCACATTTGTTCTCTTCATTGCAATCACAGTAGCTGTTTTTTGATGGAACAAACTGTCCCATGGGGGAGAAAAGCTACAAAATTACAAATCTCTGGAATATCTCAGTGATTTCTTCTACTATTTCTCCTTTTTTAGTTTAAAAAAAGATAATTGAAAAAAAAAAATCAGTTTTTCCACTTCAAAATGTCATGGTTAATTCAATGTGTTGTTTGCTATTTCTTTGTGATTATTTGTGAAATATACTAGCAATTTTTGAGTGAAAAATGTTTCAAATTATGAATGAACCAATGAGGGTCATTCTCGTGTTACGCAGCACGTTTGAGCTTCAGCAAGAACCAATGAGGGTCATTCTCACGTTACGCAGCACGTTTGAGCGTCAGCAAGAACCAGTGAGGGTCATTCTCACGTTACGCAGCACGTTTGAGCTTCAGCAAGAACCAATGAGGTTCATTCTCATGACGTTTGAGCTTCAGCAAGAACCAATGAGGTTCATTCTCGTGTTACGCAGCACATTTGAGCTTCAGCAAGAACCAATGAGGTTCATTCTCGTGTTACGCAGCACGTTTGAGCTTCAGTAAGAACCAATGAGGTTCATTCTCGTGTTACGCAGCACGTTTGAGCTTCAGCAAGAACCAATGAGGTTCATTCTCGTGTTACGCAGCACGTTTGAGCTTCAGCAGGAACCAATGAGGTTCATTCTCGTGTTACGCAGCACGTTTGAGCTTCAGCAGGAACCAATGAGGTTCATTCTCGTGTTACGCAGCACGTTTGAGCTTCAGTAAGAACCAATGAGGTTCATTCTCGTGTTACGCAGCACGTTTGAGCTTCAGTAAGAACCAATGAGGTTCATTCTCGTGTTACGCAGCACGTTTGAGCTTCAGTAAGAACCAATGAGGTTCATTCTCGTGTTACGCAGCACGTTTGAGCTTCAGCAAGAACCAATGAGGTTCATTCTCGTGTTACGCAGCACGTTTGAGCTTCAGCAAGAACCAATGAGGTTCATTCGTGTGTTACGCAGCACGTTTGAGCTTCAGCAAGAACCAATGAGGTTCATTCTCGTGTTACGCAGCACGTTTGAGCTTCAGTAAGAACCAATGAGGTTCATTCTCGTGTTACGCAGCACGTTTGAGCTTCAGCAAGAACCAATGAGGTTCATTCTCGTGTTACGCAGCACGTTTGAGCTTCAGTAAGAACCAATGAGGTTCATTCTCGTGTTACGCAGCACGTTTGAGCTTCAGCAAGAACCAATGAGGTTCATTCGTGTGTTACGCAGCACGTTTGAGCTTCCGCAAGAACCAATGAGGTTCATTCGTGTGTTACGCAGCACGTTTGAGCTTCCGCAAGAACCAATGAGGTTCATTCGTGTGTTACGCAGCACGTTTGAGCTTCACCAAGAACCAATGAAGTTCATTCTCGTGTTACGTAGCACGTTTGAGCTTCACCAAGAACCAATGAAGTTCATTCTCGTGTTACGCAGCACGTTTGAGCTTCAGCAAGAACCAATGAAGTTAATTCTCGTGTTACGCAGCACGTTTGAGCTTCAGCAAGAACCAATGAGGTTCATTCTCGTATTACGCAGCACGTTTGAGCTTCTGCAAGAACCAATGAGGTTCATTTTCGTGTTACGCAGCACGTTTGAGCTTCCGCAAGAACCAATGAGATTCATTTTCGTGTTACGTAGCACGTTTGAGCTTCAGCAAGAACCAGTGAGGTTCATTTTGGTGTTACGCAGCATGTTTGAGCTTCCGCAAGAACCAATGAGGTTCATTCTCATGTTACGCAGCATGTTTGAGCTTCCGCAAGAACCAATGAGGTTCATTCTTGCATTATGCAGCACGTTTGAGCTTCAGTAAGAACCAATGAGGTTCATTCGTGTGTTACGCAGCACGTTTGAGCTTCAGCAAGAACCAATGAGGTTCATTCTCGTGTTACGCAGCACGTTTGAGCTTCAGTAAGAACCAATGAGGTTCATTCTCGTGTTACGCAGCACGTTTGAGCTTCAGCAAGAACCAATGAGGTTCATTCTCGTGTTACGCAGCATGTTTGAGCTTCTGCAAGAACCAATGAGGTTCATTTTCGTGTTACGCAGCACGTTTGAGCTTCCGCAAGAACCAATGAGTTTCATTTTCGTGTTACGCAGCACGTTTGAGCTTCCGCAAGAACCAATGAGGTTCATTTTCGTGTTACGCAGCATGTTTGAGCTTCCGCAAGAACCAATGAGGTTCATTTTCGTGTTACGCAGCACGTTTGAGCTTCAGCAAGAACCAATGAGGTTCATTTTTGTGTTACGCAGCACGTTTGAGCTTCCGCAAGAACCAATGAGGTTCATTTTCGTGTTATGCAGCACGTTTGAGCTTCCGCAAGAACCAATGAGGTTCATTCTCGTGTTACGCAGCACGTTTGAGCTTCCTCAAGAACCAATGAGGTTCATTCTCGTGTTACCCAGCACGTTTGAGCTTCCTCAAGAATCAATGAGGTTCATTCTCGTGTTACGCAGCACGTTTGAGCTTCCTCAAGAACCAATGAGGTTCATTCTCCTGTTACGCAGCACGTTTGAGCTTCAGCAAGAACCAATGAGGTTCATTCTCGTGTTACGCAGCACGTTTGAGCTTCTGCAAGAACCAATGAGGTTCATTTTCGTGTTACGCAGCACGTTTGAGCTTCAGTAAGAACCAGTGAGGTTCATTCTCGTGTTACGCAGCATGTTTGAGCTTCAGTAAGAACCAGTGAGGTTCATTCTCGTGTTACGCAGCATGTTTGAGCTTCCGCAAGAACCAATGAGGTTAATTCTTGTGTTGCGCAGCACGTTTGAGCTTCCGCAAGAACCAATGAGGTTCATTCTCGTGTTACGCAGCACGTTTGAGCTTCAGCAAGAACCAGTGAGGTTCATTCTCGTGTTACGCAGCACGTTTGAGCTTCAGCAAGAACCAATGAGGTTCATTCTCCTGTTACGCAGCACGTTTGAGCTTCAGTAAGAACCAATGAGGTTCATTCTCGTGTTACGCAGCACGTTTGAGCTTCCGCAAGAACCAATGAGGTTCATTCTCCTGTTACGCAGCACGTTTGAGCTTCAGCAAGAACCAATGAGGTTCATTCTCCTGTTACGCAGCACGTTTGAGCTTCAGCAAGAACCAATGAGGTTCATTCTCGTGTTACGCAGCACGTTTGAGCTTCTGCAAGAACCAGTGAGGTTCATTCTCCTGTTACGCAGCACGTTTGAGCTTCCGCAAGAACCAATGAGGTTCATTCTCGTGTTACGCAGCACGTTTGAGCTTCAGCAAGAACCAGTGAGGTTCATTGTCGTGTTACGCAGCACGTTTGAGCTTCAGTACGAACCAATGAGGTTCATTCTCGTGTTACGCAGCACGTTTGAGCTTCTGTAAGAACCAATGAGGTTCATTCTCGTGTTACGCAGCACGTTTGAGCTTAAGCAAGAACCAATGAGGTTCATCCTTGAAGTTCAAATGATGACAATTTTCATTTTTGGGTGAACTATCCCTTTAAAAGAACAAAAACATTATAAGCTAATGGGGTAAGAAAAATAAAATTCTTTTGAGGTCTTTTTTTAATTAATGAAAAAGCATCATAAAAAAAATCATAAAAGTAAAAAAAAAAACATGAAATAGTCGATTTGTGAAAATGATTTTTGGGTAAAAAATGTGTTCATCTATAATAAACTTGTGCTAAGCATTAACCTCACTATTTAAAAAGGGGTAAAAAAAAGTAAATTAATTTGAATACATTGAATTAATTTTTAACTTAAGTCAAGATACACCACTGTTCAAAAGTTTGGGGTCGGTTAGGGCTGGGCAATATGGCCGAAAAAATTATCACAATAAAATTTTTCATACCAGTCGATATCGATAATTATCACGATAAACAGGTTTGTGTTGCCTGACTTTGATGGCACATATGTTCGGCACAGTTTGCAGTGCAGGCTGCAATATTAATAATATTGCATGTTTTGTCTCTTAGAAATGCACATTTGACAGAAGCTTGAGTTGACAGTAGTAGTAGCTTGAGTTAGGATGCAGATGTAAATTTCAATTCATTAATAAAAACAGTAACATCTATAAAAATGGAAACAACCTCATTTTTATAGTAACATTTAAATATTCTGACTGTTTTATTAAAATTAACCATTGGTCTTCCATAGTAGCATACATTTAGATCATGATAACCACAGGTAAAACCATGCATATAGCACCTCACTACCATGGTAAAATGTAACTATATGGTTTCTATGGTCTTTGTATAACAAACACATTTAGCCTAAATACATTTAGTATAAAATGCACAAATGCTAGCTTAATCACAATAAAATACTGTAATTATATTGCATTACTCCTTTAATACATGTCTACATTAATAATATAATAAAATTCAATATTAATATCCCAGATTTCTGCCACAATACCATGGTGAAGTTAGTGTTACTTCAGTAAATCCATGGTAAATGATGGTGATTTGTAAATTGAAAAGCCTTCTGACTGTATCGTTGCTCACAGTGTTTCTCCTGTTTGTCAACTAGTTTAAATCACAGAGACATTCGTGTTCTTTGCTGAATTCAAGCGCTTCTCACTGGATCTCACAGCGTTGTTTATTGGTCACGTGACCGAGAACAATCAGCGAGTAAACGCATTTGCAGTTGGAGCCGAGCGGATAAATGGTCCGTGTGACACAGTTGAAATGAGTTTCGTTCCGCTTTTGGCGCATAAATATTATCTCAAACATTTATTTATCGAAGTCTTGCTATCGTTTTATTGAGGATAATTATATTGCGATAATTATCGTTATCATTTTATCGTCCAGCCCTAGGGGCGGTACGATTTTTGTGTTTTTGAAATCACTTATGCTTATCAAGGCTGCATTTATTTGATCAAAAATAAAGTAAAAACTGTAATATTGTGGAATTTAATACAATTTAAAATAACTGTTTTGTATTTGAATATATTTCAATATATAATTTATTCCTGTGATCAAAGCTGAATTTTCAGCATCATTACTCCAGTCTTCAGTGTCACATGATCCTTCAGAAATCATTATAATATGATGATTTGCTGCTCAAGAAAGATTTCTGATTATTATCAATGTTGAAAACAGTTCATATTCTTGTGGAAACAGTGATTATACAGATTTACAGATGAAATAGATTTTTTTTGTAACATTATAAATGTCTTTACTGTCACTTTTGATCAATTTAATGTGTCCTTGCTGAATAAAAGTATTAATTTATTTTCATTCCCAATTAAATTTATATGGTTTTAAGGCTGTTTAGATAGTTTTACTGGAAAACAAGACAAATAATGACTAGACAATGATTTGTCCAGCGCTAGCTTACTCTCACCCGTCTATGTGTTTGTCCCTCAATCATTGTTCTTTGCACGAATGACAGTGATGGATCCTCTATGTTCCTGTGCAATATGTTAGCCGAGGGCTCAACAGCACGAGTCTGATAGACCGAGAATGAGGGGACAATGTCTATGATGCTGTGGAGTAGACAGACTAGAGAACAGGAAAAGAAAGAGAGATAGAGATTGGATTCTGGAGAGGAAGAGGATACTGTAGAACAGAAAGCTCAGGATCAAAGCCCGGGATCAGTGTGACTTTAGAAAGTTTCTGAGCAGGAGATAAAAGCCTCCAGGAGAATCTTCAGATATCCTCGTTCAGCACAGGCAACAAAGGTTCTTGTTTGTTTGCTCAGATTCTTTGTCTTGGGCTGAAACTGATCACGGATTCAACTGGATTGACCTTTTATGTAAATTGACCCTTCGCTAAGCCACACTTTAAAAACATCACTGACCAGTCCTAGCATACCTACTGATACCTACTTTTTATCTTTTCTAATGCAAGTCTATGGAAGATCTCTGTTTTTGTGTGTGATTGTTTTAAACACAATTGTCAATTTTTTTTTCCCACTTTATAAGCACATTTTTCAGAAAATTTTTGAAAATTTTAGGGCCATTTAGGGTCTTTATATCATGCTATTTTGACTTTATAACATGCAATTGCGACTTTATATCACGCAATATTGACTATATAACACGCAACTGCTAATTATAAAGTCAGAATTGTGCAATATAAATGCAATATAAATATAAATGCAAAAAGTCAAAAAATTTTTCCCCTTTATATCTCACAAGTCTGACCGTATAATTCTGACTTTTTAACACACAATTCTGACTTTATAACTCGCAATTGCGCGTTTATATCTCGCAATTCTGAGAAAAAAAAAAGTCAGAATTGCGAGATGTAAACTCACAATTGTGAGATAAAAAGTCGCAATTATCTTTTTAAATGTTTTATTCTGTGGCGGAAACAAGCTTCCATAAAAGATTTTTATTTCAAATAAATGCCGTTCTTTCTATTCGTCAAAGAATCCTGAAAAAAAATGTATAATTTCCACAAAAATATTAAGCAGCACAACTGTTTAAGAAATGTTTATTGAGCAGCAAATCATCATATTAGAATGATTTCTGAAGGATCATGTGACACTGAAGACTGGAGTAATGATGCTGAAAATACAGCTTTGATCACAGAAATAAATTACATTTGAAAAGATATTCAATTAGAAAACAGTTATTTAAAATCGTAAAAATATTTCACAATATTACTGTTTTTACTGTATTTTTAATTAAATAAATGCAGTCTTGGTGAGCATAAGAAACTTCTTTGAAAAACATTAAAAGATCATACAGAAATTGATTTGCCTCATTTTGTATTTAAGTGCTTGGTATGAAAATAGTAAATAGTATTGTTTTCATTTTCCAAACTGAAACTGCAATGCAAAGTGAAAAAATTACAGCCAATCAAAACACATTTGATGTTATACAGATTTTGGACCAATGAGATTTTGGCATGGGCGGAGCTACGTAGCATGACTGGAAAAAAATAAATAAAACGACCAACAAAATCTTCATCTTAGGACTAAAAGCTTTACCTTTGCAAACATCTTGGTATCTGGTCTTCTGATTGGTCCAAACATTCAGATACAATATTCAGATCCTGTCAAATACATGATGGGAAACTGGATGTCTTGACTGGCAAGTGGAGGAAAAGTTTCTAGGGAAGCAAGAGGGAGAGAATGACTAGAGGAGTGCAACAGAGAGAGGGAGAGAATTGCTCCCAGCAAATCGTATAAAGCCATGAATAATTTACCACCTCCTCCAGCAAACCCTGATCTTTTTGTCCGTTGACTCAGGAGACCGAGGCTTTATTGGAATGAAGGCTTTCTGTGTCCTAATTTAGCATTTGCTGCTGTATCCCAGAGTGAGAGAGATGCTGCAGTGTTGCACGGATCCCAGACGCAGAACGCCTGACCTTAGAGAGTCTCATGAAACGCGGCTCCCGGGAGGAACCTGGCTAGCTGTGAAACGTGTGTGTGCCTGTTTGGAACAAGTGGGAGAATTGATGTGAACTGAGCGCTGGAATGCTTTAACCCCTCTGAAGATGGCTGGTATATAACAGAGCGATATCATTTTCTTTGAACCCCTGATGGTCCTGCGATGGCTAAATAACTCACTTCACCGGACAGCAGATGGGGGACTCACTGAGAGCTCAAGCGGGAATAGGAGTTCATTTAAAGTGAACAGTCCTGCCTATTTTTCCAGCATCCCACCATCAATCTTTGCCATTTCCTTCCAATACCATTCCACAAAATGCCTAGTAATAAGATTAAAAATGAATGCTGCTCTGCCCATTTTGTTTATGATGGATAAATGTCTTGACAGGCCATATTCCATGCTTGCTTTCATTATTTGGTAGTTTTGCCATTTATAAAGGACAGAAAATTACAAAAGAAGGAAAATGGGATTGGAAATGAAACTGTGGGGGGGGGGGGGTGAATGGAATGAATGAATGAATTAATGCGTATTTATTTAATATAAATATTTAATATTGTAAAATAAATATTCAATATGAATATTTAATATTGTATTTATTATTTTTTATATATTTATATTAATATTTCATATATGTTCAATTATTTGAATATGCAGAAATATAAATAAATAACATTCTGAAAAATGCGTACATATTCAACAAATATTTTATATTATAATATATTTAATATAAATTTGTATTTACTAAAATAAAAGAATGAATAAATAAATGCGTGTTCATTTAATATAAATATTTAATATTCAATATACATATTTAATATTGTAACTAATTTAATATTCAACAAATATTTTATATATTTATTTATATTATTTATATATTTCATATAAATTATTCAATTATTTGAATATGCATAAATATAAATACAATTCTGAATAAATAAGGAGTATATATTCAATAAATATTTAATATTTTTATATAAATAAAAAATGAATGAATGAATAAATAAATGTGTATTCATATATATATTCAATATACTGTATATATTAATATTGTAACATATTAAATATTCAGTGTAAATATGTATGTAATATTTTATATATTTATTTATATTAATATTTCATATAAATATACTCAATTATTTGAATATGAATATATATAAATAAATAACATTCTGAATAAATAAAATGTGTATATTTTCAACAAATATTTAATATTTTACATATATAAGTATATATATTAAATATTTATTTAATATTTGTATATAAATAAAAAAATGAATAAATAAATGTGTATTCATATATATATATAATAACATTTAATAGTCAGTGTAAATATTTATTTAATATTTTATATATTTATATTAATATTTCATATAAATATTTACTCAATTTAAATATGAATACATATAAATAACATTCTGAATAAATAAAATGTGTATTTTTCAACAAATATATAATATTTTAGGATATTTAAAATAAATAAATAAATAATACCATCTTTA
>CM077191.1:5838862-6121362 GCA_039654105.1 Coreius guichenoti
TAATTTTGTATTTTCAACATTTATTTAATCAATTAAAATGAAACTTAATTCAGTTAATTAATCTCCCAAGTTTGATGTTTGGTCTATTCTGGTGCAAATAAAAAAATAAAATAAAAAAAAAATAAAAATTAATTAATCAATGACAATTTGCAGTCAATTGTACTTCCATAATGTGGCATTTCCAAGTGAAACAGGACATTCAACCAGATTCATGATAAGGTTGTGAAAATTGGGCATTTACCATTAATTGTGAAGAACCAACCTCTCTGAAAAATCGTGGGGACCTACTGGTCGAAATGTAAGCGGCCTTGGTGATGTCAGCTGAAAGGAAAATTGTTTGAAACATTAGAATGATGAATCCCTCATAATAAGACCAGGCATATGCATTAAGAAAGAAAAAGCCATACATTTTGATTATATGTTGACTTCATGAGCATTGAAGGTTCTGTTAAAAACACCACAGGCCTGGCAAGAACGCAGACGATTCAAGCTGGGGATCAGCATCCAAAACACAACATCTGCTGGTGTAGTGTGACCAGTACTGCTGTGTCCATTGATAGCCGCACACACACGCTCACGGGATGGCGGGCTGACGCTGTCGGCCTTCACTGGGGAAATCATAATAACATACGACAAAGATGCTGCTTTTGAAAGCCGCTTTGAAATAAGGGGGCGTTTAGACAGAGAGAGATTCACGCACCTTCAGAAGCCAGCGCTGCACACTGCAGCTACAGCCAGAGCAGCACACCATCCATCAACAGTAGACACTGCAGCACAACAGAGCTTAATAAAAGACAGCCAGGGCCCAGGATGAGGCTTTGGGTCTCAAACCTGCACCAAACAGTGCAGCGCATTATTAGTAGTACAAGGTTTAAAAAAAACTAGCAGTGAAAAATATTGTCTTTAAATAATCAAAAATTGGAGTTTGCAGCAGAATGAAAACTAAAACTATAAATGTGCACTATCATACGAATGAAAAATAAATGTTAATACAGAGAAAATGTCTTTTTTTTATATTATATATATATATATATTTGTATTTTCAACATTAAACAAATAAAATAAATAAATAAATCTAAATAAATCTAATTTAGTAAATTAATCTTCCAAGTTTGATGTTTTGATTTTGACTATTGGTGTGTTCTGGTGCCAAAAATAAAAAATAATAAATAATAATAATAATAATAATAAGTATATATATATATATATATATACACTCACCTAAAGGATTATTAGGAACACCATACTAATACTGTGTTTGACCCCCTTTCGCCTTCAGAACTGCCTTAATTCTACGTGGCATTGATTCAACAAGGTGCTGAAAGCATTCTTTAGAAATGTTGGCCCATATTGATAGGATAGCATCTTGCAGTTGATGGAGATTTGTGGGATGCACATCCAGGGCACGAAGCTCCCGTTCCACCACATCCCAAAGATGCTCTATTGGGTTGAGATCTGGTGACTGTGGGGGCCATTTTAGTACAGTGAACTCATTGTCATGTTCAAGAAACCAATTTGAAATGATTCGAGCTTTGTGACATGGTGCATTATCCTGCTGGAAGTAGCCATCAGAGGATGGGTACATGGTGGTCATAAAGGGATGGACATGGTCAGAAACAATGCTCAGGTAGGCCGTGGCATTTAAACGATGCCCAATTGGCACTAAGGGGCCTAAAGTGTGCCAAGAAAACATCCCCCACACCATTACACCACCACCACCAGCCTGCACAGTGGTAACAAGGCATGATGGATCCATGTTCTCATTCTGTTTACGCCAAATTCTGACTCTACCATCTGAATGTCTCAACAGAAATCGAGACTCATCAGACCAGGCAACATTTTTCCAGTCTTCAACTGTCCAATTTTGGTGAGCTCGTGCAAATTGTAGCCTCTTTTTCCTATTTGTAGTGGAGATGAGTGGTACCCGGTGGGGTCTTCTGCTGTTGTAGCCCATCCGCCTCAAGGTTGTGCGTGTTGTGGCTTCACAAATGCTTTGCTGCATACCTCGGTTGTAACGAGTGGTTATTTCAGTCAAAGTTGCTCTTCTATCAGCTTGAATCAGTCGGCCCATTCTCCTCTGACCTCTAGCATCAACAAGGCATTTTCGCCCACAGGACTGCCGCATACTGGATGTTTTTCCCTTTTCACACCATTCTTTGTAAACTCTAGAAATGGTTGTGCGTGAAAATCCCAGTAACTGAGCAGATTGTGAAATACTCAGACCGGCCCGTCTGGCACCAACAACCATGCCACGCTCAAAATTGCTTAAATCACCTTTCTTTCCCATTCTGACATTCAGTTTGGAGTTCAGGAGATTGTCTTGACCAGGACCACACCCCTAAATGCATTGAAGCAACTGCCATGTGATTGGTTGATTAGATAATTGCATTAATGAGAAATTGAACAGGTGTTCCTAATAATCCTTTAGGTGAGTGTATATATATATATATATATACACACTACCAGTCAAAAGTTTGTGTGTGTGTGTGAACGATTATAGTATAACCAGATTAAGTATAAATTAAATAAAAAATACAAATGAAAATAAAAATAAAAAATAAAATTCAAAATATTAATATATACTATATAAATAATACTATAATAAAATAAATACTATAAATAAAACTGGACACAATAATAAGTGTGCAGCAAAGTAGTACAAACAAATAATAGTGCTGCCGTCTTTATGAAACAGAGAAAACATGGGGGAAAAAATTCTCAAGTCTCATTTAGTTGACCCAAAAGACCTCTAACAAAACTCTTGAACGTATTTCAAAGATTCTATGCTGTGAACTTCACAAACTTTAGAGAAACAGTGAGTATTTGTTGGAGGTCATCAGAGGCTGACACAAGATCTGAGCGAATCAATCCATGCTGCTGAATCATAAATGCCCCAGAGTGATGCTACTTGCAATTTACTCAGCATGTACTGCACTGTGTGTTGTGATGCGAACTCAACAAATTAAACAAACTCTGATGGTTCTATTTTGAGATCGAAGCAGTTTCCGATAAAGTATGCGTCATCATAAGCAGATGGAACAGTTTGTGGTTGAAAACCAAGACTCTACTGCATCCAAGTGAAACTAAAAACAACACTAAAACTTCACTGAAACTGACAACCAATGCCAGGCAAAATAAAAACTATAATAAAGAATTTTTTTATAATAACCCTGTGTGTTGGTTTAGAGGCATGTGTTGTAAAGAGAGCTGTGGTATTTGGGTTGGAGAATGATGCTTGATTAAGCTTTTGTTGGTCTCTGTTTGAGGAGCCTCTCAACACCCAGAGGGGTTTAGTCCACTCATGCTCTCCCATCGAGAGTCTCTATTCATCCACACAGACCTTGGAAAAACCCAACAAGGCTGTTTCAGAATGAATAAACAAGAAATAATGATTAACCTACCCCTGGTCAGAGCTGAGAGTCCCTGTGCGGCCTTTTCAAAATTGAATGGGCAGTTCAAACTAAAAATTGTAGCATTATTTATTCACCCTTCATGTTGTTCCTAATCCGTATGACAAAAACAGATATTTTAAGGGCCGTACCGGTCGATGTTTTTCATACAATTACAATTCAAAGCTTCCATGCGCCTTTAAAGTATCATAAAACTAGTCCATATGCACTATATTTCAACTCTTCTGAACACATACGATAGCTTTGTGAGAGAAACGGACTGAAATTGAAGTCATTATTCACTGAAACATCCAGTCTTGCATGTTAACAAAAGAAGTATCGGCATTCGAATGGTGAACAAATCACTTTTCAATGAATCCATTGATTTTATTCACAAAAATGATCAGAATAATTTGTTCAAGAATCTGTCCTATTTGGTTCTTGAACTAACTGACTCAGTGGTTCACAGTCAATTCAGTGAGTTCGAGAAACAAATTAATCCGATTTGCGAACAAATAGTTCTTTTGAGTTTACCATGAATTTTGATTTGAATCACAAAAATGATTTTTTTTCACGAATCTGAATGATTCAGACTTAATGATCTGGTGACAGTGGTTGACAGTCAAGTCAAAGAGTTTGAGAAACGAATCAGTCTGATTTGTGAATTATCTGTTGATTCGACTCACAAAACCAGTCTGAATGATTTGTTCATTAATCAGACCGATCTGGACTCAATGATCTGGTCACAGTGGTGCACAATCAATTCAGTGAGTTTGAGAACCGAATTAATCAAATAGTTCTTTTGAGTCGATCTTTACAATGAATTTTGATTTGAATCACCAAACCGGTCTGAACGATTTGTTCACGAATCTGGCTGATTCGGACTCAGTGATCTGGTGACAGTGGTTGACAGTCGAGTCAATAAGTTTGAGAAACGAATCAGTACGATTTGTGAATAATCTGTTGATTCGACTCACAAAACCAGTCTGAATGATTTGTTCATGAATCAGACCAATTTGGTTCTCAAACTAACCGACTCAATGATCTGGTCACAGTGTTTCACAGTCAGCGAGTTTCAGAACCAAATTAATCAGATTCTTGAAAAATCATTAATTTGAGTGAATCTTTTCAATGAATCTTTTGATTTAATTCACAAAACCATTCTGAATGATTAATGAATGAATGAATCTGACCTATTTGGACTTAGCAGTTAACAATCTAGTCAGCGAGTTTGTTCATGAATCAGTCCGATTTGTAAACAAATCATTCTGATCAAAGACTTCATGAGTCATATGGACAACATTTATGATGCTTTTGAGTCCTTTTTGAACATGAGAGTGCATTAATGATGACAGAATTAGCATTTTTGGGTGAGCTACACCTTTAAATGTTAACTGCTATATCTGTTTACCCTTACAAAAGCTTTGAATCTTTACATTTGCTCTGTTTTCTCATTTAGACAGCAAAATGGTGTGCGTACTGACAACAAAAGCATCTTTATTAAATATTACAATGGTCTTTTGTTTTGTGGTTCCTTGTGAAGGACAGTAAACAGGCCGCACTCGTGTAAATGAATATCAGATGTCACATTAACTTGAGATTACCTGTAAACGTTTGTTCATGTTCGGGGTAATGATGTGGGTCAGTCAAGCTTGCATTCGGGACTGTTTTCCTCAGATAATACACAAAAGCAGGTTAATGCCACAAAGGGAATGAGCCGGGTATTAATCCATATAAACTCCACATCAGTGTCAGTGCTTAAAATGTCAAGCAACGAGACAAATGAATGGAATTGAAATTAATTACCTCTCAGGCAGAGAGCAATACAATCCCTCTCTCCTCAAATGACTCCTCACTGGAAAAGCCTCGGCTCCACATGAGCGGGATTATTGTACGCCGCATGAATCAAAAATAGACTTTTATTTGTTTTAGATACAGCGCAGGGTAGGAATAGGCAGTGTAGGTGGCCGATTTCCAGCTGAACTACGCCTCCTTTCCGAACTCTCCCTATATCAGACCATGATATTGATTCCCTTATATACATACAAAAAAAAAAACGGTTTGTTGAATAAATAAATAAACACTGCATCAAGTGCAGTTAAATTTATGGAAGTTTATGGAATGGGACTGAAACTGATATTAACCCCCGGAGCCGTGTGGAGCACTTTTATGATGGATGGATGCACTTTTATGGACTTTATAAAGCTTGGAAGAGCCAGGACATTTTTTAATATATCTCCGATTATATTCGTCTGAAAGAAGAATGTCATATACACCTAGGATGGCTTGAGGGTGAGTAAATTATGAGGTAATTATGATTTTTGGGTGAACTATCCTTCTAAGGTTCTTCATGGAACCATCAATGCCAAAAAACACTTTATTTTTAACCTTTATTTTTTAAGTTGGCAAGAAAAAGAAGTTGCGATAGTCTTTTTCTTCCTTATTGTGACGTATCAGAGTGAAACGGCTTCTCGAACAAGAAAAAATGTAGGGCGGAACTTGATTTTGTCTATGGGGAATTGATTGGATGGTTGTGGTTTGCTATTGGTCAATCTCATGTGAGTGACAGGTTTCCCCGTCCTCGTGCCAGTAAACATGTCAATCAGTGAAGCGATGGCACTGCAAAAGGGAGGGGAACTTTTGATTGAAGATTATGGCCTCTTTACACCTGGTATTAAGAAACATTTTGGTCGATCGGATCACAAGTGGACAACGCTAAATACAGGTGTAAACGGGGTCAAAAATGGACATTTGACCGAATTGCTTTCGTGGTATAAACAAAAGAAAGCAAAAGACCCCCTACTCTCCACCTACTTACCTAATGCGTAAAAATTATGGGAAGACAGACAGGATTTAAACTTTGTCGGCTGCAGACCCAAGTTTGGTTTTAAGAAGAAAAACGTACCAAGCACAATGTTCTCTCACCATTCCTGATTTCTATCACGCACTCACTCACACATCGTCTCCGGTCGCATTCATATGTAAATTGCGTGAGCTTATTTCATTCATTAGATCGAAAGATCTGAAAAAGCCTATACATTTACCCGCCCATTTACCTCCCCTCAAAGAAATCAGGACAGAAGTGGTTGAAAGTGGACAAAAGAGACGGATTAAAACACCAGGTGTAAACAGGAATGTGTATCCCTCGTCTACTTGTGATCTGATCAACCAAAACAAATCTTAATACCAGGTGTAAACAAGGCCTGAGTTAGTATTAGCTAGTAAAGGACAGTAATCCACAGACAGGAGCTCAAATGATGATTCATTCAGTTCAAACACCATAAAGGCTGCAAACTGTGACCTTAATGTTTATTTCTTCTATTTTGTTAGTACCGCATGAGCTGCTTTAGCACAGAGAGAAAAATCTCCAAATATTCATCATCAGTTTGACAACAACTTTAGAGCAGCTGTGTATCCGCCACACAGGAAAGACAGCAGAGATTCAGACACACCGAATGGAAGCACAAGCTGCCTGAATCAGCGGCACAGGCTGAGACAGACGGCCGTAGAGACCAGCGGCGCTCCTGGAGGGAGAGACAGACAGGAGAATCTGGAGTGAGACTTATTACAGACTATTATTAAGGCTGTTTTTCACTGAAAATCTACCCATTATGAACGGATCAAGTCAGAACTCAAGAGCCGTATCAGTATGATTCGCGCATGAATGATTCACTCACTTATTCATCGAAAGTATCTGACACAAAAGAGTGATTGGTTGATGAGTTTTGGTCTCATCAACTTCAGAAAACTTTGAATACAGTCATATGGACCACTTTTATGATATCTTTTCTAGACAGGCCCATTTCCCATTCATTTTCATTATATTGAAAAGAATGGTTAGGACGTTCTTCAAATATTCAGCTTTTGTTTTCCACAGAAGATATAAAATCAAATTTGGGGTGAGTAAATTAACTTTCATTTTGGGGTGAACTACCCCTTTCAACTATCCCACGAACTCACGCTGTCATATAGACCGGTAGTGAAAAGATAAAGAGAGCTCATGCTCAGAAGTGAAGGTTAGCTGACGAACAGAAGCACAATGATAATTGACATTTACCGTTGAAATGGCTGTAAATGCAGACATGCAGAGACTAATCACCGGCTTCACTACCATCTGTGTCGTCATCCGCTGGAAATGTCAGTGGCACTCAAGAGCGAGCCGGAGCGTTCGGCGCTGCCGGCCGTATATTCCACTGCCATTCTCATTTCATTTAACGTAACAAAACGTCACTTTGGTCTCCTATTTGCTCCCTCAAAGACATCTGACAGAAGAGAATGGCTCTGTTCCAAACCCAATCGAGCTGCCTACCTACACAGCATTTTTAAGCACCACAGGCGAGCTCCCGACGTGAGGCTGTTCCAAATAGTTGGCAGCAAAATTATGCTGCCTTATAAGATCAATCGTTTTGGCTGATTTCTAAGACAGTGCCGGATGTGTGCATTTCTATTTTAACTGCCACTTTATATTTCCTGTCTGCCTGAAATAATACTAGTTAATTGCCAAAATGCCTGACTCAGTGATAGAACAGAAAAATATTTACTATAAATAGCCTACATTTTATTCAGTAATGAAAATAACAGATACAAAAACAGTTCCATATAAATAAAAATAAATAATAATATTTCTCCACTTATATTTGTGTGTGCTATGCATTTTCTTTGCTTATTAGATTATGGATGTCAAAAATGTCAGTACCGAATTCTACTTGCACACACACACACAAATTTTCTCGTGCATGTGGGAAAAAATTTCATATGTACATGAGAAACTTTTCATCTGCATAGAGAAATATACAACCATATACAAATCCAGATATACACAGGCCATTAGATATATACAATGTCGATAACAACATAATTACTTCTATATTAAAATTAAATTTATATCAAATTTAAAATCAAATATTTTTATATTCAATTATTTATAATTACTAATATAAGATGTATTTATCGTTTATTTTTATATATTTTAATTACATTTTGTATGTGATTTATTTTTATAAATATATATATATATATACCGTTCAAAGGGACTCAGTAGGAAAGTCGTATTGTGTAGAATATTGTGAAAATATTTTTATTTAATATTTTTTTCAGCATTCTTTGATGAAGCTGAATTTATTTCTTTGATGAATTTATTTAAATAAATGTATTTATTTCTTTTATGAAGCTTGCATTTATTTTTTATCTGATATATTTATTGTATTTTTGGTTTAAATATATATATATATATATATATATATATATATATACACAGATTAGGCATAACATTATGACTAGGTGAAGTGAATAACACTGATTATCTCTTCATCACGGCACCTGTTAGTGGGTGGGATATATTAGGCAGCAAGTGAACATTTTGTCCTCAAAGTTGATGTGTTAGAAGCAGGAAAAATGGGCAAGCGTAAGGATTTGAGCGAGTTTGACAAGGGCCAAATTGTGACGGCTAGACGACTGGGTCAGAGCATCTCCAAAACTGCAGCTCTTGTGGGGTGTTCCCGGTCTGCAGTGGTCAGTATCTATCAAAAGTGGTCCAAGGAAGGAACAGTGGTGAACCGGCGACAGGGTCATGGGCGGCCAAGGCTTATTGATGCACGTGGAGAGCAAAGGCTGGCCTGTGTGGTCCGATCAAACAGACGAGCTACTGTAGCTCAAATTGCTCAAGAAGTTAATGCTGGTTCTGATAGAAAGGTGTTTTTGCATAGTTTGTTGCATATGCGGCTGCATAGCCGCAGACCAGTCAGGGTGCCCATGCTGACCCCTGTCCACCGCCGAAAGCGCCAACAGTGGGCACGTGAGCATCAGAACTGGACCACGAAGCAATGGAAGAAGGTGGCCTGGTCTGATGAATCACGCTTTCTTTTACATCATGTGGATGGCCGGGTGCGTGTGCGTCGTTTACCTGGGGAACACATGGCACCAGGATGAACTATGGGAAGAAGGCAAGCCGGCGGAGGCAGTGTGATGGTTTGGGCAATGTTCTGCTGGGAAACCTTGGGTCCTGCCATCCATGTGGATGTTATTTTGACACGTACCACCTACCTGAGCATTGTTGCAGACCATGTACACCCTTTCATGGAAACGGTATTCCCTGGTGGCTGTGGCCTCTTTCAGCAGGATAATGCGGCCTGCCACAAAGCAAAAATGGTTCAGGAATGGTTTGAGGAGCACAACAACGAGTTTGAGCTGTTGACTTGGCCTCCAAATTCCCCAGATCTCAATCCAATCAAGCATCTGTGGGATGTGCTGAACAAACAAGTCCGATCCATGGAGGCCCCACCTCGAAGGACTTAAAGGATCTGCTGCTAACATCTTGGTGCCAGATACCACAGCACACCTTCAGGGGTCTAGTGGAGTCCATGCCTCGACGGGTCAGGGGTGTTTTGGCAGCAAAAGGGGGACCAACACAATATTAGGAAGGTGGTCATAATGTTATGCCTGATCGGTGTGTATGTATGTATGTATGTATGTATACACACACCTGATAAATAACATAAATACCTAAAATAATAAATATATGAATATATATTTTATTATATATTTAATGTCACAAACATCCCCAATAACTGCATACAACAGAAACCCATAATGTTTCTATCATAACAATTATTTAAAGCAAATTTGCTTTAATTTGAAGTTTATGATCCACATTAATTCTAATAATAATATATTATTATGTTATATATAAATGTTTTCATCACACATTACGTGCAAATAGATTTAAATTCTTTTACTTTGAAGTTTTTGATACACTTTCATTCTCAACAGTAAAATCACTAGTCACTAGCTCTTTGATATAGCATCACAGCATCAATACTTCAAGATTGATCTGTGTTTTAAAATTCAGTCAGTCTCATAAGTGTTAGGATGCTACCTATGTAGACAGCATACAGTGAGGCAGAACACCAGGTTTTATCTGCAGGACTAGAAACTGTTGTGCCATCCAGTGTCAGAGTTCTCTCACAGGACAAAGGGACCGCGGATAAAAATATTCAGGGCGTAACAAAAACGGAGTCCCCACGGCATTATTAAAAAAAACCCTGAACCACAGAGCTGTAACAGAAAATGACTAACAGCAATGACCCTCCACAGTCACCTGATCTCTGTGTGTCATATTCTCTCAGTATTCAGAAACACACACACACACACACACACACACACACAGCAGTCTATGGACTCTCTAGCGTAGTGCACTAATGTACAGAGGGGTTTTATGCATGAACGCATTCAGACACTTTGCTACGTCCAGCATCATGACACACTGAACACAAGAGCCGCAGCGAAACGCTCTCATGCCGAAAGTTCAAGAACTGGACAGAGCATAAAAACTAACTGAAAAGCTTCAGCAAATGTCACGACAAACAACGTACCTTTATTTAAAAAATTAGCACATCACCAGTATTATAATAAACAGAAGAACAATGAGCACATTTACATGCACAATCTTATAAAAAAAAGGACAAAAGGTCAAAAAGCAAAACCTGATTGGCACACCTGGCATTAACGTGTTTTGTATCCAGATCAGTGTTATTTTATTATTATAGTTTAAAATATTTTCAAGTAATTTTTTGTATTTTTTCCATTTTCATTTCAGTTTTGAATAGTTACTAAATGAATAGTTTAATTTGATGTACCAAAATAACTAAAACTGAAATATATATACACTATATATACACCTCCTAATATTGTGTTGGTCCCCCTTTTGCTGCCAAAACAGCCCTGACCTGTCGAAGCTTGGACTCCACTAGACCCCTGAAGGTGTGCTGTGGTATCTGGCACCAAGATGTTAGCAGCAGATCCTTTAAGTCCTGTAAGTTGCGAGGTGGGGCCTACATGGATCGGACTTGTTTGTTCAGCACATCCCACAGATGCTCAATTGGATTGAGATTGTCAACACCACAAACTCGTTGTTAACAAGGTTTCCCAGAAGAACATTGCCCAAAGCATCACACTGCCTCCGCCGGCTTGCCTTCTTCCCATAGTGCATCCTGGTGCCATGTGTTTCCCAGGTAAGCGACGCACACGCACCCGGCCATCCATGTGATGTAAAAGAAAACATGATTCATCAGACCAGGCCACCTTCTTCCATTGCTCCGTGGTCCAGTTCTGATGCTCACGTGCCCACTGTTGGCGCTTTTGGCGGTGCACAGGGGTCAGCATGGGCACCCTGACTGGTCTGCGGCTATACAAACTGCGATGCACTGTGTATTCTGACACCTTTCTATCAGAACCAGCATTAACTTCTTGAGCAATTTGAGCTACAGTAGCTCGTCTGTTTGATCGGACCACATGGGCCAGCCTTCGCTCTCCACGTGCATCAATGAGCCTTGGCCGCCCATGACCCTGTCGCCGGTTCACCACTGTTCCTTCCTTGGACCACTTTTGATAGATACTGACCACTGCAGACCGGGAACACCCCACAAGAGCTGCAGTTTTGGAGATGCTCTGACCCAGTCGTCTAGCCATCACAATTTGGCCCTTGTCAAACTCGCTCAAATCCTTACACTTGCCCATTTTTCCTGCTTCTAACACATCAACTTTGAGGACAAAATGTTCACTTGCTGCCTAATATATCCCACCCACTAACAGGTGCCGTGATGAAGAGATAATCAGTGTTATTCACTTCACCTCATAACATCATAATGTTATGCCTGATCTATACATCATCTATATATCATCTATATACATACACATACACACACACACACACATATATATAATGCTGCTTTGACAACTAGCTGAAATAAAATACGTTTTTCTATACTTTCTTTTATTTCAGTTTTTTATGGTTTTGGTTTTAGTTTAACAACCCTGATTCAGATAACCAAATTCTTTTTGATTGAAATGATCAGACAGATCTGATCGCACCTAAATATGCAAATCTTAATTTAGCATTAACATTTGCATCATTTAACCAATTTTAAAAACATTTGTAAATTTTTCAAAATGATTTGTTTCAATTTTTATGCTTCCTTTCTTTTACAAACCGCTCGGTAAAGGATGTTAATAGGGATTTTAAGTGCTCTTGTTTAAGAGGGTAAATAGAAAAACTAAAAATTCCAAGCGTAATGGAGCAAAATAATTCATAAATAAGCAACTGCTGTTGATTAAATCAGTAATAAAAAAGAGCACAGATGAAACCTAGCTCATGTATTTTACAGCAGTTTGGAGGCCAAATGCTTGTCATCACATTTTTAATTTATTACGCTGACTTCCACAGGCGCGCTGGACACAGGGCATTCTTTCATTTCTAATGCAAAAAGCATTTAAGCAGTTTGGTACAACAATGCACTAGTTGAAGAATAGTCAGCAGTGGCGTATCGCCAAAACAGGCCACTAACAAGGCAGATGGAGCCTATTTCTTCTCCAGCTGTAAGTGAATGAAGCAGACAACTACTCACAAGTTCATTGCAACTGACAACTAGGATATGAACCAAAATCGAGAATATGCCGTTTTCTGCACTGCAAAAGCAAATCTGCTTTGCATGCACTTCAGAAGGATGAGGACTGAAGTTTGGATTGATATGGTAAAACCAACACTACCGTTACTGTTCGCATCACTGTGTATCAAGTGCTGAGGAAGATCCAGAGCTGAAATTCAGATATGGTAATGGCTGTTAAGTTTCCAACCAATCACAACAGACAAATCAAATATTATATTTAAAACATTATGTATAATATGTAAAGTATATAAAATAAAAACCAAAAGTAAAATATAACAAATATAATTAAATACATAATTATGCCAATATTTGTCCATAATGTTTGTATTTTTTTATTTTAAAATATTAGTATTCAACACTTGTAGGCCCCCAGTGTCCTTCCTCTAAGACACTTAAGTTCAGGTCACAAACCTGAAGAAGAATAGAATCTTCTCTTGAGGGTTGGCTAAATTTATTTCCATGACTTTCACTCTGACTGTAGAATGGTGCCATGAACTTCTTACAAGGACAATCCCCTTGGAGTCACCTGGGGTTAAAAGCCTTGCTCAATAGCACAATGGTAATGGCTCATGGCTTTCTTCTTGTGGAGAACAATCTAGCAACCAACCAGTCACCAGCACTGAGCATTAAACGAGGTCACAGCTGGTCTGGTTGACCACTGCTAAAAAAAAAAACAAAATAAGTATTACTCTCTCATGGGAGCAATGGCCGCCTCCGCGACTTTCGTGAAGACACGGGGTGACAGGGACAGCCCGAAGGGTAGGACTCTGTACTGATATGCCCGTCCCTCGAACGCAAAGCGTAGGAACGGTCTGTGTCGAGGGAGAATCGAGACATGAAAGTACGCGTCCTTCAGGTCGATCGCTGCAAACCAATCTTGGGGACGGATGCACCTGAAGATGCGTTTCTGCGTTAGCATTCTGAACGGCAGCCTGTGAAGGGACCGATTCAAGAACCGCAGGTCCAAGATTGGCCGTAACCCGCCGCCTTTCTTGGGTACAATGAAGTACGGGCTGTAGAAGCCTGTCTTCATATCGGCTGGAGGGACCGGCTCTATCGCGTCCTTCGCCAGTAGGACTGCGATCTCCGCCCGTAGCACGGGGGCGCTCTCCTTCGACACGGAGGTGAAGTGAACGCCCCTGAATTTGGGGCATAAAGCATCACATAAAGCATCACATAACCACGTAGCGCAACGCAGCGTAACTTAACCTAACCTAACCTAACCTAACCTAACCTAACCTAACCTAACATAACATAACATAACCACCTAACTTAACCTAACCTAACCTAACATAACATAACATAACATAACATAACATAACATAACCACCTAACTTAACTTATTAACCTAACCTAACATAACATCATGACATCACATCACATAAAGCATCACATAACCACGTAACGCAACGCAACTTAACCTAACCTAACCTAACCTAACCTAACATAACCACCTAACTTAACCTAACCTAACATAGCAACATCAAATCACATAAAGCATCACATAACCACGTAACGCAACACAACGTAACATAACTTAACCTAACCTAACCTAACTTAACCTAACCTAACATAACATAACCACCTAACTTAACCTATTAACCTAACCTAACATAACATCACAACATCACATCACATAAAGCATCACATAACCACGTAACGCAACGCAACGCAGCGTAACTTAACCTAACCTAACCTAACCTAACATAACATATCACATAACATAACCACCTAACTTAACTTATTAATGTTTTAGGTTAATAAGACATAAAGCAACATCAAATCACATAAAGCATCACATAACCACATAACGCAACGTAACGTAACATAACATAACATAACCACCTAACTTAACTTATTAACCTAAAACATTAATAAGACATAAAGCAACATCAAATCACATAAAGCATCACATAACCACATAACGCAACGTAACGTAACATAACATAACATAACCACCTAACTTAACCTAACTTCTTAACCCAACCTAACATAACATCACAACATCAAATCACATAAAGCATCACATAACCACGTAACGCAACCTAACCTAACCTAACCTAACATAACATAACATAACATAACATAACATAACCACCTAACTTAACTTCTTAACCTAACCTAACATAACATCACGACATCACATCACATAAAGCCTCACATAACCACTTAACACATTGCAACGCAACGTAACGTAACATAACGTAACGTAACGTAACGTAACATAACGTCACATAACATTAGCTTCAATGGGAAAAAGTAAACTGAATTCAAAACTTAAAGAATGACGTAAGGGCCAAAGGGAAGAATGGGAATGCTTTCTCAGATAGCTCTCTCCAGGTATATCAGAACAGCAATTTTGCACAGTCCATTTAAAAGCAGAAAAACATTTGTCCATTATACTAGTGCATGCACTGTAAACTGCTACTCTCACTATTCAAATGCTCTTACATATTAAATTCGCCGCTCACCTCATTTAACGTTGGGTAACTGAGAAAATGTATTCAACAGCATGAAACCAGGGTTCCCAAGCCCCACTCCAGAAATGGAGACGTGAGCGTCGTGCCACAGTGTCAAACTACATTACACCACTTGATACGCATAACAGCCGCAGTAGAGCGGATAAATATCACTGATCAGCCCACAGATGTGCAAATGTGTCAGAGGGATTAAAAACACGATTGTTTTGGAAGGAAACCAAATATCAGCTGTCTACACAATAAAGCCACAGGAAAAATGTGCAGACTTAAGTCACAGTTTTCATAAATTCAGTCATGTCAATCATGTCATGCCCTCTGTTTCTGCAGCCCTGCCCACAGTGTAACCTATACCAGGTCCAAAATCCTGCTCCACATAACCTTATATTAGTTTTTTCCAGATTGCTAACACACTATAACTGATTCAGGCCCAATCTCCCAAACCATTCATTGAGTTCTCGAAAAACAAAACACACATTTCACCTGTTTTAACATGTTCCAATTTTCTCAATGTTTTCTGCAAAACTCTACACAAAAATGTCCTCCATAAAGGGAAAGAGAGGAAAAGAAAAATGAAGGGGACAGGGTCAAAGGACATTTGTTCCTGATGAAATACAAAGCACTATAGTTGACCATGTTCTTGTGCAGGAATGACCATGAGGGAAGTTGGTCTACAGGGTTTTTATACTACTCACACATACAGTACACAGTAGTAGTACTTTAGATGAGAGAACTTTCACTATTGTAAATACGGTACGCCCTCAAACTCACAATTGTCAAATTGATTTGTAGCCAAGTACTTCTTACATTTGGTGTTTTTGCAGAAATGAGAGAGGACTGCCTAGGGGAGGGAGAGAAAGTCATTTGTCAGAAGACTAAGAAACTGCTCTAGTAATGCAAATATGGTCACCAATACTATATACCAATAATGCAATTTGGCTGAAGATGCTGAATTTATGTATTTATTTTTTTACTGTACTGTAATTGACGGTATGCTGTATTGTATTGCATACCAAGTTCATATTAATTCTTTGGTATTTCAACTTTTCTTTTCTAGTGCTTTTCATCTACTGCCAGATCTCTTTACAGTTGTGTTCCCTAATGAAAGCTTATGGTTGAATTTCACTGTATCTCTAATTATGTTGAATACTGTAATAGACATTAAGCTGTAAAATGGTTCCTGATTGCCAAAAAGTGTTTTGAATTGATCACTACTGTTCACTGGGCAGTGGAGTAGTTTGTGTGTTTGTAGGTTTTGTGTGTCATCTGGAGTAATGGCTGAAAATTCAGCTTTGCATCATAGGAATAAATTACATTTCAAAATATGTACAAATAGAAAACAGTTATTTTAAATAGTAATAATATTTCAAAATATTTCTGTTTTTACTGTATTTTTTTAGCAAACAAATGCAGCCGTGGTGAGCATAAAGAGAAATCTTACCGACCCCAGAAAGGTAGTGTATATATATGTGTATATACACCTATCAGGGATAACATTATGACCACCTTTCTAATTTTGTGTTGGTCCTCCTTTTGCTGCCAAAACAGCCCTGACCCGTTGAGGCATGGACTCCACTAGACCCCTGAAGGTGCACCAAGATGTTAGCAGCAAGTCCTGTAGGTTGCGAGGTGGGGTCTCCATGGATCGGACTTGTTTGTTCAGCACATCCCACAGATGCTCGATTGGATTGAGGCCAAGTCAACACCTCAAACTCGTTGTTGTGCTCCTCAAACCATTCCTGAACCATTTTTGCTTTGTGGCAGGGCACATTATCCTGCTGAAAGAGGTCACAGCCACCAGGGAATACCGTTTCCATGAAAGGGTGTACGTGGTCTGCAACAATGCTTAGGTAGGTGGTACGTGTCAAAGTAACATCCACATGGATGGCAGGACCCAAGGTTTCCCAGCAGAACATTGCCCAAAGCAATGCCTCCGCCGACTTGCCTAATTCCCTTAGTTCATCCTGGTGCCATGTGTTCCCCAGGTAAGCAACGCACACGGCCATCCACGTGATGTGAGAGAAAACGTGATTCATCAGACCAAGCCACCTTCTTCCATTGCTCCGTGGTCCAGTTCTGATGCTCACATGCCCACTGTTGGCGCTTTTGGCGGTGGACAGGGGTCAGCATGGGCACCCTAATTGGTCTGTGGCTATACAGCCCTATACGCTACAAACTGCGATGCACTGTGATGTATTCTGACACCTTTCTATCTGAACCAGCATTAACTTCTAGAGCAATTTGAGGTACAGTAGCTCGTCTGTTTGATCGGACCACACGGGCCAGCCTTCGCTCCCCACGTGCATCAATGACCCTGTCGCCGGTCCACCACTGTTCCTTCCTTGGACCACTTTTGATAGATACTGACCACTGCAGACCGGGAACACCCCACAAGAGCTGCAGTTTTGGAGATGCTCTGACCCAGTCGTCTAGCCATCACAATCTGGCCCTTGTCAAACTCGCTCAAATCCTTACGCTTGCCCATTTTTCCTGCTTCTAACACATCAACTTTGAGGACAAAATGTTCACTTGCTGCCTAATATATCCCACCCACTAACAGGTGCCGTGATGAAGAGATAATAAGTGTTATTCACTTCACCTGTCATAATGTTATGCCTGATTAGTATATATGTGTGTGTGTGTGTGTGTGTTAGATTTTATCAAATATGATATAAAATTATTAATATTTTAGATTGTACATTTTATAACATTAAATGCTTTTAGAAGCCTTCGGAATTATTGGTGTTAGGCCAATAATATGCATGCAATGTGTCAAAGAAACACAGAATGTGTTCTATTTTGTATGTTGTCCACCTTAAAAAAAACCTAGATATAGGTATCAGATGCTTGTGATGTTATTAGGGGTGAAATAAATCGAACCGCACCGTTTTTCACCCACGGTTCGGCACGCACTTGCACCGCGGTTCATCTCAAATCTGATGACGCATCTATAATATGGTTTGTAACTTGAAAATAGTTCCGCTAATGTATGTTTCTGTCGATGGTGCTGGCTGCTCAGTAATACATTACAACAGCGATAATAAAAGAAAAACGTGGGCAAAACGGTCTCTCTTTGTAAACTTTGTTCAATGTATGCGAGTGCTGCCGTATGACCAGTCATTTTCGCCATCATCACCCGAGTGTAGTGCGCGAGCGCAGGTGAGACCTGAACAGCACACGTTGCTATCTGTGTTTAAACTAATCTCAGGTAAGCCTTGCCAATTTAAACATTCAAAAGCCAGAAGACTCGAATGAGAACTCGCGCGCGCTGTGAGAAGAGTGCGCAAATATTGAGTTCTCTTTCAAGTCTTGCGCTTGAACGGACAAACTCACACAAAAAGTATGTCAACATGTCCATCTTGATGAGTATCCTAGCAGACATAGTCTGTATATGCCTTAAGTTAACTTTATACAGTCGAGAAAGACGACGCATATCCGTGCAGGTCTTAAAGGGGCTTTACTGCTGTCTGTTTAATGTCAAACAACAAAAGACAAGGACTCACTGCTCTTCATTGAATAGCTTTTGTAAGTTTAATAAGGATTAATCTTTAATTTACACAGTCAAATATGCAATGTTATTTTACATTTGATCAATTTCTGTACCTGAAAACTAATGTTAGACCTACCTGAAAAACCTGAAAAGCACTGTTTATTTTATTAGTATCTTTGCTTGATTGTATTTATTTGTGTTGCTGCTTGTATTTAAATTATTTGTTCTTATTTTCTTTATTTTTATTAGACAGTAGTCCTTTTTTTCCTTGAACATAGCAAATACCGAACCGTACCGAAACGTGAATCTAAAACCATGATCAATCTGAACCGTTACACCCCTAGATGTTATGTATCAGAATTTTGTTACTCCAGCTTTGAAACGTAATTAAAAAAAAAGTTGATTTTGTTATTCAGATATTCTGACATGTTCACAGGGACACAGAACGACTGATTCACCGCAGCCGCTGGCTTTATGAACACCAGCACAAACACAGACACGCACAGCAGAGGAAGCTTTTCCAGTGTATTATTTTTCGGTATCTACACATTCAAAAGCAGTCTAGTCCTTCAGAACATATACATGTGTGCATCTGTCTGTATCCACCCATATTTCTTTGTCTATAATACAACGGGAGCTCTTGAAGCCATGTGAGAACATGATCAGATGAATATAGAGGCACTTATCAGTCAACAAAGAGAAAACATGCTTCCTTATTCGCCGCTCGAACGGAGACGGATGTTTAACCCCAAGGTTTTTCTCCTCTCCTAAATGATGACAGACCTCAAGAAGTGAGCTGAACGCTGACAATGTTTTGTGTTCAGCATTTGCATAACAATTCCTGACCTTTCGCTGACATTTAATCGTGACCACAAATTTCTAATCAGCCCTTAATAATGAGAGCAGCGATGAGGCACTCTGACAGACCTGCCGCACCGCAGCAATCCACGCAGATTTCAGGGATATGAGCACAAAGGTTATCCTGCAAAAATACCACTGGAAAGTTCCCCCACAGAGACGCCGTTATGATCCACGCGCTTGCCGCTAAAATTAAAAAGCTGCCAGCGACTCATTAAAGAGTGAGGATATCACACTTAAACAGCGTTCGTGCTGACTCTTCTCTCCCTAAAGGAAGAGTATGTGTGCACACAAATAAAAACACACTGTCCTTTTCTTGGGGCAAAACTCTTTTCCTGTAAATATTTAAACCCGGGATCATCACAGCATGGCCTAATCTGGATTTAGTTAAGCAAATACAATTAAAGATGCAGTAAGCGATTTCTGAGAAACACTGTTGATATTTTAAATCAACCCAAACAAACACACCCCTCCCTTCATTGCTCTGCCCCCAAAATGCATGAACACACAATGCAAGAATGGATGTCTTTATCACAGCTGAAGCAAAGCAAAGTAATGCTTCACGAAAAGAAAAGTGAAGATGATGCATGAACATCGAGGAAGAACAAAAAATGAACATATAGTACACAGGAGTAAACAAGCAAGAGTTTATTGTTAGTCTCCAGCAGCTCCAGACAAACAATGACACTCAAAACTGTCCTGTTACTAGAGCTAACATTACAACAACAGCAAAACCAATGTTACTCGCATATGGAGCAGAAACAACACAACCTCAGCGTCGGTTTTCAGGCCTTCTCGCTTCAGTCTCTCCAGCGCTTTTCTAATATTAATGCGGGTCCTAACACTCTTGCCTGATCATAATCCTTCTTTTTCCAGTGATATCCCTCTGACCTTTTCTCTTTTCTAAGGTCTCTCAGCCATCTATCTTTCTACAGTCTTTCTTCAAATCTCACTTTTGCTCTCTCACATCATGAGTGGACATGACCCCTACTGCTGATTGGCTTACTCTCCTTCCCAATCATGAGTGGACGCGCCCCCTACTGCAGATTGGCTCTCTCTCTCTCATCCCTCATCATGAGTGGACATGCCTCCTACTGCTGATTGGCTGTCTCTCTCTCCTTCCCCATCATGAGTGGACACGCCCCCTACTGCTGATTGGCTATCCCTCTCTCATCCCTCATCATGAGTGGACACGCCCCCTACTGCTGATTGGCTCTCTCTCTCTCTCCTTCCCCATCATGAGTGGACACACCCCCTACTGCTGATTGGCTCTCTCTCTGTACCCCCATCATGAGTGGACATGCCCCCTACTGCTGATTGGCTCTCTTTCTCTACCCCCATCATGAGTGTACACGCCCCCTACTGTTGATTGGCTCACTCTCCTCCCCCATAATGAGTGGACACACCCTCTACTGCTGATTGGCTCACTCTCTCTCCTCCCCCATCATGAGTGGACACGCCCCCTACTGCTGATTGGCTACAAGTGTGTTGTGGTCTTCAGTCTGGTCCACTTTCAACAGCGTTTCTCAGAAATCGCTTACTGCACCTTTAACTCTAAATTAGCAAGCAACTAAAATGAATAGGCCTTGAGTAAGTGTTATCGACAGCCTAGAAGTGTGCCCTTTATTGACTGATACAGCACAAAAAACTTAAGCCACTGCTGCTTACTACTTTTTGGCCATATTCTATACTTTTAGTATTTTTTTCTCTCCCTAAAATTAATTTATAATGTTAGTCAAGTTTTTTTGTGCCAAAAATGATCATAGCATAGTTTTGCACGACCAGTTTTTCATCCAGCAATTTGATTATAGTTGATTAAAGACTAAACCTTGTCAATTTAAATATTCAAGCGCAAGAAGTGCAAAAGGGAACTCAATTTGTTACTCAGAAAGCCGTGTCTCAGGGTGTGTTTACACTTGGTAAAACGTTTGGCAAAACAAACCCTGGTGCGATTGCTGTTATTCCGGTTCATTTGAATAAGTGTGAATGCTGCCATCTGAACCCTAGTGCACACCAAACAAGCGGACCAAGGCCGATAAAAAGATGGGTCTCGCTCCGCTTCCAAACAATCTGGTGCGGTTCGACTGAAATATGAACGCAACACAGACCAAAGACATGTAAACGAACCAAAAACGGGACATGATGTCACAAGATGCGACCCTAAACAGGTCAGAATGCTCAATCACACCTGTTTTTTCTCGTCATAGTCGTGATGTTGCCCATCAGAGTTCAGTACAGGCGTCAGAACCGCGTCTCCTCGCAGCAGATCTTGGTTTGTGTGTGTGATGGAGGGATTCCTGCCTCTGTTTTGACTCCTTTACACACTTTATAAGCTCTTCACGAGTTCTCAGGTGGTCAAAATACCATCATATGTAGCTACCCACATACAACGAACGCATTTATCCCAGCACACAGCATTGTTTTGGATGTTTGATAAGTTTTGTCGTGAAATATACATAATAAAAGCCGACCAATCAGGTTGTGAACCGAACTACAACCCTCAGACAGTTCGTGAATACTGACATGAGCTCTGTTTCACGTTTTCTTGCGCTTGAACGAACAGTCACACAAAATGATGTCAAATAATGTCTCGGCGAGTATCTTAGTAAACACAGTCGGTTATGTCTTAAGTGAACGTAAACAGTCGAGAAAGACAATGCATGTGTATAGTATCAGTATTTTGGATCAGTGCAGCTCTTAAAGTGACAGCAGCCTAATATTTCTGCTTGCTGCGTTTTTAATGTTCAACAAATCACTCACTGCTCTTGACTGAATAACTTTTGAAACTTTAATAAGGATTAATCTGTTTAATTTATACAGTGAAGGCTATCCAGTGTTATTTTGACATTTGATTACATTATTCAGTGTCTCTACCTGAAAACTGCTGTTACTTGTCTTTAATAATGTTTTAAATTTATATTAGTTAGGCAAGTTGTAGCTGTGGTACAGAAATTGGACTAGAGAATTATGAATTCTCACTGGAATCTAAAATGTTGGTGTCATAACTGGCTGTTTTTGCAAAAACAGTTTAATGGCCAGTAAAAAATATTTATGCTGGTAAATTCTTAAGTCACTGGCCATTGGCAGGTGTGGCAAAAAGTTAGTTTTAGGCCCTGTAGAAGCCAGAATTTTAAATTGGTGCATAATTAAGGACTTGCTAGTTAAGCAAATACAATTAACAAGCCACAAAAATGAACAGGCCCTGAGTAATAGTGTTATCGACACCCAAGAATTAAATCTGGCTCATATTCGGCGTGGGAGCTAAATACAAACATGTCCTGCAGCCAAACTAGCAGAGACAATACACCAGGAACTCTGGGATTTAGGGATTTTACACGTGGCTTCCAAAACCCGTCCATACACACTTCTTTTGTTGCGCTGCAGTCGACTGCTTACGTATGCAGGTCGCACGACGTGTATAGCGAAAGGCCAGTTTGATTTGGTGTTTACAGATAGCGCTTTTATCCTCTCCGGCCCGGATGGACCGTCATGTCGTGGCGGTTCTGAATAACAGCTTACTAATGAACCCGCCTGCTTTTTTTCCCCCCACACGTGGTCTTTATCAGTAAGATGAGGAGAAAACATGAAAAAGAATAATTTCTGTTGTGACACTTGAAGGAAGAGAAGCGTTTGAAGAATTGGACCGGAGTGTTGGAACAGGTTTGATGAAAGAGATTTGGACGTGTTTAGAGCACACCTACACTCAATCATGTGCATATTTTAGTCCCATATTGCCCTTATTTGAACTACATGTTTTCTGACATGCTGTGCACTACATAGAGCATGTAATATGCACTAGGGTATGCATGACTACACATTATAGTGGTCGACTACTCATGCAGAAAATAGATGACTAGTAGGTGAGTTAATGTTTGCCTTATGTAAATGAGACATTGTGCAGCATCAGCAGTCTTATGGCCCTGAAAGCCAAGTGGTTGACTTATAACATGCTTTGTGAAGGCAAAACTCTAATATCAGTTTTTTTTTAATATTTGTGTAATTCCAACTGTACACGTTACCATAAATCTATATAAAGTGAGTGAAAATACAAAAAAAGATTCCAAAATTGCTTCAAAAATCAACGTTTATGTTGATTTTTCCACCATGCAAAAAAAGAAATAATAAAAAAAATTTTTAAAAAAGGATGTGCTTTTTGAATGTACTTATAATATAATGGTGATAATGGTGATTTCCCAACCATGTAAAAATAAATAAATAAATAAATAAAATAAAATTTGTGAACGCAAATTGCTCAAATGTTAATTCAAAGAGCAAAGATCATAGTGACTTCCTAACATGTTAAAAATAAAATAATAATAAAATAAAATATACTTTGTGATTGAAAAATGCTCAAATGTTACTTCAAAGAACAAAGGTCAGTGATTTCCTAACATGTTAAAAATAAAATAATGTATGAAAATATTTCTTATAAATATAAGAAATTCAAGACAGATTCTGTGAATTATTTTATGTTAAATTTAAATAATTTTACTGAAAAATATGGAAGCTTGTTTCCACCACAGAATAAAAAATAAAAAAGGTAATTGCGACTTTTTATCTCGCAATTCTGACTTTTTTTCTCAGAAACGCGTGATATAGTCACAATTGCGAGTTAGAAAGTCAGAATTGCGTGATATAAAGTCATAAAGTTTTTTTTCTATATAAAAAAACTCGATATAAACTCGCAATTCTGACTTTTATCACGCAAAAAAGTCATAATCGTGAGATAAAAAGTCGCAATTACCTTTTTTATTTTTTTATTCTGTGGTGGAAACAAGCTTCCATAGAAAAATACTGACCACTATGGTACAAAATCAATAAAATTCGCTCTCATTTGAACCTATCAGCTTTCTGAAATACAAGCCATTTTTATCAGTCAATTAGTTTTTTAAAAAAACACCTCCTTTGTGAAATAAATATTCCTTCATTAAGGTCGGAGAAGCACATGATTGCACCCCGAGAAGCAAAACAGCCTTACAATGTTTGAGGTTCATTTTTATTCACGGGCCGTGAAATTTGTCACATACGAGTTTTAGCTTCACCTTCACCCCTGAACCTTAAAAATAACTTTAAATAACCAATTTAATTATTAGCATCGCTGGTTAGTTCAGTTCGCTGATCTCTGAGAAGGCGGATTAGTGGAAAATGTGCATATAATATCAGCAAGACGGTTCGAGCATATCTGCAGGGAGAATATTCATATATATAGGTTATATAAATATAGCTCGTTTTACAGCAGATACACACAGACTGTGTAAGTGACTCAAGGGGCAGGGAATCTCATTATATGTGCGTTGGAAGACAAAGCTTAACTCACAGGAAGTGTGAATAGTGTGAGACAGGAAGTAGTCGGCGCTGCTCCTCTGTGTGGTGATTCATACACTGGTCTCACACCTGGTGTGCATCTGTTTGTACTGAGTCAGCGAAAACACTCTCAAAGGCCCCCTGCATTACACATAATGATGAAAAATAAATTGAATCCAAAATTAAATATTATATGCACTTTACTGAGTGATACAGCACCTAAAAACAGATGTAAGTTGGGACACATTACTATTTTTAATGTTTTTGAAAGAAGTCTCTTCTGTTCATCAAGCCTGCATTTATTTGATCAAAAATACAGAAAAAACTGTAATATTGTGAAATATTATTACAATTTAAAATAATGGTTTTCTATTTTAATATACTTTAAAATAGAATTTATTTCTGTGACGCAAAGCTGAATTTTCAGCATCATTCCTCCAGTCTTCAGTATCACGATCCTTCAGAAATCATTTTAATATGCTGATTTATTATCAATGTTGGAATAATTTTAATATTTCTTTATAACCTGTGATACTTTTTTCAGGATTCATTGATGAATAAAAAGTTTAAAAAAGGAACAGCATTTATTTAAAATAGAAATCTTTGTAACAATATACACTACCGTTCAAACGTCATTTTTTTCTCTTTTTTTTTGAAAGAAATTAATACTTTTATTCAGCAAGGATGTTAAATTGATTTTAAAAAAGTGATCGTAAAAAAGAAAAGATTTCTATTTTGAATTATTGCTGTTATTTTTTAACTTTTTATTCTTCAATAAATCCTGAGAAAAGTAGCACAGGTTCCAAAAAAAATATGAAGCAGCACAACTGTTTCCAACATTGACAATAAATCAGCATATTAAAATGATTTCTGAAGGATCATGTGACACTGAAGACTGGAGTAATGATGCTGACAATTCAGCTTTGCATCAAAGAAATAAATGATAATTTAAAGTACATTCAAATATAAAACCATTATTTTAAATTGCAATAATATTTAACAATATTACAAGTTTTTCTATATTTTTGATCAAATAAAGGCTTGATGAGCATAAGAGACTTCTTTCAAAAACATTAAAAATAGTAAAAATAGTAATGTTTTTCCAAACTTTTGATAGATACGGTGTATATACACTCACCTAAAGGATTATTAGGAACACCTGTTCAATTTCTCATTAATGCAATTATCTAATCAACCAATCACATGGCAGTTGCTTCAATGCATTTAGGGGTGTGGTCCTGGTCAAGACAATCTCCTGAACTCCAAACTGAATGTCAGAATGGGAAAGAAAGGTGATTTAAGCAATTTTGAGCGTGGCATGGTTGTTGGTGCCAGACGGGCCGGTCTGAGTATTTCACAATCTGCTCAGTTACTGGGATTTTCACCCACAACCATTTCTAGAGTTTACAAAGAATGGTGTGAAAAGGGAAAAACATCCAGTATGCGACAGTTCTGTGGGCAAAAATGCCTTGTTGATGCTAGAGGTCAGAGGAGAATGGGCCGACTGATTCAAGCTGATAGAAGAGCAACTCTGACTGAAATAACCACTCGTTACAACCGAGGTATGCAGCAAAGCATTTGTGAAGCCACAACACGCACAACCTTGAGGCGGATGGGCTACAACAGCAGAAGACCCCACCGGGTACCACTCATCTCCACTACAAATAGGAAAAAGAGGCTACAATTTGCACGAGCTCACCAAAATTGGACAGTTGAAGACTGGAAAAATGTTGCCTGGTCTGATGAGTCTCGATTTCTGTTGAGACATTCAGATGGTAGAGTCAGAATTTGGCGTAAACAGAATGAGAACATGGATCCATCATGCCTTGTTACCACTGTGCAGGCTGGTGGTGGTGGTGTAATGGTGTGGGGGATGTTTTCTTGGCACACTTTAGGCCCCTTAGTGCCAATTGGGCATCGTTTAAATGCCACGGCCTACCTGAGCATTGTTTCTGACCATGTCCATCCCTTTATGACCACCATGTACCCGTCCTCTGATGGCTACTTCCAGCAGGATAATGCACCATGTCACAAAGCTCGAATCATTTCAAATTGGTTTCTTGAACATGACAATGAGTTCACTGTACTAAAATGGCCCCCACAGTCACCAGATCTCAACCCAATAGAGCATCTTTGGGATGTGGTGGAACGGGAGCTTCGTGCCCTGGATGTGCATCCCACAAATCTCCATCAACTGCAAGATGCTATCCTATCAATATGGGCCAACATTTCTAAAGAATGCTTTCAGCACCTTGTTGAATCAATGCCACGTAGAATTAAGGCAGTTCTGAAGGCGAAAGGGGGTCAAACACAGTATTAGTATGGTGTTCCTAATAATCCTTTAGGTGAGTGTATATATATAAATTGTTAGCGGTAAAGCAAGAGAATTCATAAATTGGTGCACCCCTTAATACTATCAGTGAAACTATTTTTGTGGGTCTAAAAATGTAAACGACTATGATCCAGTGCTACTGTGATGAGGGCAGATGTGAGAGAATGTGAATGTGGAGTGACTTTGCTGTCGTGTTTCCAGGCAGCTGTGTGCTTTACAGCTGGATTTGGAGAGATACCTGTCCTCTCAGAGCACGCAGCTCCAGTGGCTGGGCCGATGCGATCTGAACCCGTCTGATCCTTACTCCGCATGACTACTGCGTGAAGAGCTTCAGGACACCTGTCTGCTCTCATCTGCACTCCATCTCTGACTGCGTTTGGGGAGGAAATGCCGCTGTTATGGGTTTCAGAAAAAGGCTTTCACATCCTCTACAAAACTCTACATGAGAAAATTCATCACAAATATGTACACTGAAAATAGGTGTTTTTGTAATTGCTTACAAAAAATGTATTTTCAATGTTGCAGTACAAATGTAGTCAGTTGGATGTGGTGGAAGTGCAGTTTTTACCACAGTTGTAGTTACTGCAATTATATAAACTGCTAATATAATAATTTGTAATATAAAAATTATCACTCATTTGATATAATTATCACTTTTAGTTTAATACTTCTTAAGCAGATATACCCTAGTTAGCACATGTCACTGAGACGTCTCTAAATCAGTGCATTAGCTAAAGAGCGATATAGACATATTAAAATTCTGGATTTACATATATTCAGAATGATAAATATTACAAAAAAACTTGCTGAATGTCGTTATAACATCTAACAGAACATTTTAGCAGTTTAGCAACATAGCTATTAGCAACACAAGATCACGTTCATATATTTGTATATAAAACAACGTATTTAAAACTAAATATGGACATAAAACATGCAAAATATAATATATGTAAAAAATACAGATACACAGTTATATCATATTTCACAAAAACATCTGCTGAAAGTTTCTGATATGTCAGGGAATCTTTTAGCGAAGCACTGCAGTTGAGCGAATATATGCTCATTTTTCGGATGAAAATATAGCATGTTATTACATATACGATTATTACTGTACATGTTTGACACATGAAATGTATGAAAACATGTACTGTAGAACACCTTAAATGGGTTATATAATTCAAAAACATTTATTATAATTAGCCTATTATTAGAGACACCGGTGGCCGTTCAACTGTCTGAAGCCAGCAACTTTCTCTTGCTCGCGCGCACATGTAATGTACAAGCAAGTGTCTCTGCAGGATAGTAATAGGAGTTATTACTAGATCAGTGGGCGAGGCCATAAACAGAGGGGGGAGGGGGATCCTACCCATTGGAATCCTACCCAAAAAGTTATACTTTTGCTCATGTGATAATGTAACGGGAAAACAACATTCTGCATGTTGAAATGTGCAGTAAGTGCTCATTTAATGCATGTATTAGGAACTAGAACTATTAAATATTATATATCATTATTATCTATAACAATAACATTTTCCTTTTCTATTAAAGTGTATAACAGTAAAACAAAGCTTATTATCTTACAAACCCGATTCCAAAAAAGTTGGGACACTATACAAATTGTGAATAAAAAAGGAATGCAATAATTTACAAATCTCATAAACTTATATTTTATTCACAATAGAATATAGATAACATATCAAATGTTGAAAGTGAGACATTTTGAAATGTCATGCCAAATATTGGCTCATTTTGGATTTCATGAGAGCTACACATTCCAAAAAAGTTGGGACAGGTAGCAATAAGAGGCCGGAAAAGTTAAATGTACATATAAGGAACAGCTGGAGGACCAATTTGCAACTTATTAGGTCAATTGGCAACATGATTGGGTATAAAAAGAGCCTCTCAGAGTGGCAGTGTCTCTCAGAAGTCAAGATGGGCAGAGGATCACCAATTCCCCCAATGCTGCGGCGAAAAATAGTGGAGCAATATCAGAAAGGAGTTTCTCAGAGAAAAATTGCAAAGAGTTTGAAGTTATCATCATCTACAGTGCATAATATCATCCAAAGATTCAGAGAATCTGGAACAATCTCTGTGCGTAAGGGTCAAGGCCGGAAAACCATACTGGATGCCCGTGATCTTCGGGCCCTTAGACGGCACTGCATCACATACAGGAATGCTACTGTAATGGAAATCACAACATGGGCTCAGGAATACTTCCAGAAAACATTGTCGGTGAACACAATCCACCGTGCCATTCGCCGTTGCCGGCTAAAACTCTATAGGTCAAAAAAGAAGCCATATCTAAACATGATCCAGAAGCGCAGGCGTTTTCTCTGGGCCAAGGCTCATTTAAAATGGACTGTGGCAAAGTGGAAAACTGTTCTGTGGTCAGACGAATCAAAATTTGAAGTTCTTTTTGGAAAACTGGGACGCCATGTCATCCGGACTAAAGAGGACAAGGACAACCCAAGTTGTCATCAGCGCTCAGTTCAGAAGCCTGCATCTCTGATGGTATGGGGTTGCATGAGTACGTGTGGCATGGGCAGCTTACACATCTGGAAAGGCACCATCAATGCTGAAAGGTATATCCAAGTTCTAGAACAACATATGCTCCCATCCAGACGTCGTCTCTTTCAGGGAAGACCTTGCATTTTCCAACATGACAATGCCAGACCACATACTGCATCAATTACAACATCATGGCTGTGTAGAAGAAGGATCCGGGTACTGAAATGGCCAGCCTGCAGTCCAGATCTTTCACCCATAGAAAACATTTGGCGCATCATAAAGAGGAAGATGCGACAAAGAAGACCTAAGACAGTTGAGCAACTAGAAGCCTGTATTAGACAAGAATGGGACAACATTCCTATTCCTAAACTTGAGCAACTTGTCTCCTCAGTCCCCAGACGTTTGTAGACTGTTATAAAAAGAAGAGGGGATGCCACACAGTGGTAAACATGGCCTTGTCCCAACTTTTTTGAGATGTGTTGATGCCATGAAATTTAAAATCAACTTATTTTTCCCTTAAAATGATACATTTTCTCAGTTTAAACATTTGATATGTCATCTATGTTGTATTCTGAATAAAATATTGAAATTTGAAACTTCACATCATTGCATTCTGTTTTTATTCACAATTTGTACAGTGTCCCAACTTTTTTGGAATCGGGTTTGTAGCTAATGACTATGGAGCCTTAATGCATCTATATATTCATGTACCAATTTGACTTAAAACCTAATGCAGAAGGGCATAATCTCTGGCAACATGTTGCATGAATATTTATACAGGTGTGGTCTTATAATGTAGGTGTTGTAATGGTGCAGAAATTGACGCTGAAGTCTACAGATGAGTATACTATCCCCCTCTAATGCCAGCGCCCCACCTGCTCCCCATGCTCCTTCCCCCCAGACAGTGTCCCACTAAAAAAATTGTGTGTGGGTGTGCGTGCGTGTGCTTGTAATATTTGAGAGAGAAAAACTCAACTGTACTGCAAATCACAAATCCAAACACTGTGTGTATCAGTGGAGTTTTGCTGGCATCTAATGGGGAAACTTTGGCACTGCGCCCAAACAAACTCTGTGACTGAAAGCTCATTTTTTGAGATATCAACCGCAGATTTGTGTAACAACTTTTTTAGATTTATGGCTTTGATTTTCTAGCAGTTTTAGAGTTTACCATGTTTCATAAAAAAATATATGTTATATAAAATATTATTTATAAATCATTTTCATAAACTTAAACCTATAACTTTTTTTTGGTTTCACTTTTTAAACTTTTAGTTTGGCTTCAACAATAATCTGCCAAGGGTCTTCTTTAAAATAAGACCAAACTTAAGTTTGTGCTTCCGATATTACATTTTTTATGACAGTTTTTTGACATGGATATTTTTGTCCTCTATGGACCTGTGTGTAACTTTTTTAAATTGATGCACAAGGGTTAAATGTACTATGTATGTTAACATTTAGTCGGTTGGAAGTCAGAGTCCCTGCTACTGAAGTCAAAGAGTTTGAATAGGTGCTTGAAAACAATTATTAAGTGGACTCAAGACTTATGAGAAACTAAGCATATTGTATTATTTCTGTTTATTGATTGAGGAATTGGCATTGAACAGGCAGCAACTCAACCTCCATCCTTGCGTTTTCTCCTGATGACAGATTATATAATTTTTTTAATGTAAATATAGGCTTGGTAAATGATAGGTTATGATGTTGTCCTGTCCTTGTGTAAAACGTGTTGTATAATTACTTACACTAACCTTACTCTTTGTAAAAAAACTTCAGTAACGTTATTTCCTTTGATGGTTTTAATTTTTTCTGGGGTGGCATTATGCTGAAATGAGATTTTACTTTTGCTAAGGTTAACACAGAGAAATCGATTGCCAGCGATATCTATATCTATGTGGCTAGCTATCTAACGTAACGTTAGTTAGCACCTCTCGCAAAGCATAACACACGCCATTCAAAATTCCATTGTTGATTTAATCGTCATATGCCTCGTATCCATAATTAAATTTTAAAAAGCTTGCTAATTTCAACCGCTTGACTAAGACTAATTTACCTCATACAAAGTCAAGTCGTATTCCAGGTCAAAGCTGGTGCGCACCGGTAACGTATTTGTATGTTCCTAGTGTAATGTTAACTTCTCTCTACCAATCAGATGCTCCGAGTCCGACTATAGGTGAAAAGTGAAGAATATGAAGCTGGTGATTGGCGAATGGTGATTATTCAAACATAGCATGAAATTGGAAGGTTTGACCTATCAGTCTGGGTTCGACTTGCTGGCAAAACCGAATATCTTCTTTGTCGCGCTTTCAAAATAAAAGTTCCAAATCTACAGTTTTTGTCCCTGCGGTATATGCTAATTTTTGGGTGGGACACATGCAGCATTTTCCAATATTGAGGGGGACACGTCCCCCCCCCCGTCCCCGTCCCCCCCGGTTCCTACGCCAATGCTGACATTACAGTACAGCTCTTTCAGCATTCATTTCATGTGTCATAGGGAAGAGAGGCTTTTGGGAGCGCGCATAAACGTCACATCCTTTTCCCGGCAAACACGTCCCGAGTCCTTTACATAAAAATCAGCCGCTTTCATAGACAACCTAAGAATTCGGGGAAGGTTTCGCTCTTTATGTTTCGTTACAAGCTATTCACACATTGGCAATCAAAAAAATTATTAAAGGGATAGTTCACCCAAAAACTATCCCCTAATTTACTCACCCTCAAGTCATCCTAGGTGTATATGACATTCTTCTTTCAGACGAATACAATCAGAGTTATATGAATAAATATCCTGGCTCTTCCAAGCTTTATAATGGCAGTGAATGGCAGCCCAAAATTTGAAGCCAAAAAAGTGCATCCATCCATTATAAAAGTACTCCACACGGCTCCGGGGGTTAATAAAGGCCTTCTGAAGCGAATCAATGGGTTTGTGTAAGAAAAATATCCATATTTAAAACTTTATAAAGTAAAATAGAAGTGTAGAAGAAAGTGTAACGCCTCACGCAGTTCAAAATGCTTACGCAATGTCCAACGTCATATGTCGCGCCAGTTACGCCGGCGGAAGCTAGATATTTTACTTTATAACGTGTTAAATATGGATATTTTTCTTACATAAACCCATCAATTCGATTCGCTATAATGGATGGATGCACTTTTTTGGTCTTCAAATTTTGGGCTGCCATTCACTGCCATTATAAAGCTTGGATTAGTCAGGACATTTTTTAATATATCTCCGATTGTATTCGTCTGAAAGAAGAATGTCATATACACCTAGGATGGCTTCATTTTTGGGTGAACTATCATTTATAGTTCATATAATTTTCATTTTTGGGTGAACTATCCTTTTAATACAATTCTTACATATAGCCCCTGCGCTAAGCTACATGTTTCTCGTAGTTGTCTTTGGTTAATCTAAAACATTTCTGAATTTCATCGGTTTTAAACTATGACTGGAGGTCTCTGTAAATCATCATTCACTCTAATTAAGCCTTAAATTGAATTCGGCATCACACAAGCGCTTTTCTATGCCGAGGGCTATTATAGACTGACCAACTCCACTGAATGAGGAAATTGTGTTTATTTCATTTAATCTGGACAATGCAACTCTGAATTGGGTGAAGGGAATGTTAAAAGGAATTTCTCCAGCAATCTTCAGCATAACATTTCTCATTTCCGCACCACCTTGAACTTGACTTTGGGACACACGCATCCTTGTTCACACAAAAATCAGCAGCTTATTCCAAACATAATTGCTGGTCAAAGGTTAACATTACTCAGCAACCGCACATACATCACCAGCTTGGCGTGGTATTATTTTTTGAAACATGGTTTTTAGCTGGTCCAAGTTGGTTAAAGACGGTTGACCTGTCGGATCAGGAACTGTTTCAGTAATTACACCATTCCTGACCAGCAACAAATCAGCTTCCATGTACGAAAAAAAACTTTAAGCTGGAACAAACTGGTTGGCCTGCTTGGACCAGCTAATAAACAGATTGGCCAAGCTAGAAATTTTCCAAAAACCTTAAACTTTAGATACATTTGAGTGTGTTGAAAATGATGTTATAACAATACTCTGTGCGTTCACTCGGCGGCTACTATGAGACACTTGTTGCACACTGCAGTAAGCTAGATCCATATTAGAATATCATATTAATAAATGCTGGATGGCTTGTGTTGCTAAATGGCATGCAATTCATTTTAAAACATATTGTATGACGGAGAAAATGCTGCATTACTGTACAATAATTAGTTTTCGGTCTATAAATGTCTCCAAACAGCTGTTCCCTTGTCTAATAAATCATATAATATATTAAAGCGTCTTTGGTGTTTCCATGGTTCCTACAAAGTAAAACCAGAAACTGAGGGTAACGCGGGTATGATGTCATTGATATGCGACGCACAGAAACGGTCCATGTCCTGATTAAAATTGCTTATTTCTCTGGATTTAAACATTCTTGGAAACATTTGGGATAATGTAAGTACACAAGTCAACAAAATCTTACATATTGTGCCTTTAAGTGAACCACTGAGATAATATTATAGTTTTAATTTTTATATTTGTTGTAGAATTTTTTGTCTTTGTCCTTTTTTTAATATGTTTGTTTTTTTAATGTGTATATAGTTTTATTTATATATATATATATATATAACTCAGTTAATGTTTATTTTATTTCAAGTAGTTTTTATATGGTTTTACTCTTTGTTTTATTTAACTATAACCCTGAAGTGAACTGAAGACAGTTAAAACATAATAAATCTTTGAAATGTTTCATGCGCAGTCAGCAAGCACCATGGTTGAACTTGAAATGCTATATCTTGTTTTATCTATGTTATATATGTTATATCTATGCTATATCTTCCAATCCTCATCTGTGATCATGCTATGGCACAAATGCTACTGCTCATCTACACATTTTCTTAAGATATATCTCATTTTTCTTTTATTTGGGTCATTTCCTTTCACAGCTCCTCCTATAAGCACTCTCTTTCTCACGTTGCCAAGAAAAAGTTTAGACGAGCGGCTTTTATGTTTCTTTCTATTCATAAACCCTCTGAGAGAAACTAGCTAGAAAGATGTGCAGTGGATCGTCTTTACTAACAACAAAATGATTAAAAAAAAAGCCACCAGAAAATCCATTTTAAAGTCTTAAAAAGACTGACAAATGTGTTCCCTGGATGGCTATATTATGTCTGCCGTTCGCTGGCCACTTTTTGCCTCAGTGGAAATCATTGCCATTCCCCTATTAAAGGACAGGTTCATTTTGTCAAGTCTGCTAAATGTTCACATTTAAGTCTTCAGTTTTCTGTCATTATCAGTCTATTCCCTGATGGAAATTACAACTGAAAAGAGCTTCTCAGGGTGTCTTGTTCGACGGAATTTCTAGCCAGTTGATTATAGTCATTAGTTGGACCGCTGCTATTTTTTATTTTATTTAAAAAAAATGTTTTACCTTTTTGACCTTGATGAAAACATCTTCATCACAAGGCCTGTTTTCCATCTTCAGTGTGGTATCAAAGAGTAAATGATATTAGCATTAGGGTTGCACAATTTGGGGAAAATATTTATTGATTTTTTTCCAGATAAAATAATTAATATTTAAAAGTATAATAATAATAATAATAATAATAATAATAATAATAATTATAGATTAGAATAATATTAAATCTAATAAAATAATAATAATTATTATTATTGTTAGAAATTATTATTATTATTATTATTATTATTATTATTAAATACAAACATTAACAAAAATAAATATTACTATTGTAATAAAACTATGTAAGAAAAATATAATAAATAATAATAATTTCTTCTTACAACATATTATTATTATTATTATTAACAATATATGAGCTTATTATATTAACAATATTAATTATTATTATTATTATTATTATTATTATTATTTTAATATTGTTGTTGTTTCAAAGTCACATAATCACAATTATTTGGGCTAAATTATGCAGTACAACTGTAAAATTACAATATTAATATTCATGGCTTCCTTAAATTTCTTCATTTTCAAACGTTAAATCATCAAGCTTTTATTTTGACAGAAAACCATACAACATTTACCATGGGAAGACGTAAAGTACCATGTAAATAACATCATAAATTAATAAAATTAATCAAGCCCAAAGTACACTTCATCCATTTGCGTTTCGCGACGGTCCGCGTGATGTAATTTTCGTCATCAGGAGGATCCGCGGACGGTGTGCGACAAAAATTAATGCTGCCTTCACGTGCTATTGGAAATATCGTAAATACTAGTTTCCTACTTAAAGAATTGGACATGAACGCCCTCTCAAGTCAAAATTTGAATGCAATGAGCTCGTAATCATGATTTCAGAAGCGGGAAGTAGGACATTTCCGATAGCACGCGAAGGCAGCGTAAGTCGCGTGGACAGTGCGCACCTAATTTTTGTGTCCGTGCGGAAAATATGCAGTTGTGATGTATCGTGCAGTAGTCAAAGAAGAGTGCGGAAAGAGCGATACAAACAACATGCCGTTTCAAGAACAGTAAACAAAGCAGCATATCATTCTCCATCATTTTTGTTTTGGTCCTTCTACTAAACTTTGCTTGCAATGGCGGTGTAGTGACAAATTGGGTCCCCCCTGAAATCGGGTCTCCTTTAGGACCCCATTGGTTCAAATTGCACCTGATTACAATTCCTACAAAATCATGTTATGATAAATGCTGTTTCAACTACGTTATAATGACCATTTATGTCTGTATTAGTTAGCTTATATACTAACATAGCCTACAGATAAGCGATTAGCCTGATAGCTTACCCTACATATAATCATCTTTAATGTAATTATGTGTTAAATTAAAGGTCCACTGTGTAATATTTAGGAGGATCTATTGACAGAAATGCAATATAATATACATAACTATGTTTTCAGTGGTGTATAAAGACCTTACATAATGAACCGTTATGTTTTTATTACCTTAGAATGAGCCAGTTCTATCTACACACACCGCGGGTCCCCTTACAGTGAAGTCGCCATTTTGTGCCGCCATGTTTCTACAGTAACCCTAAATGGACAAACTTCTCTACAGAGCGCTAGCTACTCTCTGCTGTCTCAGACAACGACATGTTTGTCCTGTGTCGGCCACCGTAGCTTCTCTATGTGCTCCGAAAGGGGTGGGCGGTTGCAATTCGCAGCCTCACCGCTAGATGCTGCTAAAATTTACACACTGAACCTTTAAGTGTTAAATGTCCAAATATTTCAGATTAATGATGTTCAGTTATTCACTAAATAAGCTATTATTACTATTATTTATTAATTAACAGTTAATCAAGTGTAAGAAATTACGTTCAGTTGGTTTTATTATGCACTAATGTGTTTTCGTATGCATTATATAGTAAGCTATGCGTATTTTAATTAATATCATTCGTATATACTTAGGATAATCATTAACTGACAGTACGGGGAGACCCGATTTCGAGGGAGGACCCGATTTGTCATGACAGCGGATCCACTACTTTTCTTCTTCTATCGTTCCAAGCGAATGTCCTGTAAATGACACGACTCAGTGCTGCCCTCTAATGTCTTGTAGAGCAGTGGTTCCCAACATTTTGTCGTCGAAGCCCACCTCCTTACATATAAGAAAACCTACACACCTTTTCACTGCGTTATTATTGTACTCTAGCCCAGTGGAGACTGAGACGCACGCCGCTGATCTTTTCGCCACACCTCTCGCGGCCGGTGTGAGCAATCTTGCGTCTCTTGCGTTAGCGTTTATGTAATCGGAAGTAATTATCAACTGGTTCCGATCAGTGGCTGAAAAGGTTTTTCGTATCCATATTTGACCTCAAAGCTCCCGCACCCCCTTGCGAACTCTGGCGCCCCCCTAAGGTTTGGAACCACTGTTGCAGAATATAGAAAAGCAATTGTACTTCACTGAGTGAAAATGGCCTTCGTTCACCACAACTCCATATCAAAATATCACTGTATTACTATATGATGCTATCACTGTACCATGGCAACAGTCCTATCTATCCAATCCAGACCTATCCAATCTATTTTACACATTCAAATTGATTGCACACAGTGAAATTCAAGACTTGTGCTGCATTAGCTCATTTTAATTAAGTAAGAAAATTGAGCAAGCAGCTAAAATCCATTTTTTGAGCATAGCCTGAACCATCTAGCATGGCCACACATGTATTTCCTGTGTGTGTGTTCCTGCAGCGCTGAGCCTGAATCTCCCATCGGTTCCAGAGCTCATTACCCTACAGCATCTCTGAGAGTATCTCTCCAGCGCTGAGATCAATGTGAAGAGCTTGTGAGCGCAGACTGTTATCGAGACAGATGAATGAATATGTATTGTAAGGGGCGAGCGAAAAGGGCGGCATTTGTTCCACGCAAACCGATGTTCTTCAAAACTCAATCAGAAAACAAACATACTGTTACAGACATGACAAAGTTCTTTAATCTGAGTCGGCGCGTGTGGGTTGACGCCCCAAAAGAGTTTTCAGAGGCTGTATGAAAGTCTCTGATAATCAAACATGTCACTCACTACCTCCACAAGCTCAGATCACAGGGGACGCCTTCCCATCATGCCTAGAGAGAATTTAATTATAGTATCGAATGGAGGCAGGAGATGCAGGTTGGCACAAGGGAATTGAAGGACTATCGGTTTGCCCCAGTCTCTGCGAGTCTGTCCAAATGGGCTGTAATGAGACATTTTGAGAGTCGATGTACTCGGACCCCAGACCAGAACCGCCGTGTGTGTAATCTCATCCCAACCAGACTGCCGTGCTGGGTGCGATTTGGGCTTTATCTGCCGTGAAGCACTCTTCCCCCAGTGCTCTCACGCACACGGTTTGATCATCCTACAGTAATTAATCAGCTCGTACAGGTGCGATTATTGCTCATTACACTGAATCGCTCGTGAGACGTACTGTAGCAGGTAGGTACGCTTCTTGGATTGTTTTCCACTGGGTTAATCTTGTGATATGCAATTGACCATAACAAATTGTGTCTTGGGTGTATATCTGCACATTTTACCCAAAAAAATTGTATTGTACTTTCCATGGGCCGAAAGTGATGTCCACCTATGGAAAATTGACATCTTCATCCTTTATTCAAATATTATCAGTTTTCTTTGTGATAACGCAATGAAACGTGCCAAATTGTGCGGACATTATTTCTGGCCAGGCTGCCATACAAAGATATTATGAATACAAAAACAAGAGAGAGCCAATGAAATATTAATACCTGATTATATTGTAGTCATTATATGCTTTTTCCTGTGAGCTTATGCATTTTGCAAAGTAATAAAGCTTGCGTTTGTCTTTTTTGCCAAATAATTGTCAGATAAAAAACTTAACCAAGTTTTAGTGTTTTGTTCTTCCCTCATATTTAAAATATGTAAAAAAATATTTTCCTCATTTTGATGGTTTAATCGAACATGTAGGGTCATTAAAAATAAACATCTCCTTTGGACATCACTTTTGGCCACTACTGTATAATATATGACTAAAATATTATTTTTAAAGCTAAATTATTACTATAAAATAATTTTGTAGTAGAAATAATAAAAGAATAACAAATTGTAATTATATATCAATATGAATGAAATGAAATGAAATGAAATATGAAAATAATAATAATTACTATTGTAATTACTATTATTATCATCATAAGAAATTATTATTATTAGGAAAAAAAACAGTTCCCCTTCAGTCGGTCACGTTCGACGTACGTCGGACGTCACCGACGAATTGGGATCACTTCTGGGAGCCCCTATCAGCTTCGAGTGTATAGAGAACGGGCCAATGGCCATTGGCGTGCGAGATTTGCATCTCGCGCTCCGCCCCGCATCGCGGGTATAAAGCGGAAGCGGATGCAGCGCACATTTGTCATTCACTTCGGAGCCAAACAAGCTTCATGGAAGACTGTTCCTGCGTCAGCAGAGAGAGAGAGAGAGAGCAGAGAAGAGGCTTTTGTGCTGGGGAGAAGGCACGTGCAGTGACAACCGCGAGCTCACCGAAATCGGTGAAACAAACTGCTGTTTTTACAGCATCCCGGTTGGTTCGGTGGGGGTGTTCCACGGTGAGTGCAAACACAGGCTGCACTATCCCCTGTGTTTGCCGCGGTTGTTCCTGGGTGCTTCGGCACGTTAAGAGCTTCTTCTAAAAGAGCAACACGGGTGTGAAATTGCGTCTTTTTCAAGATGTCATTCCACCCGTGCGTTTCTGGATGCGGTCGTTCCCTGTCACCAGCTGACGGTCACAATCGCTGCCTGACATGTCTGGGTATTCAACATGCCGAGGCAGCGTTTGTGGATAGTTCGTGTTCCCATTGCGGGAACATGACTATCTCGGCGCTAAGGTCGAGACTCGCCTACCTTCGGGAGGGTGGAGTCCCCTTACCTATGCCCCGATCTAGTGCTATCCCTGCCCAGCAGGATAGACCTACTTCGGCGAATAGCCAGGGTGACCTGAGGATCACGTTTAGGGCACACCCGCCGAGCCAGCCTCCGTGGGCCCCTAAACCCTCTGTAGTGCCGCAGCCGGTTGAGCTTTCGGAGGAAGTCGCTGGCCCCTCTCGAGGTGGTCCAACGGTGACCTTTGGAGCTCCAGCAGAGGATAGGATGTCGATCGCTGCATCGGAGGGGGAGTTTCAGTCCTCGGGGGATGAAGACCCGGCTGCGTTGCCTCCCTCTGGGAGAGTGGCGTTGTCCGAGACGGACCCCGAGCTGACGGCTATGCTTTCCCGGGCCGCCGAAAAGGTCGGGCTCGTGTGGAACCCTCCACCGTGTCCCGAGCCTTCTAGGCTGGATGATTGGTTTCTCGGGGCGGCTCGCGCTGGTTCTCAGCGTCCCGCCCCGGTGCCCTTCTTCCCGGAAGTGCATGAGGAGCTTACGAGGTCGTGGACGGCACCTTTTTCTGCCAGAAACCGGCCGAGTAGCTCCTCCCTCCTCACTACTCTCGATGGCGGGCCAGCCAAGGGGTACGTGGGGATCCCGCCGGTGGAACGGGCGGTCGCGATGCAACTGTGTCCGGCGTCCGCTTCCACCTGGCGCGGAGACCCACGCCACCCATCCAAGGCCTGTAAGTTCTCCTCCAGTCTAACTGGGAAGGCTTACAAGGCTTGTGGACAGGCTGCGTCCGCCTTGCATGCCATGGCGTTGCTCCAGGTGCACCAGGCCCAGGCACTCATGGACATGCACGAGGGTAGACCTGACCCAGAGCTCCTCCGGGAGCTCCGGACGGCGACGGACCTCGCCCTCCGGGCGACGAAAGTCACCGCCCGTTCCATTGGTCAGGCGATGTCCACTCTTGTGGTCCAGGAGCGACATCTCTGGCTCAACCTGGCCGATATGAGGGAGACTGATAAGTATCGGTTCCTGGACTCCCCCATTTCCCAGGTTGGGCTGTTCGGCGACGCGGTCGAGAGCTTTGCCCAGCAGTTCTCGACTGTCCAGAAGCAGACGGAGGCCATCAAACACATCCTGCCCCGGCGGTCAGCTGCTGCCCAGCCGCCGGCCGCAGCTCCTCCGCCTGCTCGTCGCCGAGGGCGGCCGCCCGCCGCCGCCCCCGCTCCCGCCCCAGCCCAGCAGCAGCCTCCACCAGGGCAACGGCGTGGAGCCGGCCGCGGGAAGGCCGTCCAGCCCGCTCAGGCCGCTGCCAAGCCAGGTGGCAAGCGTCGTCGTAAGAGACCCTGAGACGGGCCACCCAGAGATGGAGGAGACAGCTCTTCAGGAGGTGGTGACAGCACCGCTCCTTCTCCCGCTGGAGGGCCGGGAGAGAATTTTATGTTCTTGTTTGGTTTCTGTTCCGCCACTGGCCTTCGGGCCAGTGGTACCCAAAACTTCAAAAAAAGAGCTGTTTCTAAAATCTCTGGGTGCCAAGAGAGCGCGCTTGGCGGTGTACGACGCTCCCATGCCTTGTCACCCTCCGGTGCCTCTCTTATCGCCAGCAGGGGGTGCTGGCTGTGTCCAGGACGCACACAAGAGGCCTCCGCACACTCGTGCACCCCCTCAGCGGAAGCAGGTAAGTGTTGCATTGCGCACTCAGACCCCACTTCGGGCCGCGATGCCGTCCGAGTCGGGTCCCTGCACTCCGCTGCGCTGCCCCGCTGCGGGTACGTCTGTGGTGCCGTTGGTCCCGCTGGTTCGGTCGCTGGGAGCCTGGTTAGCGCTCCCCAGCCCGTCCCGCTGGCTCATCCGTACTATCAGACTCGGCTATGCGATTCAGTTCGCTCGGCGGCCCCCCAAGTTCAGGGGCGTTCACTTCACCTCCGTGTCGAAGGAGGACGCCCCCGTGCTACGGGCGGAGATCGCAGTCCTACTGGCGAAGGACGCGATAGAGCCGGTCCCTCCAGCCGATATGAAGACAGGCTTCTACAGCCCGTACTTCATTGTACCCAAGAAAGGCGGCGGGTTACGGCCAATCTTGGACCTGCGGTTCTTGAATCGGTCCCTTCACAGGCTGCCGTTCAGAATGCTAACGCAGAAACGCATCTTCAGGTGCATCCGTCCCCAAGATTGGTTTGCAGCGATCGACCTGAAGGACGCGTACTTTCATGTCTCGATTCTCCCCCGACACAGACCGTTCCTACGCTTTGCGTTCGAGGGACGGGCATATCAGTACAGAGTCCTACCCTTCGGGCTGTCCCTGTCGCCCCGCGTCTTCACGAAGGTCGCGGAGGCGGCCATTGCTCCCATGAGAGAGCGTGGTGTTCGCATTCTCAACTACCTCGACGACTGGCTGATTCTGGCTCAGTCGAAGGCACAGTTGTGCGAACACAGGGACATGGTGCTCAGTCACCTCAGCCTGTTGGGACTTCAGGTCAACTGGGAAAAGAGCAAACTCTGCCCCGTGCAGAGGATCTCTTTTCTCGGTATGGAGTTGGACTCGGTCAATCTGACAGCGCGACTCACAGAGCAGCGCGTCCAGTCGGTGTTGAACTGCTTGAATTCGTTCAAATGCAGGACAGCGGTACCACTGAAACATTTTCAGAGGCTCCTGGGGCATATGGCATCCGCAGCCGCAGTGACGCCGCTCGGATTGCTTCATATGAGGCCGCTTCAACACTGGCTACACGACCGAGTCCCGAGATGGGCGTGGCAGAGCGGCTCATTCCGTGTCTCAGTAACACCGAAGTGTCGCCAAACCTTCAGTCCGTGGTTGGACCCTTCGTTCCTACGGGCAGGAGTTCCCCTAGAACAAGTGTCCAGGCATGCTGTGGTCTCCACGGATGCCTCATCCACCGGCTGGGGGGCCACGTACAACGGGCTTGCAGTTTCGGGTCTGTGGACGGGGCCTCAACTGCAATGGCATATCAATTGCCTCGAGTTGTTAGCAGTTCGTCTTGCGCTGGGCCGCCTCAAAGGGCCGCTACGAGGCAAGCACGTTCTGGTCCGTACGGACAACACTGCGGCCGTTGCGTACATCAACAAACAGGGTGGTCTACGCTCCCGCCGCATGTCACAACTCGCCCGCCATCTCCTCCTCTGGAGTCAGAAGCATCTGAGGTCGCTTCGTGCCATTCATATCCCGGGCCTGCTCAATCGTGCAGCCGACGAGCTCTCACGACAGCAAGTGCTCCTAGGAGAGTGGAGACTCCATCCCCAGGTGGTCCAGCTGATCTGGAGTCGCTTCGGGACCGCACAGGTAGACCTGTTTGCCGCCCCGGACACGTCTCACTGCCAGTTGTTCTATTCCCTGACCGGGGGGACCCTCGGCTCGGATGCGCTGGCACACAGCTGGCCCCGGGGCCTACGCAAATATGCGTTTCCCCCAGTGAGCCTTCTTGCGCAGACACTGTGCAAGGTCAGGGAGGACGAGGAGCAGGTCTTGCTAGTTGCGCCATACTGGCCCAACCGGACCTGGTTCCCGGAACTAGTGCTCCTCGCGACAGCACCTCCTTGGCCCATTCCTCTGAGGAAGGACCTCCTGACTCAGAGACGGGGCACCCTGTGGCACCCGCGTCCGGACCTCTGGTCTACGCGTTGAAGTGGAACCTGTTCGTCGAGTGGTGTTCTTCTCGTCGAGAAGACCCCCGAAGATGTTCGATCGGCTCTGTGCTTTCCTTCCTGCAAGAAGGGTTGGAGCGAAGGCTGTCTCCCTCCACCCTCAAAGTGTATGTTGCCGCTATCGCCGCAAATCACAGCATGGTCGAAGGTAAGTCCCTAGGAAAGCACGATCTGGTCGTCAGGTTCCTGAGGGGGGCGAGGAGATTAAATCCGCCTCGCCCTCACTCTATACCCTCTTGGGACTTGCCCCTGGTGCTAACCGCATTACAGAGGGCTCCCTTTGAGCCTTTGCAGTCAGTAGAGTTAAAAATCCTGTCCTGGAAGACAGTACTCCTGACTGCATTGGCTTCCATCAAGAGGGTAGGGGACCTGCAGGCATTTTCGGTCGACGAATCGTGCCTGGAATTCGGGGCGGGTAACTCTCAGGTAATCCTGAGACCCCGGCCCGGATATGTGCCCAAGGTTCCCACCACTCCCTTTCGGGACCAGGTGGTGAACCTGCAAGCGCTGCCTTCGGAGGAGGCAGACCCAGCCCTGGCTTTTCTCTGTCCCGTTCGCGCTCTGCGGACTTACGTGGACAGAACGCAAAGCTTCAGGACCTCAGAACAGCTCTTCATCTGTTACGGAGGCCAGCAGAAGGGAAAGGCTGTCTCCAAGCAGAGGATGGCTCACTGGATAGTGGATGCCATCGCCTTGGCGTATGAAACCCAAGGCGTGCCCTGCCCGCTTGGGTTGAGGGCCCACTCCACTAGGAGTGTGGCCTCTTCCTGGGCGCTGGCACACGGCGCCTCGCTGACAGATATATGTAGAGCTGCGGGCTGGGCGACACCTAACACGTTCGCTAGATTCTATAGCCTCCGTGTAGAGCCGGTTTCTTCCCGTGTGCTCGCTTCAAATAGCCGGTAACACCGAAGTGCCCGTTCTAGTGTCGGCTTGCTGCGCCATTCCCCTCCTCATGGACCGGATACGTGCGCTGATATGCTCCAGTCGAGTTCCCCAGCACGGCGAACCCTGTTGAGTCCTCCGCAACCCGTGGCAGTCAGACGTGGCGGAGCGTCCGACGCCAGGTCTAACACTCGTATGCATTGGTGGAACTTGTGTTAGGCTGGGTATCCATATGTTGTGACCCCTACGGCGGTCCCATATGTGTATTCTTCCACGGTACGGCTCCCTACGGCGAGCCCGTGTCTTTCCCTTGGCAGAGCTCGCTCTGCCGTCTCTGTGCGGTGTAGTCTCCCGCCTGCATTGGCCGGGGCCACCCCTGGGACTTCCGTATGTTGTACTGCCCACGGCCAGTCCATACATGTATATTCCACATGATACCTCCCTACGGGTAGGATGTGGCTTCCGCAGCGGCCCCCCGGGGCACGCTTTCCCAGCGTTATCCAATACTCTGCTGAGTGGGTCTTGCGGAACAGCAGCAGTGACTCTCCCTGCGTAGGTTCCCCGCCCCGAACAGACGGGGGTCTGAGGGGCTTTCGCTGGGCGCTGGAAGTGGTAGTAACTGTGGCGTTTTCCATAGGGATCCCAATTCGTCGGTGACGTCCGACGTACGTCGAACGTGACCGACTGAAGGGGAACGTCTCGGTTACGTATGTAACCCTCGTTCCCTGAAGGAGGGAACGGAGACGTACGTCCCGTCGCCACAGTTGCTGTACCATCACTGCAGCGGCCGAGTCACTAGTTCGGCTCCTCAGTGAAAAACAAATGTGCGCTGCATCCGCTTCCGCTTTATACCCGCGATGCGGGGCGGAGCGCGAGATGCAAATCTCGCACGCCAATGGCCATTGGCCCGTTCTCTATACACTCGAAGCTGATAGGGGCTCCCAGAAGTGATCCCAATTCGTCGGTGACGTCCGACGTACGTCTCCGTTCCCTCCTTCAGGGAACGAGGGTTACATACGTAACCGAGACGTTTCTTCCATTATAAGAAGAAAGTATTACTATAAAAATTACTCTAAAAGTAAAAATAATCAAATAAAAATTGTGATTATATATCAATATGACTAAAATGATGGTGATAATGACTATAAAAAAGAAATGAATATTATTAATTAATACTATAAAATAATTGTTGTCATTATTAGAAAAATAAATTATTATTAAATAAAAATAAACAAAATAGGAAACATTACTATTGTAATAAAACTATTTTACTGGAATAGAAAAATAATTTAAGAAAAATACAATAATAATTATACTTCTTCTTTTTGCTAATTAAGCAGCTCGTACTCGTGCGTGAGACTAAGCAGAAGGTGCGTTTCTACTAAGAAACGGATTATTTTCCGATGGGTTAATCTCGTATGTAATAGACCATAACTAAACGTGTCGTGGGTGGTTGGAGGGCATAAACGCCGTCTGTCATGTGTCCTCTCCTCTCCATCGTCCCTCGCTCTAAACGGGTCTCTCGTTTTCCGCGCGCGCTCTCGCGTGGCTCACGTTCATTGTCATGCATCGGGTTCAAGCTGCAGAAATGACAGTGCACAGACTTCATTCGGACGCTTCACCTAAAACTCTAGAGGACGTAAATGATTTATTCTGCTGGTGCAGAGGGTCAGAACCAGGTCAGGGCAGGGTGAAATGGGCAAGGCTGGCTCTGCATAGACCTGAAATACAGTGACATCTGGCCTTGAGCCAACCACCATGGAGTTTCAGAGGAGGGAGGACATGTTTCTTTAGTACTATGACGATAAAAGATGTTAAATTTAGCTTTGGAACAGTGGCGTATGAGGTGAATCTTTTAGGATGTGATATTTTCTCCTTCTAGGCCTACATCTAAAGTACAGTGAAAACATGATTATAAAAAATAATAATAATAATGGCAAAAAAGTCTGTTGTGTCCTTCGAAGGCTGCATGAAAACAACAACATACAACACAACCAGTGTAGCTGAATTCATGAACAAAAGACTTATGAATCAGTTCTTTTAAGTGAATCAAAAACATACAGTGCAATCACTGTAGTCCAAAACACAAACAAATGACTCTTATAAACCAGTTCTTTTTAGTGAATCAAATAGTACATACATCATGACCAGTGTAGTCTGATTCATGAGCAAATGACACTTATGAGCTGCTTTTAGTTATTTAAAAACATACAACGCATAGTCTGAATTATGAGCAAGCGACTCTTATGAACCAAATGTTTTTAGTGAATCAAAAACATAACGCAACCAGTGTAGTCTGAATTATGAACAAACGACTCTTATGAACCGAGTGTTTTTAGTGAATCTAAAAACATACAGTGCAACCAGTGTAGTCTGATTCATGAGCAAATGACTCTTATGAACCGAATGTTTTTAGTGAATCTAAAACATACAGTGCAACCAGTGTAGTCTGATTCATGAGCAAATGACTCTTATGAACCGAATGTTTTTAGTGAATCTAAAACATACAGTGCAACCAGTGTAGTCTGATTCATGAGCAAACGACTCTTATGAACCGAATGTTTTTAGTGAATCTAAAACATACAGTGCAACCAGTGTAGTCTGATTCATGAGCAAACGACTCTTATGAACCGAATGTTTTTAGTGAATCTAAAACATACAGTGCAACCAGTGTAGTCTGAATCATGAGCAAATGACTCTTATGAACATTTTTTTTTTTTTAAATAATCAGAAACATACAACGCAACCAGTGTAGTCTGAATTATGAACAAATGACTCTTATTATCTGGTTCTTTTTAGTGAATCAAAAACATACAGCGCCACCAGTTTAGACCGAATCATGAGCAAATGACTCTTATTATCTGGTTCTTTTTAGTGAATCAGAAACATACAACACGAGAGCTTGTGAATCAGAATCAGAAAATAAATTAAAATATTACTAAATATAATACAGTATATAATGTCTAATATGTAACCACCCCAACACCCTTCAGTCTGATTGGTTAACAGGAACACTGTTCCAGGAACACGTCCTACTTGAGGTCCTACCTAAGTCACACTGCAGTTGCTCTTGCATGCCCATCTACACATGCACAACCCTCTTTTCTCAACTCATCACCACGGTAACAACAACAACACAATCACACACAATCAATTATGGAGTCATAACTGAGAGCTTCATTGATCAGATGTCAGGCACAAGTTGTAGCTTCATTAAAGAATAATAGAATAAATGTCATGAATGTAATTGCTGTTTAAGTCTCATTCTATGTTGACGGTCCCTGCCGTTTACTCACAGCTTCCTGACCTGCTTTATTGTCCAGGCCGGAGAGCGGAGCTGACAGGCCGTGTGCCTTCATTCTTACTGCTGTGCGCTGGATTAGCGTTGCTCGCTGTCAGACAGCCACTATAGGGAACATTGGCAAATCTATATTTAGAAGTTTTTGCATTACATATTCATGGATGATTCAGAATCCAAAGTCCCAGAGTAGATCTGAAACTTCACCATCCAATCTGTTCCTTTGCTTTTCTTTCTTTCTGTCTGTCTGTTTTCAATGGATGGATCAAATCAGATGAGTCTGAGAACAGCAGATACCCAAACCTGTGGTGATCGCTGCAAGACTGGCGTCTCGTACGATTTCATGAAATGCAGTGGTGTTTATTAGTGTAAAATGTACGGAAAGTTCTTGGAAGTTTTCGCAAAAATTAACATTGTCATCATTTACTCACCCCTCATGTCCTTCTACACTCGTTTGGCTTTCTTTTTTCTGTGCAACATGAAAGAAAAATATTTGTAAGAATGTTTCAGCTGTTTTTGTCCATATTGTGAAAGCCAATGGGGAAAAAACTAAACGAAACTGAAAAAACTAACTTTTTGCCACACCTGCCAATGGCCTGTGACTTAAGAAAATGTACTGGCCGTAAATATGTTTTACCAACCATGAAACCGTTTTTGCAAGAACAGGCAGTAATGACACAAACATTTTAAAGGGGTCATATAATACCGCTTTTTACAAGATGTAAAATAAGTCTCTGATGTTCCCAGATTGTGTATGTGAAGTTTTAGCTCAAAATACCCCAAAGATAATTTATGGCATGTTAAAATTGTCACTTTTTAAGGGGGAGCTAAAACGCCGTTTTTGTGTGTGTCCTTTTAAATGCAAATGAGCTGCTGCTCCCAGCCCCCTTTCAAGAAGAGGGCGGAGCTTCAAGAGCTCGTGTTAGCAGCTCTGATTACCTCACGCAGACACACACTGAAAATGTCAGAAACTGTTCAGCCTCACAGTTCAAACCGGAGTCGGACAATGATGGAGAGACTCAAGAAGAAGTGACAACATGTAGAATGAGACAGGGCGTTTCTGAATGGTTAGTTGATGAATTTATGTAGCTGATGTGGAGTTAACTATCTTCAAGTCATCAATTAGCATATTCTGTCATGATAATCTATAAATCGCTCGTGTGGGAACTGTTGTAAGATGCCTTCAGAGCCAGAGAATGTCTGCTGCATGAAGATAGAACAGGTATACTTTAGTTTCATCTTGCTTTCATGACATGCTATTGCATTTGTATTCGTACTGTATTGGAATAAATGTGAAAAGACGGATGCGACAGCTTGAGCAGACTCTCAAATGTGCTCTACTACAACAACTCTTCCTCTTCTCAACATGGCCTTTGTTGCCTGTTCCCAGGGGCAGGGTTTATGTCAATTTTAGTGTTAGTGATGTCACTAACCCGTGAATAACCTTGTTGTAGTCCTACCAGCCAATTTTTGTAGTCCTTAAAAAGCGATTTCTGTAAAAGAAAATTTGCTTTGAACTTTGACCATCGTAACTTTGGAGATGTTGTTTATGCTCAAACAGCAACATTACACACTAACTAAAGTTAAAAAAGTGAAATCATAATCAACCACGCCTTTAACAAGTGAGAATTCACAATTCTCTATTCCAATTTTGATACCACAGCTAAAACTACTAGCCTAACTAATATAAATTTAAAACATTATTAAAGACAAGTAAACAGCCAGTAATAAAATAAGAACAAATAATCAAATTACAATCAAAATCACAAATAAATACAATATAACAAAGATACAAATGAAATAATCAGAGCTTTTCAGTTACAGAAATTTAATAAATTAATTAAATGTAAAATAAAACTGCATAGTCTTCACTGTATAAATTAAACACACTTATTAATTCATCCTTATTAAAGTTACTCAGTCAAGAGCAGTGAGTTATTTTTTAAATATGACATTTATTATGAGTTTATGTGAGGACTTTTAAGTTCACATAAATTAAAAGTTGTTATATTTTTGAAGCCTAATAAAAAAAAAAATCGATTGCTTTCAATTACACTGTAATGTTGAATGGCTATAATTAATGTTTAAAATTGAAGAAAAAAATCAATTTAATTGAGGCATCAGTAGCTGTATTAGTATCAGTGATACTGGCTTTCATTCATAAAAATATGCCATTAAACAAGTATTTAGGCTACTATTTTTATGTTGTATCTACATTCATTTGGAGATGTGAAATTATTACATTATAAAATATTTAAACTTATTAAAAACAAGTGTTTTTAATTGCGATTAATCACAGAAAAAATTTGATTAATCTAGTTAATTTTAATTTTGTAATCGATTGACAGCATTTTATATACAGTGGGGAGAACAAGTATTTGATACACTGCCGATTTTGCAGGTTTTCCTACTTACAAAGCATGTAGAGGTCTGTAATTTTTATCATAGGTACACTTCAACTGTAAGAGACGGAATCTAAAACAAAAATCCAGAAAATCACATTGTATGATTTTTAAATAATTAATTTGCATATTATTGCATGACATAAGTATTTGATCACCTACCAACCAGTAAGAATTCCGGCTCTCACAGACCTGTTAGTTTTTCTTTAAGAAGCCCTCCTGTTCTCCACTCATTACCTGTATTAACTGCACCTGTTTGAACTCGTTACCTGTATAAAAGACACCTGTCCACACACTCAATCAAACAGACTCCAACCTCTCCACAATGGCCAAGACCAGAGAGCTGTGTAAGGACATCAGGGATAAAATTGTAGACCTGCACAAGGCTGGGATGGGCTACAGGACAATAGGCAAGCAGCTTGGTGAGAAGGCAACAACTGTTGGCGCAATTATTAGAAAATGAAAGAAGTTCAAGATGACGGTCAATCTCCCTCGGTCTGGGGCGCCATGCAAGATCTCACCTCGTGGGGCATCAATGATCATGAGGAAGGTGAGGGATCAGCCCAGAACTACACGGCAGGACCTGGTCAATGACCTGAAGAGAGCTGGGACCACAGTCTCAAAGAAAACCATTAGTAACACACTACGCCGTCATGGATTAAAATCCTGCAGCGCACGCAAGGTCCCCCTGCTCAAGCCAGCGCATGTCCAGGCCCGTCTGAAGTTTGCCAATGACCATCTGGATGATCCAGAGGAGGAATGGGAGAAGGTCATGTGGTCTGATGAGACAAAAATAGAGCTTTTTGGTCTAAACTCCACTCGCCGTGTTTGGAGGAAGAAGAAGGATGAGTACAACCCCAAGAACACCATCCCAACCGTGAAGCATGGAGGTGGAAACATCATTCTTTGGGGATGGTTTTCTGCAAAGGGGACAGGACGACTGCACCGTATTGAGGGGAGGATGGATGGGGCCATGTATCGCAAGATCTTGGCCAACAACCTCCTTCCCTCAGTAAGAGCATTGAAGATGGGTAGTGGCTGGGTCTTCCAGCATGACAATGACCCGAAACACACAGCCAGGGCAACTAAGGAGTGGCTCCGTAAGAAGCATCTCAAGGTCCTGGAGTGGCCCAATAGAAAATCTTTGGAGGGAGCTGAAAGTCCGTATTGCCCAGCGACAGCCCCGAAACCTGAAGGATCTGGAGAAGGTCTGTATGGAGGAGTGGGCCAAAATCCCTGCTGCAGTGTGTGCAAACCTGGTCAAGAACTACAGGAAACGTATGATCTCTGTAATTGCAAACAAAGGTTTCTGTACCAAATATTAAGTTCTGCTTTTCTGATGTATCAAATACTTATGTCATGCAATAAAATGCAAATGAATTACTTAAAAATCATACAATGTGATTTTCTGGATTTTTGTTTTAGATTCCGTCTCTCACAGTTGAAGAGTACCTATGATAAAAATTACAGACCTCTACATGCTTTGTAAGTGGGCAAACCTGCAAAATCGGCAGTGTATCAAATACTTGTTCTCCCCACTGTATATATATATATATATATATAATATATTTAAATGTATAAAATAAGTATATATTTTAATATATTCAAATATAAAATATTGAAATATAAACATATAATTTATGTATATTTTGAACTCAAATAAATTTGTACACATATTGCAAAACGAGGAATTTACCCACATTCATTCTTCATTTGTACAGTTCTTTGGACTCTGGGCTGGGAATGTCAGTGTGGTTCAGGTTGGTTAGTCCAGAATGTGTCTTTGACAGGTTCTGGAAATCTCCTGACCGATGACAGTTTCATAATTGGCACTCAGAAACAAGGCTGTCATGACGTCTGAGTGACAGGTCGTCTGTTGGGGATAGAGGATAGTTACTGGTTTACTTTGAAGGACACCAAGGATTTCCAGAGAAGAAGAGGCACAGCGCGGTCTCTCTCTAGGATACTCTGCATAATTGGCATCATTCAACATTACTTTATTAAAGGGGCCATATTCTTTTCTTTTATAAGTCCAATTGCAGTATAATGTTGGTCAAGGGATCTTATAAAGGAAAAGCTGTTTAACATTATTCATTCTTTTCTGACTCTCAGAATTAAACATGCTACTGTACCTTTAAGACTTCTATGCAAATAGCGGTGTATCAGCAAAACAAACTCTTCTATATCAGTGGAGCAAGAAAAAATAATGACTTGGGGACTTTGGATTCTGAATAATTTCCATGATATGTCTCCTTTAACCACTCCAGTATGCTTACATGCACTTTAATAGTTTGATTTCAATTGGACTAACAATAATTAGTCTTAAAAAAAAACATATATATATATATATATAAAATCAGGCATAACATGACCACCTTCCTATTATTGTGTTGGTCCCACTTTTGCTGCCAAAACAGCCCTGACCCGTTGAGGCATGGACTCCACTAGACCCCTGAAGGTGTGCTGTGGTATCTGGCACCAAGATGTTAGCAGCAGATCCTTTAAGTCCTGTAAATTGCGAGGTGGGGCCTCCATGGATTGGACTTGTTTGTTCAGCACATCCCACAGATGCTCGATTGGATTGAGATCTGGGGAATTTGGAGGCCAAGTTAATACCTCAAACTCATTGTTCTGCTCCCCAAACCATTCCTGAAACATTTTTGCTTTGTGGCAGGCCGCATTATCCTGCCGAAAGAGGCCACAGCCACCAGGGAATACCGTTTCCATGAAAGGGTGTACATGGTCTGCAACAATGCTTAGGTAGGTGGTACGTTTCAAAGTAACATCCAGATGGATGGCAGGACCCAAGGTTTCCCAGCAGAACATTGCCCAAAGCATCACATTGCCTCTGCCGGCTTGCCTTTTTCCCATAGTGCATCCTGGTGCCATGTATTCCCCAGGTAAGCGACGCACACACACCCGGCCATCCACGTGATGTAAAAGAAAACGTGATTCATCAGACCAGGCCACAATCTTCCATTGCTCCGTGGTCCAGTTCTGATGCTCACGTGCCCACTGTTGACGCTTTCGGCGGTGGACAGGGGTCAGCATGGGCACCCTGACTGGTCTGCGGTTATGCAGCCCCATACACAACAAACAGCGATGCACTGTGTATTCTGACACCTTTCTATCAGAACCAGCATTAACTTCTTGAGCAATTTGAGCTACAGTAGCTTGTTTGTTTGATCGGACCACACAGGCCAGCCTTCGCTCCCCACGTGCATCAATGAGCCTTGGCCGCCCATGACCCTGCCGCCAGTTCACCACTGTTCCTTCCTTGGACCACTTTTAATAGATACTGACCACTGCAGACTGGGAACGCCCCACAAGAGCTGCAGTTTTGGAGATGCTCTGACCCAGTCGTCTAGCCATCACAATTTGGCCCTTGTCAAACTCGCTCAAATCAAAAATTGCCCATTTTTCCTGTTTCTAACACACCAACTTTGAGGACGAAATGTTCACTTGCTGCCTAATATATCCCACCCACTAACAGGTGATAATGTTATGCCTGATCAGTGTATGTTATAATAAACATTATTATAATTTGAATATTATTAATAATTGATATTAATAATTATTATTAAAATGTATAATAATTAATGACATATTTAATTATATACATGAATTATATTATTATTTATTAATCACATAAAAAAAGTATAATATTAATAAATTATGTATTATATATATGTAGAATTAATTCCATGCTAATATGACAAAATGGTCAACATCTACATCACTACCTCATCTGACATAATCATATATTCAATTATGGATTGTGTATCAAATATTGGGCAAGACAAACCTGTTGTTCAAAGCTTAGCTTTCAACACTTCCTTTCATCATTCCAGTCACATCTTCAGGATCTTTAAAAAGACTTAATTAGAGTTAATTATCTGATACGGGCAGGTATAGCGCACACATCTCTAATAATTAATGTTAATGAATTGCCATTTATAAACACAGCTGTAAGCTGAGATTGCCGCAGACCCGCAGTCTTACTACAGACATGTTGTTCCTAACAGTCACCTCACGCTTAGTTTTTCTACAGACGCAGAAATAACAGCATCAGTTGAATCTTGAAACAAGTGTTCGATTGAGGTTCTCCTGTGGGCATATCTGAAAAATATCAATAGTGATTAAAATACATGGATCAAGGGTCAGTTCAAGTCTTTGCTCTGGAGTTCTTGACATGCTAACACTGTTTGTCCTTTGTCCCTGGGAAGATTGAGGTATCGATTGATCCATTTCTTCCTCTTTTTTTGTTTTTCACAAAATGTCAATTGTGCCAGGTTTTAAACCGGCTGCCGGGCGGCTCCGTGAAGCGCTCATGAATAATGCAGGTGCGCGGGGGGGAAAGAAGAGAGGGAGTTGTCTTCTTTCTTTCAGCATCGGAGAGGTGGATCCTCACCTGAAGGTGTGAAAGGAAGCCGGTGGGGCAGGACCAGAAGGTCGGAAATGTCAGGGCAGGTTGTGTTGACTGTGGGGGGCTGAGACATGTTCGGTGGGCACAGCAAATCCTGCCGCTGAATAGAGGAACGACTGTAATTATTCTACTGCTCCAGTTTTCATGAGAGAGGAAGGCCATTAATTCCGAGAGACATTCAGGCACTGTCCCACTGCGCCCCCAGAGAGAGAATGAGAATAAAGGGAAGAGGACGAGAGAGCGAGCGAGAGGGAGAAAAATGGTATACAAAGCTTTCTGCTTTGACAATGGCATGCAGGCACATTAGGACCTGGTGCAGCGTATTTAAAACTGAAAGGATCCGGCATGATAGTCAGCCTCCATTTTTCATCTGACAATGTGTGGTATTCCGGAGTGGTCGTAATGCAGATGAGGCATTATGGCTGTTAAGATTAAGGGACGCATTAATTAAGACTCCACAGTGTATGTTGGAATCTGACAGGCACAACAAAGGATCAGAAGTAGATAAATAACCCTTTACCAATTACTCTAGCGGACACATGCATCATAGGCAACGGTAACACAAAAAACTATTAGGAGAGACTATATATATTTCTAATCAGAAAAAAGTTGGTAATGCAGTGGTAGAGATGGTAATGAGGCAGAGTGATGGATGGGTTAGTGATGAGATTGTTTGGGAACCTCTGTTCTATCTTCATTACTTTACCTCATCATTAACCCATTATCCTATCATTAACCCATCTTTATACCTTTCCATTAACCCAGTTAGCAATGAGATGGGTTAGTGACGAGGCAACCTGGTTGACTGTTTGGTAAGTGATGAGAGATTATTTGGTTAGTGGTCATACAGAGCAAGTGGTTAGTGACGAAGTAGAGTAATATGGTAAAATGATGAGGTAAACTGATTGGTTAGTAATGGGAAGGGAATGGTAAGTAATGCGGTACAGTAATTGGTTAGTTATGAAGTAATGTGACAGAGTGAAATCAAATGTTAGTGTTAAGATAACAGAACAGAACCCATGCTGTACCTCATAACTGATTACTCAACCTCATCATTAACCAATAATGTTGTAAAGTAATGAGGCAGAGTGATGGGTTAGTGATGAGATTGGTTGGGAACCCATGCTCTTATCTTATAACAGATGTTAGGCTCATTTGAGATGTGCCTCGGCTGACCTGAAATGTAGGCGTCTGCAGTGAGGGGAGGAGTGAAAAAAGTGCAGGCAAGACGAACAGTTCTCTCTTCACGTTGTGAATCAGACACCTGCGAGATCAAAGGCGAATATCGTGGGATTCACACTTGTGCGCTTGTTGCTGATAAACTGGATATAATTTAAGTTCTGTTGCTTTTATATGAAAATAAATATGATGAACAAGAAACCCAAAGTTTTTGTTATTTATTTCCATTCGAAATACGTGTTTATCAATCATTTTTACTTTAATTCCATACATGTTTTTACATTTTTTTTTATAAATATGACATCACATAACCCACTTTACCTCATCATTAACCCATTATCATATCATTAACCCACTTTAACTAATCATTAACCCATTATCCTATCATTAACCCATTAACTAATCATTAACCCATGATCCTATTATTAACCCACTTTACTATCATTAACACACTTTAACTAATCATTAACCCATTATCCTATCATTAACCCACTTTACCTCATCATTAACCCATTATCATATCATTAACCCACTTTACCTCATCATTAACCCATTATCCTATCATTAACCCACTTTAACTAATCATTAACCCATTATCCTATCATTAACTAATCATTAACCCATGATCCTATTATTAACCCACTTTACTATCATTAACCCACTTTAACTAATCATTAACCCATTATCATATCATTAACCCACTTTACCTCATCATTAACCCATTATCCTATCATTAACCCACTTTAACTAATCATTAACCCATTATCCTATCATTAACTAATCATTAACCCATGATCCTATTATTAACCCACTTTACCTCATTAACCCATTATCCTATCATTAACCCACTTTAACTAATCATTAACCCATTATCCTATCATTAACCTACTTTACCTCATCATTAACCCATTATCATATCATTAACCCACTTTAACTAATCATTAACCCATTATCATATCATTAACCCACTTTACCTCATCATTAACCCATTATCCTATCATTAACCCACTTTAACTAATCATTAACCCATTATCCTATCATTAACTAATCATTAACCCATGATCCTATTATTAACCCACTTTACCTCATTAACCCATTATCCTATCATTAACCCACTTTAACTAATCATTAACCCATTATCCTATCATTAACCTACTTTACCTCATCATTAACCCATTATCATATCATTAACCCACTTTAACTAATCATTAACCCATTATCCTATCATTAACCCACTTTACCTCATCATTAACCCATTATCCTATCATTAACCCACTTTACCTCATCATTAACCCATTATCCTATCATTAACCCACTTTAACTAATCATTAACCCACTTTAACTAATCATTAACCCATTATCCTATCATTAACCCACTTTACCTCATCATTAACCCATTATCCTATCATTAACCCACTTTACCTCATCATTAACCCATTATCCTATCATTAACCCACTTTAACTAATCATTAACCTATCATTAACCCACTTTACCACATCATTAACCCATTATCCTATCATTAACCCACTTTAACTAATCATTAACCTATCATTAACCCACTTTACCTCATCATTAACCCATTATCCTATCATTAACCCACTTTACCTCATTATTAACCCATTATCCTCTCATTAACCCACTTTAACTAATCATTAACCTATCATTAACCCACTTTAACTAATCATTAACCCATTATCCTATCATTAACCCACTTTACCTCACCATTAACCCATTATCCTATCATTAACCCACTTTACCTCATCATTAACCCATTATCCTATCAGTAACCCACTTTAACTAATCATTAAACTATCATTAACCCACTTTACCTCATCATTAACCCATTATTCTATCATTAACCCACTTCAACTAATCATTAACCCACTTTACCTCATCATTAACCCATTATTCTATCATTAACCCACTTCAACTAATCATTAACCTATTATCCTACCATTAACCCACTTTAACTCATTATTAACCCATTATCCTATCATTAACCCAAATGTATACCGTACCATTAACCCAGTTAGCAATGAGATGGGTTAGTGAGGAGGCAAAGCAACCTAGTAGATTGAATGGTTAGTGATGAGAGACTAATGAGGTATGATTACCGGTTAGTGATGAAGTAAGGTAATGAGGTAGAGTGACGGATTAGTGATGAGAGATTAGTGGTCATATAGAGCAAGTGGTTAGTGACGAAGTAGAGTAATATGATAAAAAATGATAAGGTGAACCTGTTTGTTTAGTAATGGGAAAGAGAAAGGTAAGGAATGAGGTACAGTAATTGGTTAGTTATGAAGTAATGTGACAGAGTGAAATGTTAGTGATAAAATAACAGAAGCCATGATGTACCTCATAACCGATTACTCTACCTCACCATTAACCCAACATCCACAGTTTTGTTTAATTGGTTAGTGATTAAGTAATGAGGTTGAGTGATCGGTTAGTGATGAGAGAATGATAATGTGGTACAGTAACTGGTTATGAAATAACCTATCACTGATAGGTTAGTGATAATACTGAGGACAACAGAAAAGGTTGTGAACCTTGTGGGTGAGTTTTGGTCTGCTTCCGGCATGGATCTGGTTTACTTTCAGCAAGTAGCTTTTGGGCCAATCTTGGGCCGTAATTCCATGTGGTATGTAGGCCAAACTCACAGCCGAAATTCAACCAGATTTGGCCCAATACCAATTTGCTATCTGGGATGTAGCTTCTTGTATTTCTGCATATGAATGTAAGCAAAGGGTTCTGAAAGTCTAGCGTGTCAACACCTTAATAGGTTAGTGATGAGTTAGAGTACTGAGGACAAAAGATGAGCTTGAGTTACTGAGGCAGACATGGTATCCTTGAGCGTGAGTTCCTCAAAGCAGTACGATAAAAATCTCCACCATTCATGTGCCAATGCATCTAATAAACGAAAAACACACTGAGATGCTATAGAATAAATTCAGTAAGACTGCAATGACCTCGATGACTCACGGCGAGAATAACCACAAACAGATTCATTTGATCTTCAGCTCTCAGGTGATCAAGCTTCTTCCTCCCTATAATTTAAATCAAGCTTTTGTTAGAAGTGGCTGGATTGAATCTTTACTCAGTGCATCATCAAGCTGTTTGGTTGAACTCACCAGTATTATAACTCAAGTTTCTGGGCTCAGGAAGGATATACAATGCTGAGGGAAATCATAAATAACAGGATTAGACACTAAAAAGCAAGAATCAGTAGAGGATAGTGCTTTTTTTTTTTTTTTTGGTGTTTTTCTCACCAAGAAGAAACAGTGCCCGATTCACTAAATAATTATGGAAATTAGTTTCTGCAGGTGGTAACAGCACAACGCTAATTGCGCCAGTGGAATAGCATTGTGCTTTTCTGTGCACAGAAAATAAGGACAATTACTTAATTTATAACCATTTCAACATATTTAGCACCTGGTTAAATTGGATTGTGTACACTTTTTTTTTTTTTTGTGAATTTTTGCGCTGAATGAAATATCGCAAGTTAATGTGACAAATGTTTAGCAAATTCACCACATCATGTTTTCATGATAACGTGAAATTTGATGCATTTCGGTTTCTTTTCTTCAGAGTATCTGAAGCAACATATTCTACTCCCAGCATTAAACATGATTCATGAGCATAAAACCCAGGAATTTCCCTTCTGTTAAAACTCCAACGATTAGTTTCTCCTTGAGTTCCATTTGTGTGGTATGAATATACATGCGAATAATGAAAGCGTGGGAGTCGCTGACTTGAGCGATGCATTAACAGTTAAGGTGTTTCTTGATGAGCGTTTAAGAGTTGGTGAATAAAACTCTGCATTCGGCTGTTTTAATGAAAGCTCTCTTGGCCCACTTCTTTTTCCCTTCAGCATCTTCAGCTTAAGCTCAAGGATCAGACTGACATGAATAAATAAAGAAGCCTCGGGACACAAGAGTCTTTTCCACCCGAAAATCCCTTCAGCTCAAACATCAGCACAGACCCGACGAAATCTCAAACGCTCCAGACATCTCAGCCTCCGGAGGAGTGTGTGTCTAGTGAAATGTAGTTTTGAAGAAAGTCACCTTTGAATTTATGGCATAAATACTGTACATTTAGACTTTAGGCTCTAAAGAAACATTTCAGACATTTACATTAATGCATTTTAATCGTCTGCAAAAAAGTTGCAGTTTTGATTTAAATAGGCAAATGCTTAAGAGTCTGTGATTGGATTATTATTATGTTTCTAACATGTTATATGTTTGGTAACAGTTCTTCTAACCCTCATTGATGGAGTGTGTAGCTTTTCATTTCTTAAACAACCATGTATGAAGACACATGGCCATATTCCATATTGGCTCCTCTGAGTTCAGACCTTAAATTCATTAAAAAGTCTTTGGGATGTGCTGGAGGAGACTTTACAGAGTGCTAGACTCTTGCATTGTCAATACAAGATCTTGAAATAAATGTTGTGATGTTATTTTCATCAAGAGGTGAACCAATACAAAGATTTTGTATTGACAGTGCAAGAGTTGAGCTCTAAAAATAATCAAGCTTTAGGCCGCATCGCATTTTGCAAACATCTACACACTAAAAATATCACTGGAACCTTTTCTTCTGTAGCGCAAGGGATTGTGGGTAATATTAATCGAAACTGCACACACACTTTGAATTCACCAGAAAATCCATTAAGGTAACAGTAGTGTATTATTTTTGATATAGATGATCTGGCAAGCACTAAAAACTTCCTAAATTTACTTTTCAATATGGCTAGTATGCAAATTGGGATGCCGCACCATTGCTTACATTTTTTCTGTTGCCATTGAATATGAGTTTGATAAAACATTTAAATAGTTCTCAAAAATATAAACATTTCACATTGATCTGTATATGTATATATTGAATATATTGAATTATTTAATACATTAATTGTAGGGATACATGATATGAACATTTTGGCCGACACCGATAATTCTTTATATTTAAAAGCCAATAACCGATATATTGTCCGATAAATCTAAATCCAAATTTTTATATAATTTTTGAAAGCCTGATTACAAAAACAAAAGTCTCACCATTAAAAGCCATGTCCCAAGCACACAATTATAATGTTCTCATAATAATTTGATGTAGCCTATATGACAGACTTGCGCTGCACATGATTTCACAGTGATTTCAATCATATTTTAAACAAATCAAAACCATCATGGTGAACAGTTCGCATCTAAAGTGTCTCATAATGATATATCGTGCATCCCTAATTAATAGTCATACACACTATCGTTCAAAAGTCTCTTATGCTCATCATGGCTGCATTTATTCGATCAAAAATACAGTAAGAACACTAAAATTGTGAAATATTATAACAATTTAAAATAACTGCTTTTTATTTGAATATATTGTATAATGCAATTTATTCCTGTGATGCAAAGCTGTATTTTCAGCATCATTACTCCAGTCTTCAGTGTCACATGATCCTTCAGAAATCATTCTAATATGCCGATTTGCTGCTCAAGAAACATTTATTATTATTATTATCAATGTTGGAAACAGTTTTTGCTGCTTAATATTTTTGTGGAAACTGTGGAACAGAAAGTTCAAAAGAACAGTTTATTTGAAGTTGTCACTTTTGATCAATGCATTCTTGCTGCTGGCGACTGCAACATCTTATTTTTATGACATTATAAATTGGAATATTGATGTACAGTATTTTAAAGCAATAAGCCAAAAGAAACCATGTGTTACAGTCATTTTACTACAGTTAAGACGATGCAAAGCGGAGTCAGCTGTGGGCTATTTACGGTTGTCAAGCTACATCACCATCAAAGATCATTTGCATGAACAGAGTGACTTTCTAATAATCCGGATGCAAGTGTATACCAAAAATACCAACCAGAATGATCAGTTTGATTAAACAGATTTAGCCTCAGTGTTTCTCCCTTTTAGAATTATTCATATTTGAGAAGAATCTCATGAAAACTCATTAAAGTCAGTCCGTTTCTCTTGCCTCCCCGTATCGCAAACCTTACCCATTAAGCTCCAAGAGCCATATGCACAAAGTCACACAGAAATCAAGTTTCACAGGACAAAAGCCAGAACGCAGAGCAGAAAGAGAGATTGGGGGTGTTCAGCTGAGACAGATGGAGAGATAGCCTACAGGAACATCGCTCTCTGTGGGAGTCGAGCCACTTTAGAGACTCGCTTTGGCTTTCGGAGACAGAACGATTCCTCAGGCGTTCGATCCTCGATCCGGCACAGCAAACCGTCCCCCACACTGGCCCTTAAACGCACTGCTTTCTAGCATTCCTTTACTTGGAGAATTGCTTTCAAAGTTAATAATGCAGAAGATACTTTATAAAGCAAACAGTTGTGGCTCTAAGATCTCATTTGAAGTTAAAGGTTTTTACCATAATGCTTAATTTGAACACCGTTCTAATCAGATTCCTCTCAGATCCCACAGAGCTCACAGAGAGCGCAGTGCACATTCACAAATGCATTACTGCCCACAAAGAAGCAGGAAGCGGCAGAGCGGCACAGAGAACACATTCAGCCTGAGGAACACAGCGCGGGTGAGATGGCACACCAGTGACTGCCAGACATTCAGAGGTGGGAACAACCGTTGGAACGGAGACAGAGATCAGAGAAGGACAAGCTGGAGGGCACAGCTGCATATCGGAAAATGAGAGAGAGAATGGGTCTGCAATGCCCATTGAACACGCTGTTAAATATTCCCAGCTCAATCCCACAGAAAAACACAGTTACATTTAAATTAAATTAAATAACACATTAACAATTGTGTGTGTGTGTGTGTATATATATATATACACAATTTTTTAGAAAACTAATACTAGAAATGAATTATTCTATGACGCAATTACATTTTAAATCTCAAATAAATGCTGTTCTTTTGAACTTATATTCATCAAATCCTGGAAAACAATGTATCAGTTTCAAGGATCATGTGACACTGAAGACTGGAGTAATGATGCTGAAAATTCAGCTTTGCATCAAAGGAATAAATTACATTTTATAATATATTAAAGTAGAAAACATATCTTTTAAATTCTAATAAGATTTTACAATTTTACTGTGTTTTTGATCAAATAAATGCAGCTTTGGTGAGCAGAAGAGACTTCCCCTTAAAGAAAAACCACATGGATTTCCCATGTTTTACACGTGGTCAACATGTCACCACATTTCATGTTTTTTCTTAAAATTTTAAACAGTAGTGTGTATGTATATATAAATATAAATTATTATATTAATCTTTATATATTAATGAATAGAATCACATATATCAAATATATACACACACGCACAAAATAGTATTTATTTAAAGGGAAATATGCGTAGTTGTAATGAAAATAATGTCCAAAAAAAAAAAGACAAAAAAAATCCTTTTGGTTTTGGAGTGAAATATATGGAAGCTTGTTTCCACCACTGAATAAAAATAAAAAAAGGTTCTGACTTTTTTCTCACAATTATGAGTTTATATCTTGCAATTCAGATTTTTTTTTTTCAGAATTCTGAGATATAAACGTACAATTGCGAGGCCCTGTTTACACCTGGTATTAAGATATGTTTTGGTCGATCGGATCACAAGTAGACGACGCTAAATACAGGTGTAAATGGGTCTAAAACGTTTTGAGCTTGTCCACTTTAAACCACTTCCAGAGGTAGACGAAAACGCATTCGACCGGATTGCTTTCGTAGTTTAAACGCTCATGTGGTCGAATGTGTTCAAACAAACACAAAGACTGCCTACACTCTCTCTCTGTAGCCGGGTTTCCATTACAGATTTGTGCAAAACTTTTGCGATATTTTCTAAATAATGATAAAAAACTATAAATTACAGAGTTTCCATTAACTGATGTTATGCGACTAAAACGTCATTTTTTCTCGCGATAAGTCATTCCAAAAATCATGGCAATGGATGTTTGTAGGTTTATGTATATCACAGCCACCGCACTTGCCATTATTTTTAATCGAAGGAGACGTAGGCATGTTATCCAAGCATTAATGGCAAGGAAAGCCCCTTATACTTGGGAGCGGCCATGGATGAGGTGTCTCCCTCATACCTGCTTCAAGGTCTTGATAAATTGTGGCATTTCTTTGTTGTTTAGAATCCAGTATTCCCGTAAATTTGTCTTTTATGAGTTTAATAAAGAACTCTGCCTCGTCTTCTGTCCAAACATACCGTAGCATCTTTAAAGAATGATCATGTGACTTTTACGTACGCCAGGTGACCTGTAAATGCGAAAAAACACTGCAGTTTTGTGAAATATTCCTTTTCGAACTGCCTGAAAAACCCATGAGGGGAAGAGAGTAAAAATTTTTTTGCGATATATGGGAGTTTTTGCAGAATTGACATGTTTCTATTGGGCGGATTTTCAATCCGCAATTTCAATTTGCGCAATTTGAAGGGTAATGGAAACACAGCTTGTGTCTCCCTTGTCTACTTATTATCCGATCGACCAAAACGCATCTTAATATCAGGTGTAGACAGGGCCATAAAGTCAGAATTGTGAGATATAAACTTGCAATTGTGAGAAATAAAGTCACAATTCAAAATTACGAGCCATAAACTCACTATTATTCTCAGAATTGTAAGATATAAACAAATTCACAATTGTGAGAAATTGTGAGCTAAATGTTTTTTCTCAGATTTGGACTTTATAACTCACAACTGAGTTTATATCTCATAATTCTGAGAAAAAAAAAAGTATTTTGAGATTGTGAGATTTTTTTTTATTCCATGGTGGAAACAAGCTTCCATAGAAATATAACCCCAGACATGTCTTTGAAAAGTTTTGTGAGATTCACTTTCCCTGGTTTTGGCCCAAAAGTTCAGTATGGGATGGGTCGATAGTCATCCCTACAGCTTCAGCATTAAACCTCAGCTGTCGTCTTCTGACCTGAGCAGTAAAGTTCATACCCCAGTGACTTTGCTCATGGCACTTGCAGGAATGTAAAAGCCCTGATAGAAATCATAATTCACGCTTTGACCCATTACTGCCGGGCCCTTTCAGGGCCACCGAAGAGCTTAGTGGCTCTTTTCTCCTGCGGCACAGAAGATAGTAATTCCTGAACTACTTCCTGTCTGTCTCTTTCTCCGGCACCAGTGGGGGAATCTCTCACTTTCTCTCTCATTCCCATTGTCCAGCTCAAACCAAGCATGACTGATAGAAAGATCATCCACTTCGAGTGAAATGCCAACAGCTTTGTTGGAGGTAGGAGTCCATTCATTTTACCATCAAGCCTTCTCTATAGCAATTCAGCTTACACTTTAAATTACACCTGATTTGCATTTTCTAAAGTACAAACCCGATTCCAAAAAAGTTGGGACACTGTACAAATTGTGAATAAAAAAGGAATGCAATAATTTACAAATCTCATAAACTTATATTTTATTCACAATAGAATATAGATAACATATCAAATGTTGAAAGTGAGACATTTTGAAATGTCATGCCAAATATTGGCTCATTTTGGATTTCATGAGAGCTACACATTCCAAAAAAGTTGGGACAGGTAGCAATAAGAGGCCGGAAAAGTTAAATGTACATATAAGGAACAGCTGGAGGACCAATTTGCAACTTATTAGGTCAATTGGCAACATGATTGGGTATAAAAAGAGCCTCTCAGAGTGGCAGTGTCTCTCAGAAGTCAAGATGGGCAGAGGATCACCAATTCCCCCAATGCTGCGGAGAAAAATAGTGGAGCAATATCAGAAAGGAGTTTCTCAGAGAAAAATTGCAAAGAGTTTGAAGTTATCATCATCTACAGTGCATAATATGATCCAAAGATTCAGAGAATCTGGAACAATCTCTGTGCGTAAGGGTCAAGGCCGGAAAACCATACTGGATGCCCGTGATCTTCGGGCCCTTAGACGGCACTGCATCACATACAGGAATGCTACTGTAATGGAAATCACAACATGGACTCAGGAATACTTCCAGAAAACATTGTCGGTGAACACAATCCACCGTGCCATTCGCCGTTGCCGGCTAAAACTCTATAGGTCAAAAAAGAAGCCATATCTAAACATGATCCAGAAGCGCAGGCGTTTTCTCTGGGCCAAGGCTCATTTAAAATGGACTGTGGCAAAGTGGAAAACTGTTCTGTGGTCAGACGAATCAAAATTTGAAGTTCTTTTTGGAAAACTGGGACGCCATGTCATCCGGACTAAAGAGGACAAGGACAACCCAAGTTGTTATCAGCGCTCAGTTCAGAAGCCTGCATCTCTGATGGTATGGGGTTGCATGAGTGTGTGTGGCATGGGCAGCTTACACATCTGGAAAGGCACCATCAATGCTGAAAGGTATATCCAAGTTCTAGAACAACATATGCTCCCATCCAGACGTCGTCTCTTTCAGGGAAAACCTTGCATTTTCCAACATGACAATGCCAGACCACATACTGCATCAATTACAACATCATGGCTGCGTAGAAGAAGGATCCGGGTACTGAAATGGCCAGCCTGCAGTCCAGATCTTTCACCCATAGAAAACATTTGGCGCATCATAAAGAGGAAGATGCGACAAAGAAGACCTAAGACAGTTGAGCAACTAGAAGCCTGTATTAGACAAGAATGGGACAACATTCCTATTCCTAAACTTGAGCAACTTGTCTCCTCAGTCCCCAGACGTTTGCAGACTGTTATAAAAAGAAGAGGGGATGCCACACAGTGGTAAACATGGCCTTGTCCCAACTTTTTTGAGATGTGTTGATGCCATGAAATTTAAAATCAACTTATTTTTCCCTTAAAATGATACATTTTCTCAGTTTAAACATTTGATATGTCATCTATGTTGTATTCTGAATTAAATATTGAAATTTGAAACTTCCACATCATTGCATTCTGTTTTTATTCACAATTTGTACAGTGTCCCAACTTTTTTGGAATCGGGTTTGTAAATACCAGTGAGGCAAGGCAGGAAGCCAGAATCAGAATCAGAAACCAGACTAAGATAGTCTTGATTATTAAGTATATTTGAGAATACAGACTCTATAGATCTGGCTATTTGAGACTATTCCATGAATCCATTTTCTCTGCATGACATTACAGAACAGAACAGCTCTTTTGGCATTCTATCGAACGGAAGAGAGGCTCTCGGGCGCACGCATAAACATCACATTCTTTTAAGTTTTACACATAGTTATACTTTTTTTTGGATCAACATTTTATTATAAGTTTCAGCTGTATAAGAAACATATATCAAAGCTTCAATGAACTATTTACAAACAGATGCCATGAAATTGACCAGACCAAAATAAAATAATTACATTAAAACAAGTACACATAAATCAGGAAGTCAAGGTTTTAGTTTTTCTAACATCTCTGCGGTTATTGACCAGCTTTGAATAGTTGTATCCTTGGCCCCATTGAGTTTAGCAGTGGTGCCCTCCAGCAAGGCAATGTCTCTGAAGTAAGAATGAAGCCAGATGGAAGCAGAAGGGGTGGATGGTTCAATCCATAGCTTTAAGATAGTCTACTGCTGCCAATAAGATCCTCTTTTGATGAATATTGAGCTGAAGTGTAGTCATATGAGCAAGAAGAGCAAAACGTTCTTAGGTATTTCCAGATTAATTCTTACATATAGCCAGTGTTGGGGGTAACGCATTACAAGTAACTTGAGTTACATAACCAGATTACTTTTTCAAGTAACTAGTAAAGTAACGCATTACTTTTAAAATTTACAACAAAATATATGAGATGCTTTTTCAAATAACACAAGTTACTTTTTCAACATTTATTGACTGACAGATCTCTTGTCCGAGTGTTGAGAAAAATTGTGCAGAGGCGTTGTGTGTAAACATGATGCTTACTGTAGTTCTACACTAAATGTGTGCATAATCTCACTTGCACAAAAAAAAATCAATATTCCTCAATGAATAAAATCAGCCAAATGCAAATTTCAGAATACTATGCAAACCTCCAATAATTAAATATGTTAAATAAAACAAATATTTTTATGCATTTAATTTCACTTTATTGACCACAATGTACTTGCTGCTGACCTTCGATGATTCAGTTAAACCATAAGCAAAAATGACATTAGATTTTTTGTTTTTATTGGTGAAGTAAATGTTAACTTTTTTTTTCCTGTGTCCTATTCTTCTGCTATCCAGAATGGCAGAACAGCTGAAAGGTTAGTTTGAGCTGCACTCTTTGTCCACACGTGGATTTGCATTTCCTTCAGCCTGAGGCTTATTATTTCAATTTTGGTGTGAAAGGGTCTTTACATTTGCCCAGAAAAACAAACAAGCCCAGCCCAGGTTAGAAAAAACTAACGTAACGCACTACTTTTCTTAAAAAGTAACTAAGTAACACAGTTAGTTACTTTTTAAGGGAGTAACACAATATTGTAATGCATTACTTTTCAAAGTAACTTTCCCCAACACTGTATATAGCCCATTTGAATTACAATATGGATTATATAATGTGATTTTAATAGGCAGCCATTTTAATAAATGAGCAATATCACAGCAGTGCGATATGCTGTATATGAGCAATTTCACACGAGTAGTTGTGCGATATGTCTGTGTATCAGCACGGCTGTGATTCGGCCGTAGGCCGAGTGCCGAAGGTCATCACAGCGTGCTGATATACAGCCATTTCTCACGGCTACGAGTGTGTTATTGCGTTTATACAACAGTTCTACGGCACACGTGTGTAAATAAATAAGAAACAACAACGGAGTGTCTTTAAAAACCCTCTTTTGTGCAGAACTACATCCTTCCGCCACGAATTAAAATCTCAAACTGACAGTTGTGAACAAGCCTCCATTGCTAGTGACGAAGGAACGTTGAGTCGCTTCATTTAAGTTTATTGTATTATGTAGAGTATTATGAGAGAGAGAGATCGACAAAACAAGTGCATTACCTGCATCTAGCTGATATTCTTCTGGTCAGTCTTGTTCATAATCACAAAATCATTTTGAATGTCTGCTGAGGAAAGTTATATCTTTGTCCTTCTAATAGTTAAGGGGATTTCCACTTGTCAGTGCATTGGTAAGTGTTAAGGAGTTGTTTAAAATAAAAACGACGCCCTTGTTTCCTGTTTCTTTCCATTTCAATGTAAAAGTCTTTGCTACTCACTCATAAAGACAGTTTTTGCTGCCATCTAATATTGTAATAATGTAACTTTAACTGAAGTCGAAATTATCTTCTCAAATTACCTTCTCGAAATTCTCAATACCAAATATGGCGGCATGTTATATCAAATATTACTTATCAATATTTTTTGCAAAGACATATTAGCCATTATAAAAGTATTAAAAGTTTGTACAATAGGAATTAAACACAAGCAAACAGTTCAGTCAAAAGTACAAAAGCATCTTTATAGTATCCCAGATTTCAGTTAAATAAAAATATAAAGTTATGAAACTATGCCAAACTTAGCCAAATCAATTTGCTCTTGAAAAGGTAATAGATTAATAAGACCAAAGATTGCCCATTTGAGTTACCCCAAATGAATTGTGGGGTACCCCACATGAATATCTCATGTTTAACCACTATCTACACACAGTAAGAGCCAGCAGAAAATTCCCGAAGGACTGACCGAGTTGAAGCGGTTCTCGGCGGGTACATGAACGCTGAACGGCCGCTGGCCGCCTGGAGCTCGCATCTGCGAAAGCGTCTGAACAAATTATTAAACAGGCGCCATGTTTATATACGAGTCACATATTTGAGGTTTAAATAACTACATTCTCGCCTAAAAAAAACTCATAAAACTACATTCCGTGACACAATAACAGTAGTATTTGTGTAAAAAAAAAACAATGCTGGATTTGCTCGACCGCCATGATAATTGCCGCAAGCGGAGTGACACGAACGGTGAAACGGTTCTGATACTGGGGGAATAGCGCACGGCTAGCTCTCAGCCAATCAGATGCGAGAACCAGAAAAAACTGTTGTATAAATATAAATAAATACAGTTTTTTTTCTGTGTGTATTAAACTACAACTTTTAATTTGGGGCATTTATTTAAAAACAATTATCAAACACACACAAAGAAACTCTTAAAGGCACAATATGTAAGTTTTTTTAATTAAACTATCCGAAAACCAATAAAACAATGTTATATATTTTGTTGACTTGTGTACTTACATTATCCCAAATGTTTCCAATAATGATTACAAGCCCGTGTCATTGCATCGCCTGTCAATAATGTCATATTCTCTTTTACCCTCGATTTCCGGTTTTACTTCCGTAGAATCCATGGAAACACCAAAGACGCTTTAATATAATATGTTTTATTAGACAGGCGAGCAACTGTTTGGATACATTCATCGACAGAATACTAATCATTGTTATATAGTCTATATAGATTTGTAAAATTACAAAAATCACAATATAAATAGGCTACTACTGTTGCAAAGTAAAACGGATTTATTATTTTATTATTGATAATAAAATTAAATGCATAAAGCAAAATTAAATATAAATGGAAGTGATAATTAAATATAAATATAATATATATGTAAAATGTTAAATAAATAAATACACAAACAAACTAACTAACTAACTTGGAATATAGATCAACAAGTACTTTTATGATACTTTATTGGTTAGTCAATCTCTCTGCAATAAAATTCTCCTCTGGGTTAAGCGGTTGGAAAATTATGCAAGAAGAAAAAACATGACAAAATAAGACAGTGCTGCCTTATGAACACAGCAATGTCATTTAACACAAGTGTGTTTTCCTTGTGCAAACTCATTACACTTAACATAATTAAAAATTCTATAGCAATTCTGTAGCAATCAAGCATTACAACATGCACAATAGAAGTAAATTAGATTAGATTATTCTCACATTTTGGACTTTACATGTAACATACTATAGATTTATTTTCCGCGGTCGGTTGTGAATGAAATGATGGATAATTCTATTAGTATGTGGAGCGTGAGATAAAGTCCAGCGCGTTCGGTAGTAATCACAGCAGACAGCTTTGTCGTAATAAAGATAAGTTACGCACAGAGCCCGGAATAAATGAAATTTAGCTCAATTATAGGCCACTAGTAATATGTTTTTTTATCAGTGGACTTTGTGAAATATTACACTCATTCGAAAACACACAAAGAGCAGTGTAATGTGGGTCAATATCTTTCATTAAAAAGCAAAGGCTCCGGACAGCAGCTTTAGTCCGGGGCTAATATCGCCCTAAAGCAGCCCGCAGGTTCCAACAAAAGCAAAGGGACGTGTTCTAATCAAATCTGCTGTTTCAGACAGCAGTTAAAGCCATGATTTCAACTGCCACCCACATCACAGCCTCAGTCTGTGATTACAGTCATTTTTCATTATTGTTCAATATGCGATTCAAAGTGTTAACAAGTTCAGACCAGAAGAGACTCCACTAGTGCTGCATGATATTGAAGAAAATATATGTGATAAAGCTTCAAGTGTGTAAAATTAATTTACATTATATTTAAAAACTGAAACTGACAGCATTGCACATGAAGTATTTTATTGTTAAGATCCGAATATAAGACGACCCTGATTATAAGCTGACCCCCACCCCCCTTTTCCCCCCAAGATGTACCTATAGAATTTTCATACTGCATATTTTTCATATTTTAATTTTTGTATTGAAAGTATGGTAAATACTGGTAAAATGTACCAACGATCACATTTAAAAATAAACACTTTTTGGCATACCATAAAAATAACCTGTAGCCCATCTGAATTATATAACAATTAGCTATCCATCTCATAGTGAAAACCATGTAGCCTACTAGTATTTCATTCACAGTAGAAGTAAAATCTTTTTGTATTTTTGAAATCTGGGTAGCGTCTTACGTTTTAAAATCACGTACGTTGGAAGTTTGGTCCCGTCAGTGAGGCACGCAGACATGACAGTCACACCGTGTCTACACCGGACGCGAGCGGCGCGATGCGACAAAAGACAATATAACTCATTATAATCAGTGATGTTGTCTACACTGGATGCGGCAAAAACAAAAAATCCCAGACAGTAAACTGATGCCTCGTTCTATTTGTGATGTACTGACATGAAGGACAAATGCTTTGCAACATTCGCTTTGTCGCGTCCAGTGTAGACAGCTTCTAGCTGTTGCGGCGCGTCAATGGTCACATCCGGTGTAGACACGTTGTCACGCGACTCTTAGACGGTTAGCTTTTTTTTGACTGTTAGCATTTTTTAAACTTTTTTATACCCTTCCCTCACTAACTTCCCTCCGTCGCGTTCACTCAGATGAAAGTGAAGGTGACATGTGAAAGTCAAGTATGGTAACCCATACTCGGAATTTGTCCTCTGCATTTAACCCATCCAAGTTAGTGTTCACACATTAGGAGTAGTGAGTAGTGAACACACACACACACACACACACTGCAAACCGTAGACACACACCCCCGGAGCAGTGGGCAGCCTTTTTTGGTGCCTTGGGAGCGATTGGGGGTTAGGTGCCTTGCTCAAGGGCACCTCAGTCATTTCCTTCCGGTTTTGAGAATTAAACCCACCACCTTCGGGTTACCAGTCTGACTCTCTAACCATTAGGCCACGACTGACCAAAATGGATGTACGTCATTGCTTGCGCTGCACGAGTGCACACTACTGGCGGAACCCTTGAAATGTGTTTAAATGGAATGCCCCAAGTCCCAAGGCTGATTTATTATTAACAGTTTTTTTCCCTTTATTATTTTTTTTTAACGCACCATTTTACAGACATGTATGTATGCTTGGGCTGTTAAAACATTTAATATAAACAAATATTAAATATGAATATATTAATATATTTATATTAAATATAAAATATAAAAAATATACAAACAAAAATTATAACAATACAATAAACTATAACTGTTAAAAAATAGTCCTATAGCTACCTTAAGGTACCTATACAAGTATTAAATGCGGTTAAATAACTCCAATAATATCATACACTAGAGTTGTGTGGGGTGGGGGTAAATAAGAGCGACCTCCTGTGACGTCACAATTATGGTGCATTGTGGTCTATGGATTTGCCTAAAGTGTACATGTTGAGTAGACTTGTTCCCTCGGTCAAAATCGAGGTAGTTGAAGGTCTGTCCAAATAAACTTCCCTTGTTTACTTGACAAAGTTGGACGCACTTCAAAATGATGGTGGGGATTCCCTCGAGGGGAAGTGCTTTGGGACCAAAACGCAACCAAAGTTTATGTGAATACTCGGCAAGATGGGCATTTTGACATAATTTTGTGTGTATTTGGCCATGCAGAAGAGAACCAAATTTGTGATTACGTCCTGTCCGAAAGGCAGCTTTTCTGTGCGTTGAGTTCTTGTCCCCGGCTTATTGCACTTAATAACTCTCTTTAACATTAAGCATGTCACACGTATGTAATATTAAAACCATTCAGTTATCTCTAGCCATTGCGATATGTACATTTGTGATAATTCCGATATATCATGCTAATCTCCACTCGTGTTAATGGCACGCGCGCACACGCTTGGAAAGAGTCGTTCGTTTGTTCGAAGGGACATCAGAGGGTCTTTAGATGAAGCATCAACATCAATGCAGTCTTTGACATGCAAACGCAGCTGAACTCCCCTGAGAATCAGACGTTCTTTCAGCGAGAGCTCCAGCACACAGCAGCAGCATTCAGACTGACCAGTCCCCATTGGTTTATGCTTCTAAAACTAGTAATTAAGACACTTTACAGAGATCATATGAATATATGCGTTCATTAACCAGCAGCCTGACGCGCTGACTGCACACTTACCAAAGCTTTGGTTTCATAAGTACATTTCATATCTTCCAGCTTTTCAAAGCAATAATCAGGGTTCTGAGCATTGACCCAAACCGATCAGCTCACAGATGAATCACATTGCATCTCATTTGAAGCAAACAAGTATAAAAACCTATAGAAGGTCTGTATTTAACAGCTCTTATCATTAAAGAGGAGAGAAAATGAATGAATGAACCACTGTGATGAATGATGTAATTTTGTAATCAGAAAACACCTCTAATTTACATGGAAGATATTACATATATCTAATATATAATTTTATTATATATATTTTAGCAACCGCTAATGAGAAGGGAATGCTAATTAACGGATAGCTTTCTCCAGGTATTAAATAGATCTCCTTGAGCAAGCTTGACAAAACGTAATTATTGTTATGATATTTGTGTAATTTTAATATTCACAAGAAATTCAGCAATTACGCTTTTTAGTATTATTTTGAAATAACACTAACTAATCCCATCTACAGATTTTCTGTTGTTGTCTAACAACCGCATGGTAGCATGAAGAGTGAAAAATAATACTGTATGTTAAATCAGTACTACATTTCTCTATGAAGGTTTTGAATGGGATTTCTGCTTCTGGAACCTTCCTGGAAACCTTCGTTATAGAGGAAGAAACCTGAGACCTCAGGTTATCATGTGACAGGAAAGATTCAACAGAGATTAAAGAAGGAGAATCCAGAACTTGCCTGGTCATATTTTCAGTGCCTGTGTGTGAGAGTTTGTATGAGTCAGCAGGATGAGTGTTCTTATTCAGGTACATGCTGAGAAACATCTGCAGCCGGCCTCTCTCGCCCATCTCTCTTTCCCACCAGCTCATCTGCGCTGAATCTCCCGGCTCTCTCTCCTGAGGTCAGAGGGAGAAAGTGAACATATGCTTGTCTATGTTTAGAGCTCCAAGATGAGAGGAGAGGAGGAGGAGAGGAGAGGAGGTTGAACAGATCATTGTTACCTGTATCATTTTACCTCAACAACAAATTAAAATTAAAAAGTTCTAAATAAAACTCCATCATCAATAACACAAAACCTCATTAATACCCCAAATTTCTAAAAAAAAAAAAAAAAAAAAACCCTCAACATTATTAATCAGTTCATAATATGAAAATAAAATGTGTATCCTTCCTTTCACCATACACTTCAACATTATTTCTGGAGAGGAGAGGAGGAGGAGAAGAGGAGAGGAGAGGAGTAGTGGAGGAGAGAGGAGGAGAGGAGTAGTGGAGGAGGAGTAGAGGAGGGTAGGAGAGGAGAGGGGAGAAGGAGAAGAGAGGAGTAGTAGTGGAGGAGGAGAGAAGGAGTAGAGGAGAGAGGAAGGGGGAGGGGAGGAGGAGGAGAGGAGGAGAGGAGGAGTAGTGGAGGAGAAGTGAGGGGAGGAGAGGAGGAATAGAGGAGAGGAGTGGTGGAAGAGAAGAGAGGAGGAGGAGAGTGGAGGAAAGGAGTAGTGGAGGAGGAGTAGAGGAGGGTAGGAGAGGGGAGGAGGAGAAGAGAGGAGAGGAGGAGTAGTGGAGGAGGAGAGCAGGAGTAGAGGAGAGAGGAAGGGGGAGGGGAGGAGGAGAGGAATAGAGGAGAGGAGTAGTGGAGGAGGAGGAGAGGGGAGGAGGAGAGGAGAAGAGAGGAGAGGAGGAGTAGTGGAGGAGGAGAGGAGAGAGGAGGGGAGGAGAAGAGGAATAGAGGAGAGGATTAGTGGAGGAGAGGAGAGAGGAGGAGAGGAGAGGAGGAGTAGTGGAGGAGAAGTGAGGGGAGGAGAGGAGGAATAGAGGAGAGGAGAGGAGTGGTGGAAAAGAAGAGAGGAGGAGGAGAGTGGAGGAGAGGAGGAATAGAGGAGAGGAGTAGTGGAGGAGGAGAGGAGTAGTGGAGGCGAGGAGAGGAGTAGTGGAGGAGGAGAGGAGATGAGTAGTGGAGGAGGAGAGGGGAGGAGGAGGAGAGAAGAGGAGAGGAGGAATAGAGGAGAGGAGTAGTGGAGGAGGAGAGAGGAGGGGAGGAGGAGAGGAGAGGAGTAGTGGAGGAGGAGAGAGGAGGGGAGGAGCAGATGAGGAGGAGAGGAGTAGTGGAGGAGAGAGGAGGGGAGGAGTAGTGGAGGAGAGGAGAGGAGTAGTGGAGGAGGAGAGGGGAGGAGGAGGAGGAGAGAAGATGAGAGGAGGAATAGAGGAGAGGAGTAGTGGAGGAGGAGAGGAAAGGGGAGGAGATGAATAGTGGAGGAGGAGAGAAGAGGAGTAATGGAGGAGGAGAGGGGAGGAAGAGAGGAGAGGGGAGGGGATGAGTAATGGAGGAGGAGAGGAGGAGGAAGAGAAGAGAGGAAAGGAGGGCATTTGAAATCTCCCTCCAGTAAAGCTGTCAGATGATCTACACAGAGTCGCTGTCACTCACGGCTATACCAGCATGCACCAGGACACAACTGGAGCACAGGTGACTGCGTTAATAATAGCTCTGCCTTTAGGACAAAGAGAGACAGAATGAGAGAAAATATGAAAAAAGAAAGGTAGGTTTTTATGGAGGTAAAACAATGGTGTCTGAGTTCATGAATCACCCTTTGCAGGGGTTTTTATTAGCTATCCCATAAGGCTTTGCATCCATTCATCCATCCTTCATCTATTTATCCATCCATCCAGATAGAACGATAACCATAGGACAACATAGCCAGACAGAGATCTATCTATCTATCTGTCTATCTGTCTGTCTGTCCAGAGATATCTATCTATCTTGTTCGTCTACATGATGTGTGGTTGTTTCTGATCTCAGTTAGCCGTTCAGGTGAACAAAAAGCACTCTGGAAATGAAAGGTGTCTTATTAAAGCTGTGCTGATTACCTCACATGCTGCTGATTTCCCACAATTACCAGCAATCAAAGACAAGACCCCGCAATCACCTGCAGTCCACATTTAACCGCTCACACAAACACAGAGCCACATGATGCTTTCATGACTCTCCGAGTGGGAGACACTCAGAGGTATGTTTTTCGCACAATATTCAAGAGCCTCATCAAAACATGTATTGTGAGACCTCACGCAGCCACACAGAGGATTTCAGGACCATGGACAGCAACACGTATGCCATTCAGCACCAAGGACAAGGTCCTTGCAGAGAGTGATCAAACAGTGAAAGCAGTAAAACCAGTTCAATTTATCTGGGATTGTATTGTCATTTTTTTTATTTGATTTGATTTGATTTTTTCCTCAGGGCCACATTTATTAGGTTGTGTATATTATCATTTTTTATTGTGATTGATGTGTTATGTGATATTATTATAATTGCTCTTATGTATATGTATATAATGCTTGACAATGACAATGTATTTTGCATGCGTACAGCCCTTTAAGGACAATTAAATATATTTCAATTCAATGATTGTTTTATTGTGCCAAAAACAGCCATAATTAAATTTTCCATGGCCATTTCCACCATTTACATTTACATGTAATCAATTAGTAGACGCTAAAAGACTAAAGCGACTTACAAATGAAGAACATCACAAGCTATTTATCATATGAGCCATCAACATTTGCAGTACACAATGCCAAGTTTCAAGTGTAAGCTTGAGTGACACCCAAGCTAGAGCAGTAAGGAAATGCAAAAAAGGAGTTTTCCTCTGCTGTAAACATCCTCATTGTACGTCTACATTACATTTTGACAGGTTCACGAACGAATCCACTAAAATGTACCACACAAACTAGTTAAAAATAAACTTCAACCACAACTTAAGGAGTTTTTGGAAGGAACTGCAGAGTTGTAGGTGCTACAAACAACCAGGAACAGCACAGATCAGTTCTATCCTACTTCCTCCATATTACCTAATTGAGAATGGGTGGGAAAAGTTTCTAAATAAAGAGTAGCCAACCTCACATGTAAACGTGGGTGGTCATGTGTTAATGTTTTCATACATATATAGCGAGTCATTTTTGCAGCTTGGTGTCAACAGATGGTTGTTTTGGACTTGGAAGGAAGTTGTGAGTTTAAGTCTTTTATCTAAAAAGATCAAGGACAATTTTATTTCTCAATATATGACCTTCTAGTGTCCTTTGCTGCCAGGTAAAGAGAGTAAAACCCTTGTTTCACCTGCTCTCATTATAAGAGCTTCCCTGTCTTCATGTAGGAGTTTAATTAGTCCCATATCAGACATACAATGTAAAACAATCTAATTAAGAGCTGCCTTTCCATTCATCAGCGAGGAGGACACGAGAGAACGAGAGAGAGAGATCAGACAGATTCTCCCATCTCATTACCAGAAGCAGGCATTAGATCACAGGTGCACTGAAACGCCCACACCGAGTATCATTACTGTAGAGACAGTGTGTAACACACATAGTGGGATAGTGTACGCTAGTTGTCATCACCATCATTAGCTCACCTGTATTGTTACAGTGTTTGCAAGTTGGTACTGTATTCATATACTTTAAACACTTTTCTAAATCCCAAACCATATTAAAGTTCTGTAAATTAATTAAGCCCCGAATCTCTTAGCGTACAGACTCCAAACTTTGTTTTGTAGATAATTTCAGGCTTAGGTGGGCTGATTTTGGTCTATTTTGGTTACTTAAGAATAAAGTTTGAAAATCTCCCAATGAGAGTTTACGTGCAAACTAAGCCAACGCATAAGGTCACGTGTACATTATTGGGGAAAGGGTCAGAAACGATTTGCAAAAACCCACTAAAGCAAATTTTAAAGCAAAAAATGTGCACATCTTGCACAAATGTCGGTTTAGGATTTGACGCCAAGAACAGAAAAAGAAAAATCATGCATCTCATGTTTTTATGGATGAACCTATGGACGTAGGCCAGTAAGAGCTGTGAGTGTAAACCTCATTCCCCTGACCTCAAGAGGCACGCTAGCGGCTGCGGTCTTTAGCGCCTGCCTCCCACACCAGAGACTCTGGTTCAAATCCCGCTTGGAGTGGGTCGAGTAGGACTGGTTACATTTGGTGCCGTGACCCTGATGGGAGTGAGGTTTAAGGTGGGTGAGTGTAATGGACATAGACCAGTAAGAGCTGTGCATGTAAACCTCACTCCCCTGGCCTCAAGTGGCGCGCTAACGGCTGTGTCCTTGTTAGCGTGCCCACCTCCCACGCCAGAGACCCCGGTTCAAATCCCGCTCAGAGTGAGTCGAGTAAGACTGGTTACATTTGGTCATTTGATAAACCTCACTCCCCTGGCCTTAAGAGGCACTAGCGGCTGCGTCCTTGTTAGCGCGCCCGCCTCCTACGCCAGAGACCCCGGTTCGAATCCCGCACGGAGCGGGTCGAGTAGGACCGGTTACACCTGTATTTGATAATTATTTGGTACACTGCTCGTTAACACAAATATCTAATCAGCCAGTCACATGGCAGCAACTCAAGGCATTTAGGCTTGTAGACATGGTGAAGACGAGCTTCAGACTAGGAAGAAAGGTTATTTAAGTGACTTTGAATGTGGCATGGTTGTTGGAGACAGATATGATCAAAAAGCTGATCTACTGGGATTTTCATGCAACAACCATCTCTAGGGTTTATGGATCACTGTCCGAAAAAGGGAAAATATCCAGTGAGTGGCAGTTCTGTGGGCGAAAATGTCTTGTTGATGCCAGAGGTCAGAAGATAATGGCCAGACTTGTAGGAGCTGATAGAAAGGCAACAGTAAATAACTCAAATAACCACGTTACAGGTCTGCAGAAGAGCATCTCTGAACGCACAACACGTCCAACCTTGAAGCAGATGGACTACAGCAGCAGAAGATCACACCGGTGTCATTCCTGTCAGTGAAGAACAGGAAACTGAGGCTACAATTCACACGCACTCACCAAAATTGAGAAGATTGTCTGGAAAAACGTCTGATGAGTCTTTATTTCTGCTGCAACATTCAGATGGTAGGGTCAGAATCTGGCGTAAACAACATGAAAGCATGGATCCATCCTGCCTTGTATCAACAGTTCAGGCTGCTGCTGGTGTAATGGTGTGAGGGATATTTTCTTGGCACACTTTGGGACTTTAGTACCAACCGAGCATTGTTTAAATGCCACAGCCTATTGTTGCTGACCATGTCAATCCCTTTATGTCAACAGCATACCCATCTTCTGATGGCTACTTCCAGTACCACGACAATGACAATGACAATGGCAATGAGTTTACTATACTCAAATGGTCTCCACAGTCACCAGGTCTCAATCCAACAGAGCACCTTTGGGATGTGGTGGAACGGGAAATTCACATCATGGATGTGTAGCCGACAAATCTGCAGCAACTGCGTGATGCTTTCATATCAATATGGATCTAGAATGTTTCCAGCACCTTGTTGGATCTATGCCATTAAGAATTAAGGCATTTCTGAAGGCAAAAGGGGGTCCAACCTGGAACTAGCAAGGTGTACCTAATAAAGTGGCTGGTGAGTGTAAGTGAAAAAAGGAATGTGACGTTGGTTACACACCAGTCAGATGGTCTCTTCCTGTCTCTTCTTTCTGTGGGAAGTTCTTGGCCAGAATAAGTGGCAATGCATTCCAGACTTTATGACGATATTCAAGAGTCTGGCTACGCAAGTCTAGTGTGTTTATGACTTGTCTGAGCGTCAGCCGGATAATTCTGAGCTTTCAAAAACTCAGGGGAACCGTTCGTCTCGCACCACACACAATGACCCACAGATGGTGGTAAGTTATTAGTAAGTGACTGTGTGTAGGGGTTTTAGAAGTATTGGTTCTTTTCTGATATACATCTGAAGAGTGTTAATTCTTACTGGGGGTAATTTCCTGAGTGAGCTGTGAATGAGTCGTAATCAGACAAACCCAGTCTGCTGCTGAGTTTGAGATCCACCTGAATCACTTTTCTAATCACTGATGAATCTGAGAGAGTAATAATCAAGTCCCGAGCGCCACATGGACACTTCTTACTGGCTCTCATAGATGACGTGATCTTCTTCAATCAATACGAGTTGAACTTCTGGACGAGAACAGAAAATATTTTTGCTTTTTTTTTTTTTTTTTTTTGCTGCACAATGCACCTCATAAGTCACATTGATATTAACTAGATTTAAGGTTTAAAAAGTTCTGCCTCCTTAACATCATACATTAAGCCAACTGGCATTCACAACACCTGTTACTTAAAGGGTTAGTTCGCCCAAAAATGAAATTTCTGTCATTAATTACACACCCTCATGTCGTTCCAAACCCGTAAGACCTTTGTTCATCTTCGGAACACAAATTAAGAGATTTTTGATGAAATCCGAGATCTTTCTAACCCCCGATAGACTGCAACGTTATTGCCACTTTCAAGGCGTATAAAGTTAGTAAAGATATCGTTAAAATAGTCCATGTAACTACAGTGGTTCAACCTTAATTTTATGAAGCAACGAGAGTACTTTTTGTGCGCAAAAAAGACCAAAAAAAACGACTTTATTCAACAATTTCTTCTCGTCTGTGTCAGTCTCTTGCTGTTGACGTAGTAAACACAGGGCAGCGCTTCGGGTTCTACGTTAAAAACGGCGGCTCATTATTGGCTAGCTCCTGCATCAGCATCACACGCATGCGTCGTTGTTCTCACATGAACAGCGTCGGCCAATAGTGAGCCGGCATTCTGACGTAAAACCTGGAAGCACTGCATTGTGTTTTCTACATGAACAGCGTATGAGACTGACATGGAAGAGAAGAAATTGTGATTAAAGTCGTTATTTTACTTTTTTTGCGCACAAAAAGTATTCTCGTCGCTTTATAACATTAAGGTTGAACCACTGGAGTCACATGGACTATTTTAACGATGTCTTTACTACCTTTCTTGGCCTTGAAAGTGGTAATAACGTTGTCTATCGGGGGTTAGAAAGGATTCTCGGATTTCATCAAAAATATCTTAATTTGTGTTCCGATGATGAACAAAGGTCTTACGGGTTTAGGACGACGTGAGGGTAAGTAATTAATGACAGAATTTAAATTTTTGTGTGAACTAACCCTTTAAATAATCTGATGTATTTGAATTAAATATTCAATGAAAAAATAGGCGGAGCATACTTTTTTCCATATAGAATTGATTGGATAGTTAAAAGTGGGTGGTACATACACCAAAGTGGGCTGAAAAGGAAAAGAGAGACAGAGCAAGTTTATATATTTTGATGAAAGATTTGAAAAAGATCAGTTTGATTACACTTTATTTTAAGGTGACGTAGTTACATTGTACTTATTCAGATAAGTACAGAGTAATATTAATTAACTATATGTGCTTAATATAGAGTTATGGTTAGGGTTAGTTACTTGTAATTATGCATAATTTACTGTTATTACTATAGTAAGTACGTGTAACTATATCACCTTAAAATAAAGTGTTACCAGTTTTTCTGTTGCAAAACATAATTTTATAATGACATGGCAATTTTAAATATATAATTAAATTAAATAAATAAATAAAAATTTTCTCTGTAAAGCTGCGGTAAATCTAAGTCCAGACCAGACTCTATTATTTTTAATTAATTGTAATGAATTCAATTTAATTATAAATCAATCAATCACCTCTGTTCATCCAGCCACGATCGAATCGATCAGCATCCTCCTCAAAACACACCTTGACCAATCATCTTTCGTCCTCCAGCCGTAACCCCTCCCACTTTTAAAGCTGCGGTGCACTGTAAGCTGTTAAATCTGCGCTGTCAGCTTTAAGACTGCAGTTACGGTTCATTAACAGTAAACAAGTTTGTCTCAGCTGCTTTTTTATGCCTTAGTTTTCTTTGGTCCTGGCACTAGTTTGCAAGAGGAGGTGGAGAACCGCTCCAATGTGTGCGTATGTGCTTCAGGATATGATAAATGAGTCTTTATGACTCTAGCTGTGCTAAACTGCTTCCCTCTACTGCTGTGATGACAAAGTGATTAATATTCCTAAAGCATTGAGCTAATTCATCACGATCGTGTGTGCGTGTGTGTGTTTAGCATGGGCTGTGGAAACCGTCAGCTGACGTGAGAGGCTTTATGCCGGAACAAACAAATATTGGACTATATGTGCGCAACCTTAAACTAGACTGATGACATGAATGCTTGAGGATCAGAAACACGCACCCTCGCTTGTTTTTTGTCTACCTGCCACATCTCACCTGCTCAATCCTGTGACTGGGGTGAGTTGCCATGGAAACAAACTAATATCAGAATCACATGCTTATTTATCAGTGTTGAAGAAAGTGGGACGTGAATCTCTCTCTCTTTCTCTGCGGGTCGTGGGATTGCTGTGGAGACCGGAGGGGGGAGCACAGGGATTTGTGGGTAATATGACATCACTACAAAGAGCTCATTAACACCTTTCACCTCTGCAGAAAGGGACAAGGAAATAAAAAGTCTCTTAGCAACAACATTTTCACACAACAAACAAACTCCATCGTAAATGTCCATATTGTTAATAGTGAACACGGTTTTGCTGCTCTGTTGATCTGACAAAAGCATCCAAACAAGACTCACATCAACACTGCATGCTAAACATAGTGACATTATGTAAGAAATGACAACAAAATGCTAAACGGTGTGATAAAATGCTAAACAGAGAGATTATATGCTAAACTCTCCAGCTGACAGTCCCTTTGTAGCAAATTGCCTGTTTTTAAACGCATCTCAAAGGTTAAAAGTCAAGTTCTTGCCCAAAAAAAAAAAAAAGTTTAACATCAATGTGGATTGCAAATGGCAACATAATGTGACATTTCTGACTGAATACTCAGAAGTTAAAAAAAAAAAAAAAAAAAAATGTAGGGCAGAATTTTGTCCATAAAAATGCAAATTGCTACTGGTTAACATTATCCAATAGCCAGCACAGGCCTAAGTAACATCAGCTCCCAGATAGCAACATAGTGTCGCCCAGATCCGGCCCACATTCTGGTACACGTAGAATCCACATGTACCAGATGGGCCGACACTGTGTTGCTGTCTGGGTGGAAAAAGATACTACATTTTAATTCAAGTTTACAAAGACAAACATCACTCACAGTAAGACCAGAAATGTGCGCTAATAAACTAAAGTTCATTTTTGATGTCATGTAAACATACCAGCTACAAACCCGATTCCAAAAAAGTTGGGACACTGTACAAATTGTGAATAAAAAAGGAATGCAATAATTTACAAATCTCATAAACTTATATTTTATTCACAATAGAATATAGATAACATGTCAAATGTTGAAAGTGAGATATTTTGAAATGTCATGCCAAATATTGGCTCATTTTGGATTTCATGAGAGCTACACATTCCAAAAAAGTTGGGACAGGTAGCAATAAGAGGCCGGAAAAGTTAAATGTACATATAAGGAACAGCTGGAGGACCAATTTGCAACTTATTAGGTCAATTGGCAACTTGATTGGGTATAAAAAGAACCTCTCAGAGTGGCAGTGTCTCTCAGAAGTCAAGATGGGCAGAGGATCACCAATTCCCCCAATGCTGCGGCGAAAAATAGTGGAGCAATATCAGAAAGGAGTTTCTCAGAGAAAAATTGCAAAAAGTTTGAAGTTATCATCATCTACAGTGCATAATATCATCCAAAGATTCAGAGAATCTGGAACAATCTCTGTGCGTAAGGGTCAAGGCCGGAAAACCATACTGGATGCCCGTGATCTTCGGGCCCTTAGACGGCACTGCATCACATACAGGAATGCTACTGTAATGGAAATCACAACATGGGCTCAGGAATACTTCCAGAAAACATTGTCGGTGAACACAATCCACCGTGCCATTCGCCGTTGCCGGCTAAAACTCTATAGGTCAAAAAAGAAGCCATATCTAAACATGATCCAGAAGCGCAGGCGTTTTCTCTGGGCCAAGGCTCATTTAAAATGGACTGTGGCAAAGTGGAAAACTGTTCTGTGGTCAGACGAATCAAAATTTGAAGTTCTTTTTGGAAAACTGGGACGCCATGTCATCCGGACTAAAGAGGACAAGGACAACCCAAGTTGTCATCAGCGCTCAGTTCAGAAGCCTGCATCTCTGATGGTATGGGGTTGCATGAGTGCGTGTGGCATGGGCAGCTTACACATCTGGAAAGGCACCATCAATGCTGAAAGGTATATCCAAGTTCTAGAACAACATATGCTCCCATCCAGACGTCGTCTCTTTCAGGGAAGACCTTGCATTTTCCAACATGACAATGCCAGACCACATACTGCATCAATTACAACATCATGGCTGCGTAGAAGAAGGATCCGGGTACTGAAATGGCCAGCCTGCAGTCCAGATCTTTCACCCATAGAAAACATTTGGCACATCATAAAGAGGAAGATGCGACAAAGAAGACCTAAGACAGTTGAGCAACTAGAAGCCTGTATTAGACAAGAATGGGACAACATTCCTATTCCTAAACTTGAGCAACTTGTCTCCTCAGTCCCCAGACGTTTGCAGACTGTTATAAAAAGAAGAGGGGATGCCACACAGTGGTAAACATGGCCTTGTCCCAACTTTTTTGAGATGTGTTGATGCCATGAAATTTAAAATCAACTTATTTTTCCCTTAAAATGATACATTTTCTCAGTTTAAACATTTGATATGTCATCTATGTTGTATTCTGAATAAAATATTGAAATTTGAAACTTCCACATCATTGCATTCTGTTTTTATTCACAATTTGTACAGTGTCCCAACTTTTTTGGAATCGGGTTTGTAGATGAGCCTTAATTCTTCTTAAAGGATTAGTTCACTTCAAAATGAAAATTTCCTGATAATTTACTCACCCCCATCTCATCCAAGATGTTCATGTCTTTCTTTCTTCAGTCGAAAAGAATTTACGTTTTTTGAGGAAAACATTCCAGGATTTTTCTCCACATAATGGACTGCAATGGCAACCAATGGGTCCAAATCAAAGGGATTCGAAAGGCTTCAGAGGCTCTGCACGATCCCAGCCGAGGAATAGGGTCTTATCTAGCAAAACCATCGGTCATTTAAAAAACAAAAAAAAAAAAAAAAAACATTTATATACTTTTTAACCACAAATGCGCGACTTCGGTGTTGTTCTTCTTCACTGCGTATGATGTCATCACGTCGGAAAGGTCACGTCTGTGACGTACCGACTCAGTGCCGAAAAACTCCTGTGTCAACAGGACATTCGCTCAGCAGGATCAAAGAAGAAAAGTAGTGGATCAACCATTGCAACATAGTTCAGAAGAAACAACAACGTACAAACGCTCGTCAAGTATTCTAGTGTTTTCTTCCTCCTGTTTCAAGCGTGTTGTTTTTGAATCACTCTTTCTGCACTCTTCTTCGACGACTGCACACTGTGCACAGTACTGTGCGTACTGCCACCTACTGGACACTTCTGTCTTTCTTGCGCATGTGCTGTTGTACACGCACCGCCTGTGCGGGTCTCAAAAATTGGGCTGCATGCGGACGGGGTGTGCGGAAGTCCGTGAACCTTCCTGATGACGAAAATTACGTATAGTAGAGGCCGCAGCTCAAACTAACCTTTCAGCTGTTCTGCCTTTCTGGATTGCAGAAGAAAAGGACACAGGAGAAGAAAGTTTAACACTCTGGCTGCGAAACAGTATGTAGGCGAAAAAACAGTATGTGACAAAAGTAGTATGTCCGAATTCACAACAATAAAAGACTAGGCAAAAAGTCCCCGGATGAACTACTACTTCTGGCGAGATTCTGAAGTGTGCATATGATTGACACTTTACTATCCCATGAGGCCACGGGAGAGGATTTGTGAATGGCAGTGACGCCGGTAGGTCACGTGATAAAGGCAACATGGTGAATGTAGTACATCCAGATTACATTCATACTACACACATTCATACTATATAGAAGGTACTTTTTTTAGCAGCCGTGAAGTAATTACTTGTTCAAAATAAGTACCTACTCAAAAGAACATGCGATTTTGGACGCAGCCTCTTACTTCAGCAATAATAAAAAAAAAGAAACACAAATGTGATGTGTCATTTTTGCTTATTAGTACGGTTGAATTGGATCATCGAAGGTCAGCAGCAAAGACGTTGGTTAATAAAGTGAGATTAAATACATAAAGTATATTTGTTATTTAACACATTTAATTACTGCAGGTTTGTGTAATATTCTGAGTTTGCATTTAACTGTTTTTATCCACTTTGAGGAATACTGAATCTCTTTTTGTGCAAGTGAGATGAGTACATGCTCACATTTAGTCCAAAACTACAATAAGCATCATGTTTACACACAACGCCTCTGCACTGCACTCCCGATTTCCATCAACATGAGGACAGGAGAGGTGTCAGTCAATAAATGGGAAAACAAAGTAACTTAAATATTTTGTCGTAAATTTAAAAGTAATTGTTACTTGACTAGCTACTTGAAAAAAGTAATCTGATTATGTAACTCTCGTTACTTGTAATGCATTACCCCAACACTGCGGCACAGAGCAAATGAGAGATCGTAAGAGCTGTGCATGATCAACCCTTATACATACAGTGCACTGTTTTGCCGACTTAATCACTTTTGCATGAACCTTCTGGATCTGGCTCATTCTTCTAGCACTGTATTTAATTAACTTATTTCAAAGACAATGAGGATGTGAAATGTCATGTCATTTCATTATCTTACTCTTTTTCATTATCTTATTTTTTAATGTAGTGGAAAACGAATAATTAATTATACAAAGTCACAGACTGTGAGATCGACAAATACAGTTCATTTGAGGCATCTCATACTTTACTATGAACTAAAACACATACTTTGAAGGTAATGTACACTAACGTTCAAAAGGTCTCTGTACGATTTTTAAATGTTTTTGAATGAAGTCTTTTTTGGTTCACCATGGCTGCATTTATTTGATAAAAAAAAAAATACAACAGTAATATTGTGAAACATTGCAATTTAACAACTATTTTCTATTTGGAAATATTTTAAAATGCAAATTTCCTGTCTTCACTCTTCAGTGTCACATGATCCTTCAGAAATCATTCTAATATGCTGATTTGCTGAAACATTTCTTATTATCATCAATGTTGAAAACATTTTTGCTGCTTGATATTTTGGAAATATTTGTGGAAATCGTGATATATGTTGTTTTTCAGGGTTTTTTTTATGAATAGTTCAAAAGAACAGCATTTATTTGAGATTTAAAATGTATTTACTGATCAAATGTCTAAAATGTCTTTATTCCTTGCTGAATAAATGTATTAATTTAAAAAAAAAAACAACAAACAACATTTGAATGGTAGTATATTGAGTACGTAGTAAGATGGTAGGCCAATATTGGGACATAAAACCAATCAGCTAAATTAATTCACTCGCTTAGTTTATTAACTGAATGGATTCATGCATTTTTTTAACCACTATGGCCGCTGTGACCTTATTTAAAAATATATAAAATTCCTCAGCTGTGTCTGAAAGCTAAAAAATGCTGGTTTTGCAGTTGTTTTAGATCATTAGATGTGGTATTATGATATCTTGCAAGCACGTGTGAAATTTTGCCTAAGATATATCTTCATACGTCATGCCTTCATGCATACACAGCCCTCTTCTTATGTAATGCAAAGGATTGTGGATAATATTACCTCAAAAATCATGGGCGGATCCATACTTCAAAATCATTATGTAAAATCTAAAAGTTTTTGATCGGTAAGATATTTAATGTTTTTAGAAGAAGTCTCTTATGCTCACCAAGGCTGCATTTATTTTATTAAAAATACAACAACAAAAAAAAAAGTAATATTGTGAAATATTATTAAAATGTAAAATAACTGTTTTCTATTTGAATATATTTTAAAATGTAATTTATTCCTGTGATCAAAGCTGAATTGTCAGCATCACTACTCCAGTCTTCAGTGTCACATGATCCTTCAGAAATCATTCTAATATACTGATTTACTGCTCAACAAACATTTATGATTATTATTAAGATGTTGAAAGCAGTTGTGTAAAACATTATTTCCAGAATTCTTTGATGAATAGAAAGTTGAAAAGAACAGCATTTATCTCAAATAGAAAGCTTTTGCAACATTGTACTACCGTTCAAAAGTTTTGGGTCAGTAAAAATGTATTTATTTTTTTGGGGAAAGAACTTAAAGAAATCAATACATTTATTCAGAAAGGATGCATTAAATTGATCAATTTATAATGTTACAAAAGATTCTATTTAAAATAAATGCTGTTCTTTTGAACTTTTTTATTCATCAAAGAAACCTGGAAATAATGTTTTACACAACTGTTTTCAACATGGATAATAATCATAAATGTTTCTTGAGCAGCAAATCATCATATCATCATGATTTCTGAAGGATCATATGACACTGAAGACTGGAGTAATGATGCTGAAAATTCAGATTTGATCACAGGAATAAATTACATTTTAAAATATATTCAAATAGAAAACAGTTATTTTACATTTTAACAATATTTCACAATAATCCTGTTTTTTTGTTTTGTTTTTTTTATAAAATAAATGCAGCCTTGGTGAGCATAAGAGTCTTTCTAAAAAAGACTTTTGGACGGTGTATACCATGATTTGGGATGGTTTGATGGATTGTGTGTGAATTGGGATGCTGCCATTTTGCTAATTACGAATCTTACAGTAAAATTCTAACATCTGCTCATCTAATTCACTGCTGGTTGTCAGATTCACTCAAAGTTCATCTCCACAGTAGGAGCACTGTTTTTTTTCTTCAATCAATTGAATCATTTGCTTTAAAACCTATATTAGGACATTTTCACAATGTGACATTTTTAACACTCTTTATCAAGTTTGTTCCTCTAGTGTTGGAGCAGGATGAGCGTTATTGTATTGTGTTTAAAATAGAACCCCTGGAGTACCAATTTAATTACAGTTTAATTAGGCAAGACATGTCTTAATGTTACTGAGGATGTTTCACCGCTCACAGAAAATGAGAACGAGCAGAATCTGACATTTGAAGTTCGGCATCGCAAATAAATTCAATCAAGCAGATGTAAGGAAAATGCATAACAGCCTCGCTGGAGACCCTAATGTAAAGGACCATACAAATACTACAAACCTTACTAAGAGGCACATTGAACATTTAGCCATTTCTACATACAGTCTTTGTGTTTTTCTGGATTCTGGAACAGTCAGCTGTGGAGTTCGTTCCACTGTGTTTATGTACACTGTCAGATCAGATCAGACTAAATAATCAACTGTTATGCGCTGGTGGATTGTTGTTTTGCTTTATGAGCATGCATAAATTCAGCGTTCAGCTCACTGACTGCTGTTTACCCTTATTACACAAACACACACGTAGGTTTTATTATATAAGAGACGTCTGAGTGAAGCTGTTTGTGATGAATGTGCAATCATATGCAAATTCCTGCATGGAACGATATTTCCAAAAGTAGGCACTGTCAATAATTACCATCCAAAATGTCTGTGTTGTGGCCGAACAGTTAGCGGACCTACTAATGTGTCTGCATCCGACTTGTGTTGTACCCTGATCCCATTTCTACACTCTTTCACTCACCTTTCTGAAAGGTAAAGAGAAAAACATTGACTGTCAGTGTCAATTCACAGTATCGATACCCCACGTTAGGCAGTTAACTCTTAACAGAACCGTTTTGCAGCTTATGCTTAAGGGCTTAAGGGCGTTGTGTCTCTTACACGCGTACTAAAATTACAATAATTATTAATACATTTTTCACATATACAAATTTAATTTCTTATTAATTTGTAATTTTATATTTACATTTACAATTTAAATTTTCAAATGTGTAATTTTTTACATTATTTTATATTTATTTTAAATGCTACAAATGCTGAAAAATATTACCTATAAACACCTATAAAATTGATAATTGATTAAAAAAATACTTTTAAGTTGAAAATGTTTTTTTTTAGTAATTTTCCACATAATTAAATGGTGTAATAATAGCTGAAAATCATAGTTATTTTAAATTATACAGGAAATTCCAAGGCATATAAAATTCATTAAAAAAAAATATACACCGACTTCCTAATATTGTGTTGGTCCCCCTTTGCAGCCCTGACCCGTTGAGGCATGGACTCCACTAGACCCCTGAAGGTGTGCTGTGGTATCTGGCACCAAGATGTTAGCAGCAGATCCTTTAAGTCCTGTAAGTTGCGAGGTGGGACCTCCATGGATCGGACTTGTTTTTTCAGCACATCCCACATATGCTCGATTGGATTGAGATTTGGGGAATTTGGAGGCCAAGTCAACACCTCAAACTCGTTGTTGTGCTCCTCAAACCATTCCTGAACCATTTTTGCTTTGTGGCAGGACGCATTATACTGCTAAAAGAGGCCACAGCCACCAGGGAATACCGTTTCCATGAAAGGGTGTACATGGTCTGCAACAATGCTCAGGTAGGTGGTACATGTCAAAGTAACATCCACATGGATGGCAGGACCCAAGGTTTCCCAGCAGAACATTGCCCAAAGCATCACATTGCTTTGTGTTGCCATGTGTTCCCCAGGTAAGCGACGCACACACACCCGGCCATCCACATGATGTAAAAGAAATCGTGATTCATCAGACCAGGCCACCTTCTTCTATTGCCCTGTGGTCCAGTTCTGATGCTCACATGCCCCCTGCTTTCGGCGGTGGACAGGGGTCAGCATGGGCACCCTGACTGGTCTGCGGCTATGCAGCTCCATATGCAACAAACTGTGATGCACTGTGTATTCCTTCGCTCCCCACGTGCATCAATGAGCCTTGGCCGCCCATGACCCTGTTGCCGGTCCACCACTGTTCCTTCCTTGGACCACTTTTGATAGATACTGACCACTGCAGACCGGGAACACCCCACAAGAGCTGCAGTTTTGGAGATGCTCTGACCCAGTCGTCTAGCCATCACAATTTGGCCCTTGTCAAACTCGCTCAAATCCTTACGCTTGCCCATTTTTCCTGCTTCTAACATATCAACTTTGAGGACAAAATGTTCACTTGCTGCCTAATATATCCCACCCACTAACAGGTGCCGTGATGAAGAGATAATCAGTGTTATTCACTTCACCTGTCAGTGGTCATAATGCTATGCCTGATCAGTATATATATTATATACATACATATACATATTATACTTATTATATATCTATAGTATAAGTGTTTAATTTCTTGATATAAAATTCATAAACTCATTTGCTAGAAAATAATACATGGTAAACCAATATTGATTACTAATTATTACTGATTAACTCATTGTTTCTGATGCTACCAAGACTTACAATTCTTATGCTTACAATTCTGACAAAACCTCATCTAGTAGAAAATTAGATAGTTTTACCAAATGTCACAGAAAACCAAATGTTTACAAATGTCAACTGGCCCAAAATTCTCATATCCTTATTGATGTGATGACTAATCAAAACGCAAATCATTATTTGGTCAAAACTGCCTCCAGCATGCTAATTGTTAGCCAAAAGTTACCAGGGCACACTGTGTACTTGACTAGTGTGTGAATTCGTGGGTATAATTGGGTGGTATAAATTCAAATTGAGCACTTGCATATTTTACTACATGGAAGCATTCACTGTGACCTTTAATCATGCTAATTACAAACATGTCAAAATTGATTTACAAACATTGTCATATTTGAAATATTGTCAAAAGTATTGTCAACATTGAAATACAATCAAATGTGTAAAGCATAATTCAACTTACATTTGTACATGTACTGTCATGCAACATTCCTCGTGCCTGTCATTGGTCGAAATAAACAGATAGCTCCGCCTCTTCAACTCTCACCATTGGTTGAGTCTACATTGCTGTTGTCGGGCTGCTTGAGTTGCACCTTGGAAAAAAAAGTGTTTAAACTTTCAAGGGGAATACATCAAGAATTGTCCTATATTTGCCTATGTGACAAGAAAAAGTATTTTAACAAAACAATTGCAATACACTTAAATGTCGTTTATTGGTCACATTTCAGAAGTGAATCTACAAAACAAAACCGTCTACAAAACGAGTCCTGGTTTCAGTCTTGGCATTGCGAACTGGAACTCTCCCCTGATGCGAACAGAATCTCATCATCCCAAGAAACAAGTGAATAGTCTGGCACATGCCGATGACTTTAAAAAGACCATAATTATGACGATCGGGTGCCAAAATCTTTCCCTGATGACTGGAAGACATCGCCAGTATCATAGACAAACACTCATTTGATAGTGCTAGACAGCACATTTGTGACACCTCCCTAATAGATTTTTAGAAAAGTGTTTTATATATAAAATTTACCATCAGCATTCAGCAGATACGCATTTGTACCATTTAAACAAATATTTGAATATCTAAGATTGGCCAGCAAAAAAAAAAAAAGAAAAAAAAAAAGTATTATGTTGTTATAAAAAAATATTGGTTGACAACTAATATATATATATATATATATATATATATATATATATATATATATATATATATATATATATTTCCAAAAGTTTTGGGACGCCTGCCTTTACATGCACATTAACTTTAATGGCCCACCGTTTGCAGCTATAACAGCTTCAACTCTTCTGGGAAGGCTATCCACACGGTTTAGGAGTGTGTTTATGAGAATTTTTGACCATTCTTCTAGAAGCGCATTTGTGAGGTCAGGCACTGATGTTGGACGAGAAGGCCTGGCTCACAGTCTCGGCTCTAATTCATCCCAAAGGTGTTCTATCGGGTTGAGGTCAGGACTCTGTGCAAGTTCCTCCACACCAAACTCACTCATTCATGTCTTTATGGACCTTGCTTTGTGCACTGGTGCGCAGTCATGTTGGAACAGGAAGGGGCCATTTCCAAACTGTTCCCACAAAGTTGGGAGTATGAAATTGTCCAAAATGTCTTGGTATGCTGAAGCATTAAGAGTTCCTTTCACTGGAACTAAGGGGCCAAGCCCAACCCCTGAAAAACAACCCCACACCATAATCCCCCCTCCACCAAACTTTACACTTGGCACAATGCAGTCAGGCAAGTACCGTTCTCCTGGCAACCGCCAAACCCAGACTCATCCATCGGATTGCCAGACAGAGAAGCGTGATTCGTCACTCCAGAGAACATGTCTCCACTGCTCTAGAGTCCAGTGGCGGCGGGCTTTATACCACTGCATCCTACGCTTTGAATTGCACTTGGTGATGTAAGGCTTGGATGCAGCTGTTCGGCCATGGAAACCCATTCCATGAAGCTCTCTACGTACTGTTCTTGAGCTCATCTGAAGGCCACATGAAGTTTGGAGGTCTGTAGCTATTGACACTGCAGAAAGTTGGTGACTTCTGCGCACTGTGTGCCTCAGCATGTGCTGACCCCGCTCTGTGATTTTACGTGGCCTACCACTTCGTGGCTGAGTTGCTGTTGTTCCCAATTGCTTCCACTTTGTTATAATACCACTAACAGCTGACCGTGGATTATTTAGTAGTGAGGAAATTTCACGAATGGACTTATTGCACAGGTGGCAACCTATCACGGTACCACGCTTGAATTCACTGAGCTCCTGAGACAACCCATTCTTTCACAAATGTTTGTAGAAGCGTCTGCATGCCTAGGTGCTTGATTTTATACACCTTTGGCCATGGAAGTGATTGAACACCTGAATTCAATGATTTGGAGGGGTGTCCCAATACTTTTGGCAATATAGTGCATATAGTGTAAGTGTCTAATTTCTGCACCACTAGCATCGCCAAATTGAACTGACCCCATCTGCCATTGGTCAAATAAACAGATAGTCCTGCCCCAAATTCCCACCAATGTGAGAGTCAATATTGCTGTGTCATGTTTTCATATTTTATGTTTCACAGTCACAGTGTTTAACTTTTCAAGGCAATCAACCACCGGACGACTTGTAGTTGTCCCTGCATATTAAGCAGGGGCAAGAAAGTGTTTTACCACTGAAAAAAATTACACACTTCACCTTCGCTAAATAAATATATATAATTTATGAGCTTTTAAAAACCACACACATTTGGAGTGGAAAGCGAGATAACTGTAGCAGCTGTGAGGTGAAAATCTCTGGAGCTGTCTTTCACTCACCCACAGAGGCAAAAACAATCAAAATATGCAAATCCACAGTCAAAGACACAAACAAAAGAATAAATTATCCAGAGGAATATCACACAGCTGAAATTCATCTATATGAGGTTTATTTACTGTGGAACTCCTCTAATATCATACAGCTCTTCCAGCAAAGCGGATGAGAAATGAACCCTGCCAGGAATACTCTGATGCCGCTGCCACCGCTGCTGTTTTATGAGGCAAAATGGCCCTGCTATAGATTTGGAAATCCCCTACTGTGTAGGGGAGAGTGTATCTGAATAAGTGCGGCTTTACTTAGCTACACTTTGGGGACAAAACTGTCCCCAGAAGTTTGCTGAATCTGAAAAAAAAAAAAAAAGATTAGGGGCAATCTAGGATGTCATGTTTTTATGAAACGTTTCATAAATAAAATACATCGAGTTGCTAAACGATTTAAAATTTTTATCAAATTCACTACATGAAGGGTTCAACATTTTTTATTCTTGTTCTGTCAGGCAAGTAGATCAGATTTTGACTTGATCTGCCAAATTATTCACTGTTCCCTTTCAGTCGGTCACGTTCGACGTACGTCTGAACTGACCGACGAATTGGGATCATTTTCAGAGACCAATCTACTTCGAGTGTATAAAAACGAGCCAATAACGTTGGCATGCGGTCCACGCACCGCCCCGCAGCGCGGGTATAAATACGGAAGTGGAATACCGCATCCTCGCTTTCAACTTTGGAGCCGAACGGTCTACAGTCAGTCTGTTGCTGTTTCCAAGAGTGTTCTGTGCGAGTCTTTTTGAGGGAGATCGCTCTCTTGCTGGTGCTGGCGTGACGGTGCGATTCAGCGAGTGGCCGCTGCTACGTACACTGTGTGTGTTGGTTGGCTGGGCGTTCCGTTTACTGAGTGCTCACACGCGGGCTTGCACTATCGGACCGCTGTGAGCCGCGGCCATCTCCCTGAGTGCCTCAGCACTCCTAAAAAGAGCATTTCCCTTCCTAAAAGAGCAACACGGTTTGACCCTGCGTCTTTTTCAAGATGTCATTCAAACCGTGTGTTTCTGGATGCCGTTGTTTTCTGTCCCCAGTTGACGGTCATGATCGCTGTCTCACGTGTTTGGGCGTTCATGAATGACTCATGTTCCCATTGCGGGAACATGACCATCGCAATTTTACGGTCTAGGCTCGAGTACCTCAGAAGGGGTGGAGTCCCATTGCGCATCCCCCGATCTAGTGGTCCTCCCGCTGCAAAGCAGAGGGCTGCTACTTTGGCTGATGCCTTTGGTGGAGACCTGAGGGTGACTGTGAGGGCTTCCCCGACGGGCCAACAAGCCCCTTGGGCCCCTCCCCCCTCCGCTGCGCCGGTGGAGTTTCCGGAAAGAGCGGCCTGGTCCTTCCCATGCGGGGCCGACCGTCTCTTTCGGGGCTCCGGCTGAGGATATGATCTCGATAGCTGCATCGGAGGACCAGCTAATGGGCTCTGGAGATGAGAATTCGGCTGCGTTACCCCCTTCGAGTGTGGTAGCGTTGCCCAAGTCAGATCCAGAGCTTACGGCTATGCTTTCCCGGGCCGCCGTGAGTGTTGGGCTCGAGTGGAACCCTCCACCGTGTCCCGAACCCTCGCGGCTGGACGATTGGTTCCTCGGGACGGCCCGTGCTGGTTCTCAGCGCCCCGCCCCGGTACCATTCTTTCCGGAAGTGCATCAGGAGCTCACGAAGTCGTGGACGGCGCCTTATAGCACCGGAAACCGATCTAGTGACTCCTCCGTCCTCACCACCCTTGATGGTGGCGCGGCTAAGGGGTACGTGGGGATTCCCCCAGTCGAGCGGTCCGTGGCGATGCAACTGTGTCCCAGGGCCACTGCGGACTGGCGGGCTAACCCACGTCTCCCGGGCGTGTAAGTTCTCGTCCAACCTAACGGGCAAGGCCTACACAGCCTGCAGGGAAGCCGCGTCATCTCTGCACGCTCCTGCAGGTCTACCAGGCCAAAGCGCTAAAGGATCTGCACGAGGGTAGTTCCAACCCAGGCATGATGCAGGAACTGCGCACAGCGACGGACCTCGCCCTCCGGGTGATGAAAGTCGCTGCGCGCTCCCTGGGTCGGGCGATGTCCACTCTGGTGGTCCAGGAGCACCACCTGTGGCTGAACCTGGCAGACATGCGCGAGTCTGACAAGGTTCGGTTCTTCGACGCCCCTGTCTCCCAGGCCGGCCTTTTCGGCGACGCCATCGAGAGCTTCGCCCAGCAGTTCTCGGTGGCCCAGAAGCAGACGGAGGCGATTAAAAATATCCTGCCCCGGCGACCAGCTGCTGCCTCCACCCCGTCGCCGGCTGCAGCGCCTCCGCCTACTCGTCGCCGAGGGCGTCCCTCTGCATCTGCCTCCGCCCCTGCCAAACCCAAGCAGCAGCCTCCACCCGGGCGCCAGACACAAGGGTGCTGCCCAACCTGCTCAGGGTCCCGCGAAGTCAGCCGGTAAACGGAAGGGTAAGCGGCCCTGAGACGGGCAGCCCAGGGACGGATGGATCTGCTCAGAGGGAGATGGTGTCCGCACTCCTCCCCCCCCGGAGGAGGACCAGGGGGCCAACATCAAAACTCTGCCGCTGGCTCCTCGGAGTTCAGCGGTACCCACATTTTCAATAAAAGAGCAGTTTCCGTTGTCCCTGGGCTCCTGGGCTCCTGTGTGCGACGCCCCCGGGCCTTGCCGCTCCTGGCTCCCCCTCTTTTCGCCATGGGGCGGTGTGAGGCTAGAGGACGCCCCCGGGCCTTCTCTCCCACACACTGCCCCACCCTGGAACGGTCAGACAACACTCCGGGTCGCCTCCGGGCCGCCCGGGTCGGGTCTGAGCGTTCCACCTCGCTGCCCCACCCCAGGTACGTCTGTGGTGCCGTTGGTCCCGCTTGCACGGTCTCTGGGGGCCTGGCTAGCGCTCCCCAGGCCGTCACGCTGGCTCATCCGTACTGTCAGACTCGGCTACGCAATTCAGCTCGCGTACCGGCCCCCCAAGTACAGGGGCATCCTCTTCACTTCCGTGCGGAGCAGCGATGCCCACGTCTTGCGGTCAGAGATCGATGTCCTACTGGCGAAGGACGCGGTCGAGCCGGTTCCTCCAGCCGATATGAGGTCGGGATTCTACAGCCCCTACTTCATTGTACCCAAGAAAGGGGGTGGGTTACGGCCAATCTTGGACCTGCGTGTCCTGAATCAGGCCCTGCACAAGCTTCTGTTCAGGATGTTAACGCAGAAACGCATTTTCGAATGCATCCGTCCCCGAGATTGGTTTGCAGCGATCGACCTGAAGGACGCGTACTTTCATGTCTCTATCCTTCCACAGACCGTTCCTACGCTTTGCGTTCGAGGGGAGGGCATATCAGTACAAGTCTTGCCCTTCGGGCTGTCCCTGTCGCCTCGCGTCTTCACGAAAGTCGCAGAGGCAGCCATTGTTCCACTCAGAGAACGCGGCGTTCGCATCCTCAACTATCTCGACGACTGGCTCATACTCGCCCAGTCTCGGGAGCAGTTGTGCGAACACAGGGACCTTGTGCTCCATCACCTCAGCCTGTTGGGCCTTCGGGTCAACCGAGAGAAGAGCAAACTCTGTCCCACACAGAGGATCTCTTATCTCGGCATGGAGCTGGACTCGGTCAACCAGACTGCGCGCCTCACAGAGGAGCGAGTCCGGTCAGTGTTGAACTGCTTGAATACGTTCAAAGGCAGGACGGCGGTCCCACTGAAATATTTTCAGAGGCTCCTGGGGCATATGGCATCTGCAGCCGCGGTAACGCCGCTCGGATTGCTTCATATGGCGCACAGCTGGCCCCGGGACCTACGCAAATATGCGTTTCCCCCAGTGAGCCTTCTCGCACAGACTCTGTGCAAGGTCAGGGAGGACGAGGAGCAGGTCTTGCTAGTTGCGCCCTACTGGCCCAACCGGACCTGGTTCCCCGAACTCACACTCCTCTCGACAGCCCCTCCCTGGCCGATTCCCCTGAGGAAGGACCTGCTTTCTCAGGGACGGGCACTCTATGGCACCCGCGTCCAGACCTCTGGAAACTCCATGTCTGGTCCCTGGACGGGACGCGGAGGTTCTAGGTGGCCTGCCACAAGCGGTGGCAGACACCATCGCTTCCGCTAGAACCCCCTCTACGAGGCGCCTCTATGCCCTGAAGTGGAACCTGTTTGTTGAGTGGTGCTCTTCCCACCGGGAAGACCCCCGAAGGTGTTTGGTTAGTGTCGTGCTTTCTTTCCTGCAAGATGGGCTGGAGCGAAGGCTGTCTCCCTCCACCCTCAAAGTGTACGTCCTTAGGGAAGCACGACCTAATCGTCAGGTTCCTCAGAGGTGCGAGGAGGCTAAATCCTCCTCGTCCACACTCGATACCCTCTTGGGACTTAACTCTGGTGCTAAGAGCACTTCAGAGCCCTCCCTTTGAGCCTTTGCAGTCTGTAGAGTTAAAAATTCTGTCCATAAAGACAGTACTCCTGACTGCATTGGCCTCCATCAAGAGGGTAGGGGACCTGCACGCACTTTCGGTCAACGAATCGTGCCTACAGTTCGGGCCGGATACGTGCCCAAGGTTCCCACCACTCCCTTCCGGGACCAGGTGGTGAACCTGCAAGCGCTGCCCTCGGAGGAGGCAGACCCAGCCCTGGCTTTGTTATGTCCCATCCGCGCTCTTCGAGCTTACGTTGACCGGACTCAAAGCTTTAGGACCTCAGAGCAGCTCTTCGTCTGTTACGGAGGCCAGCAGAAGGGAAAGGCTGTCTCCAAGCAGAGGTTAGCCCACTGGATAGTGGATGCTATCGTCTTAGCGTACCAATCGCAAGACGTGCCCTGCCCGTTCGGGTTGCGAGCACACTCAACCAGGAGTGTGGCTTCCTCCTGGCTCAAGGCGCATCGCTGACAGATATATGTAGAGCTGCGGGCTGGGCGACACCTAACATGTTCGCTAGATTTTATAGCCTCCGTGTAGAGCCGGTTTCTACCCGTGTACTCGCCCCCAGTGGCCAGTAGGCGCGAAGTGCCCGTTCTTGTGTCGGCTTGCAACGCCACTCCCGCCCGCTGGGCCGGATACGTGCGTCTATTGTCTCCAGTTGTGTTCCCCAGAAATGGCTAACCCTGTCGAGCTCCTCCGACACCCCTTCGGTGTCAGACGTTGCGGCCGTCTGACGCCAGGCCTGCACCCGTATGCTTGTGGAACGTGTGTGTAGTCTGGGTTCCATATGTAGCGGTCCCTACGGTGACCCCATATGTGTATTCTCCATGGTACCGCTACCCTACTCGGCTAGCCCCGTGTCTTTCCCTTGACAGAGCTCGCTCTGTCGTCTCTGGTGGTGTTCTTTCCCCCCTGGGACCAGGTTGGATCCACCCCAGAGACTGCCATATGTAGCACTACCCTGCTAGGTTAGTCCTTATGAGTATTCCACCTCTCCTCCCCTGGAGGACGTGGCTCCGCAGCGTTCCGTCTCCCTGAGACACGCAAGCTTTCCCAGCGTTATCCAATAGTCACACTGAGTGGGTCTTGCAGAAACAGCAGTGACGGACCTTCCCTGCTTGGAGCCCTGACTCCTGCTCCAACCTAGGAGCACTCCAGCAAGCTCAAGCAGGGTGCTGGAAGGGCCAGCCTCCCTGGCGTGTTGGTAGGGATCCCCAATTCGTCGGTCAGTTCCGGCGTACGTCGAACGTGACCGACTGAAAGGGAACGCCTCGGTTACATATGTAACCCTCGTTCCCTGAAGGATGGAACGGAGACGTACGTCCCGTCGCCAGGTGCTGTGCTTCCGCTGAAGGGCCGAGTCACTCTTTCGGCTCCTCAGTTGGAAAAGCGAGGATGCGGTATTCCACTTCCGTATTTATACCCGCGCTGCGGGGCGGTGCGTGGACCGCATGCCAACGTTATTGGCTCGTTTTTATACACTCGAAGTAGATTGGTCTCTGAAAATGATCCCAATTCGTCGGTCAGTTCCGACGTACGTCTCCGTTCCCTCCTTCAGGGAACGAGGGTTACATACGTAACCGAGACGTTTTACACACACACACACACACACAAAATGTAATTTAAAAAATGTAACATTAGTATACATTAAAATGAACTGTAACATGTATAATTTTTACATTATGTAATTTTAAATAGTTAAAAATATTAATCTATTGTACATTTCACACCAAATATATTTTTAATAAAAAAAATGTAAATGTTTTTTTTTTTACATTATGTAATTTTAAATAGATAAAAAAAATATTAATCTATTGCACAATTTTCACACCAAATGTATTTTTAATAAAACACATTTTTTTAAATGTATACTTTTATATTTCAATTTATAATTTAAAATATTTAATTTTTATATTATATAATATATATTTTAAAAGCTAAAACATTAATCTATTATACATTTTCACATCTACTAAATGTAATTTTTTTATATAAAAATCTTGTTGAATAGTTATCTGAATATATTTTTTATGAAAAGTTACAATTTTTATATTTACATTTAAAATGTAACATTTTAACATCATGTAATCTTTATTTTAAAGACTAAAAAGCATAAAAAAAAGTTTTTTGTTTTTTTTATATACACAGTTGAAATGTACAATAATAGCTGAAAATTTTAGTTATTATAAATTATACAGGGAATCTTTATGTGTGAAAGATTTGTCAGCTGGCCCAAAACTTTCATTCTTATTGATTTGATGATTATTCAAAACGTATATCAATATTAGCTCAAAATAGCCCTCAAATGAAGATAATTCAAATATATTTCTCAGCATTATTGAGGCAGACATGTAAAAGACTGAATAGACAAACAAGCATTTGTGTGAATGGACAAAGAACCTTATAGTTGCGACAACCAGCCCTATATCAGCTCAAAAACAAGCCCAGGGATGTAGTTTGAACAATCGCTACAGTTGCTGCATTGGGATGCAGTCCAGTAACAGGCATTAAATTGCAGGTTTTCTTACAGCATTTCAAAAACTCCTCCCTACAGAGAGTTTAGCTTCCCTCCATCTGCTCGCTCAGCCTCTCGCTCTCTCTCCTCCGCTGATGGAAGGCACCGCACTATCAGGAAACATGTGCAGCTGTAGCCTGCAGAGATGGAGAGCAGGTTTAACAATCACTGCTCTGCTACTGACCCCACAACACAGTGACCCCGCAACCCCCAGCTGGGGCCACGGCTGAAAGTGAGCATGTGCAGATGTGAGAGTGTGTTCTGTGTGCTCTACAGGTTTGCAGGGGTGTTCTGAAATGAAAGGAGGCAAAATCCTCAATGCAATGCAATCCTTTTATTGAAAATACATGCATTAAGTCTGCATGAAGTTGTGATAATATTTTCTTCCCTATTGTGATGTATACTTAACGGCTTATTGAACAAGAAAAGTGTAGAGTGGGAACTTGATTTTTTGCTGGTGACGCTGGTTCGAATCCTGCTCGGAGCGGTGCAAGTAGGACCAGTCACATTGGTGCCATGACCCAGATGGGAGTGAGGTTTAGGGGGGGTGAGTGTAATGGAGTGAGACTGATCTCAAGAGGCATACTAGCAACTGACACCAGAGGCTGCGGACTTTAGTGTCCTCCCATGCTGGTGACGCTAGTTCGAATCCCACTCGGAGCGTGGCGAGTAGAACCAGTCACATTGGTGCTGTGACCCAGATGGGAGTGAGGTTTGAGGTGAGTGTAATGGAGGCCAGCTAGTAAAGAGCTGTGCAGGTAAACCTCACTCACCTGATCTCAAGAGGCGCACTAACGACAGACTGCAGTCTTTAGCGTCCTTGTTAGCGTGTCCGCCTCCCATGCCAGTGACGCTGGTTCGAATCCAACTCGGAGCGGTGCAAGTAGGACCAGTCACATTAGTGCCATGACCCAGATGGGAGTGAGACTTAGGGAGGTGAGTGTAACAGAGGCCAGCTAATATCATGTCCACAAATAGAGGTTGGATAGTACTGGACCACTGAGTTTATAGACAAATAGAAGTGCTAATAAACAATATATTACTACTGTTTCACTACAGTTGATGTGCTGAGCAGCCATATTGGATTCTGAAGTCTGGGTTGTTGTGGTTCCTCCAAGTTTCAACTCCCACTTGAGAGGGCGTTTCAGTTAAAAATTCCTATTGGAACGAGGAATTTCCCACTTTGAAGGACAACTCCACCATTTAATTCACAGACTTGGGTTTTAAAGACAATGTGAAATCAAAATGGACCCAGAAATATCTCTGGTCTAAGAAATAACCAAGGTCAAATGGATGGGAAAAGCAGTGTTTTCACCATCCAATTAAATCCCAATGGATTTGAATATCAAGTCCCACCCCTTTTTTCCTGCTAGATATATGATTTCACTCTGAAATACATTAGGTGCATCTGATATGCTGCTCCATGTCGACCTGGCAACACCTATCTCTGATGTTCTCTTTGAAGTGCTTTGCTTGTGATCATTATGGAAAACTGTCAGTTCTGATGCACAATCAAATTTCAAGCTGACATTGACAAGCTCAAATTAAAGATCGCAGTAGGACTTAATGCGAGTAATGAATCATTCCTGCCTTCTTACATCTGCTCATTAGCAGATAAAAATCACAAGACCAGAAATTATGGTTCCACTTACCAGAAACACACATTCAGACCAGCCTTTTCAAATAAGCATGTATAACATAAAAGAACATAATTTTTATACTACGCAATAAGAACTGCAAATAGTTTGACAGCAGTTTGGTGTGTAAAATGTTTCTTTTCTAGAGTTTTTTAATGACAGTCAGTGTATGAAAAATCAAACCTGATGCTAATCTGCTTCCCCTGATTATGAAATTCCCTCATTACCCATAGAAATCTTAAAACTGACATCTACAGACTTCATTAGCAGGTTCCTTACTGTACTTATATAAATACCTTTACAGGAGAAAAGATGTTAGTATCAGCAAGATGTCGAGTTCACATTTGCAATGGAGATTTGTCCCTGTTCCTACCTGGCACTTCTTCAAAGAGGAGATCACCACATTCCAGCTAAAACTGCTGAACTGCTTTTCCAAGTGCTCTGGGAATGTTGTCAAAGGCTGTAGGATAATCTGTCTCAAGTAAACATAAGGATCAAATAATAACCAAGGAATATTCTGTCGACAGCATTTGTGGCAAAATGTGAAGTACCATATAAAAAAAAAAACATTATTAATAAATATAATAAATAATAATAAAATTGCCAAATAAAAGATTATTAATAATAATAATAATAATAAAAAGTAAAATAAAAATTAAAAAGTAAAAAAAAATAAAATGCAAAATAAATTCAAATTAAAACAAATTATAAAAGTACTCACGCGGTTTGGACGATGGATGGAAAGTAAAATAAAAAATAAATAAATAAATAAAATAAAATGCAAGTCACTTCAGTGTCATGGGTATGTGCAGGCAAGAAGACGAAGACAGGCTGATACAATTCCAAACGTGATTTAATCTCAAAGAAAGGCAAGACAGGTAGACGGGCATCAGCACAACACACTTAACATAGACAATACCGGACACTGAACTGAAACTGAACTGAACATATATACAGGTGTTAATGATGGTGACTGATGAGTGCACAGCTCAACGTGATTAGAGTCCGTGACAACAAATGAGTGACGTAGGCAGGTGATGACAAAACATAACAAGTCCAAACTAACGTGAATGTGACATTCAGTACTTATTTATTTACTTATTATTTATTTATAATATTTGTATTATTTGTAACTACTACTGCTACAGAAAGGACAACTGGAAAACTTATTTAAATTATTTAGAAGCAGGTAATCATAATAACATGATACAATATCATGTATTTTATATTATTTATTTTAATGGCATATGGTATATATTAATATACAGTATATATTTCAGCGCTTTAAGTATGAGAACAGCGCATTACAAAATTAAAAAGTGCTTTCAAATCGATTAATCGCGATTAATCGCATCTAACATAAAATATTGTAAATATATAATATGTGTATATACACTCACCTAAAGGATTATTAGGAACACCTGTTCAATTTCTCATTAATGCAATTATCTAATCAACCAATCACATGGCAGTTGCTTCAATGCATTTAGGGGTGTGGTCCTGGTCAAGACAATCTCCTAAACTCCAAACTGAATGTCAGAATGGGAAAGAAAGGTGATTTAAGCAATTTTGAGCGTGGCATGGTTGTTGGTGCCAGACGGGCCGGTCTGAGCATTTCACAATCTGCTCAGTTACTGGGATTTTCACGCACAACCATTTCTAGAGTTTACAAAGAATGGTGTGAAAAGGGAAAAACATCCAGTATGCGGCAGTCCTGTGGGCGAAAATGCCTTGTTGATGCTAGAGGTCAGAGGAGAATGGGCCGACTGATTCAAGCTGATAGAAGAGCAACTTTGACTGAAATAACCACTCGTTACAACCGAGGTATGCAGCAAAGCATTTGTGAAGCCACAACACGCACAACCTTGAGGCGGATGGGCTACAACAGCAGAAGACCCCACCGGGTACCACTCATCTCCACTACAAATAGGAAAAAGAGGCTACAATTTGCACGAGCTCACCAAAATTGGACAGTTGAAGACTGGAAAAATGTTGCCTGGTCTGATGAGTCTCGATTTCTGTTGAGACATTCAGATGGTAGAGTCAGAATTTGGCGTAAACAGAATGAGAACATGGATCCATCATGCCTTGTTACCACTGTGCAGGCTGGTGGTGGTGGTGTAATGGTGTGGGGGATGTTTTCTTGGCACACTTTAGGCCCCTTAGTGCCAATTGGGCATCGTTTAAATGCCACGGCCTACCTGAGCATTGTTTCTGACCATGTCCATCCCTTTATGACCACCATGTACCCATCCTCTGATGGCTACTTCCAGCAGGATAATGCACCATGTCACAAAGCTCGAATCATTTCAAATTGGTTTCTTGAACATGACAATGAGTTCACTGTACTAAAATGGCCCCCACAGTCACCAGATCTCAACCCAATAGAGCATCTTTGGGATGTGGTGGAACGGGAGCTTCGTGCCCTGGATGTGCATCCCACAAATCTCCATCAACTGCAAGATGCTATCCTATCAATATGGGCCAACATTTCTAAAGAATGCTAAAGAATGTATATATATATATATATATACACATGCATCCAAACTTTTATGTTAAATGCGATTAATCACAATTAATCGATTTGATAGCACTAAAAATGTATTACTATTGTTGTTTACCAACCCTTGTATTTCCATTATAAATGCCTTACTGTATTCATAATTTTTGCCTGTGCCTCAAAAAACTGAGGGATGAGTCAAAATATTTTTTCTGCTGAAATCAACATTCTGCCTCAATTGCTGTTAATGGAGCTGAACTTGAGATGAACCCAGAACATTTCTTAAATGGTTATTCTAGAACACCACAATCAATTTCTTCAATCAGTCCATTTCCTGTTCCCTTCCTCGTCTGTTTCCTGTTCCTGTCTTCCACCCCTGAGTATTTCCAACTTGAAGGTGTCATGCTTAAATCAGGGTTTTTTCCCAGTTAAGATGTGATGTTCAGTGATTGAGAACAGATTTCACTTTGCTGATACTGGTTTTTTTTTCCTCCCCTGAACGGCTGCCTCTAATGAGCTCTGAACAGACTGAGCGAAATAAAAATCATGCAGCGATCACAAACATCAATCATCTCCATCTATATTTTGCCCGAATATCATAAACAGTGATGTGCAGATAAGACTCAAGACCAAACAGATGAGATGAGAATGAAAAAAAATAGCAGTTATTAGAGAATAATGAGAAAGTTTTGGGGGGAAAGTTGAACTTTTGACATGTCTAACAGCTTGACTCACACTCATATGATGATGTTCGTTCAGCTCGTATTTTTCCACAGAAAGATAAATTAGCAGAGGAAATATCAGTAAACCTCTGTTTTCCGCTACGACATGACATTAATGAGGGCATTTATGAAACACTTACCGAAATTTAGCACTTTAAATAAGTTCAGTAATGAGGTCGTTGCAGGTTTGTGCAGGCTAATGCAGGTGACCAGTGTTGCCTAGCGACTGCTGACAGAAACGACGACTCGGTGAGCAGGTTTAAATGAACATTTTACTGTAAAACACCATAATTTATTGAAAACGAGACCTTTTATGTGTCAGTAAATTCTGTGTCATCAGTGGAATCACCTGATAGGTGCCTGCTTTTCAGCCTGCTGAAAAAAGTCATTAAATGTCGCTTGATGACGTCATGCGCCAACTGTCACCATATAGCCGAATGTCCAATAAAGCTATTCTCATTATATTTACATATTTTCTGTCAGGCAACGGAACGAGTATGATATAGTGACTGACTGAATGTTAACCAGCAGTCCAAAAAGTTGCTAGATTTGTAGGTAGTCACTTTTTTGAAAAAAAAAAGGGTGTCTCTAAAGGGGGGTCAAAAAATCTAAATTGGCAACAACTCAATCAACCTGTGATGTCGTCTGATCAGATGACAAAACTTCTTTTTTCCCTACTGATCCTGTCGCAGCATTCTAAGATTGTGTTAAAAATTATTAATATTATTTAAATCTTACTGTATTTGTAAGTATAATATGCAATTATATATTATATTATATAATAAAATTATATATATATATATATATATATTAATCACGATTAATCGCATCCAAAATAAGTTTGTTTACATAATATATGTGTTACATGATTAGTCTGTTTCTGTTGTGGTTTTGCATGTCACATGTTCCTTTGTTAGTTTTCCTGCCAATCCTTTGTTACCATAGTTACCCTGGTTAGTTATGTTCGTTTCAGCTGTGTTAAGTTCATTATCTCGTTTCAGTTTGCTACTTAAGTTCCTCCCTGTTCCTCACTCTTTGTCTGGTCACCGTTATGCTCTGTCTGTCTGTCTGTCTGTCTGTCTGTCTGTCTGTCTTCTCATCTCCTGAGTCTTCTGCCTGTTCCTGTACACACAACTGTAACAATATGTGTGTACTGTGTATAATTATTATGTACATATAAATACACACGCATGTATATATTTAAGAAAAATGTGTTATTTATATATAAAATATTTATATATAATATAAATTATATAAATATATATATACATTATATACATGCAAATATTTCTTAAATATATACATGAATGAGTGTGTATTTATATATACCTAATATTTATACACAGCACACAAACATATATTATGTAAACACAAACTTTTACTTTGGATGCAATTAATCGTGATTAATCGATTTGACAGCACTCCTCCATACAGACCTTCTCCAGATCCTTCAGGTTTCGGGGCTGTCGCTGGGCAATACAGACTTTCAGCTCCCTCCAAAGATTTTCTATTGGGTTCAGGTCTGGAGACTGGCTAGGCCACTCCAGGACCTTGAGATGCTTCTCACGGAGCCACTCCTTAGTTGCCCTGTCTGTGTGTTTCGGGTCGTTGTCATGCTGGAAGACCCAGCCACGACCCATCTTCAGTGCTCTTACTGAGGGAAGGAGGTTGTTGGCCAAGATCTCGCGATACATGGCCCCATCCATCCTCCCCTCAATACGGTGCAGTCGTCCTGTCCCCTTTGCAGAAAAGCATCCCCAAGAATGATGTTTCCACCTCCATGCTTCACGGTTGGGATGGTGTTCTTGGGGTTGTACTCATCCTTCTTCTTCCTCCAAACACGGCGAGTGGAATTTAGACCGAAAAGCTCTATTTTTGTCTCATCAGACCACATGACCTTCTCCCATTCCTCCTCTGGATCATCCAGATGGTCATTGGCAAACTTCAGACGGGCCTGGACATGCGCTGGCTTGAGCAGGGGGACCTTGCGTGAGCTGCAGGATTTTAATCCATGACGGCGTAGTGTGTTACTAATGTTTTTCTTTGAGACTGTGGTCCCAGCTCTCTTCAGGTCATTGACCAGGTCCTGCCGTGTAGTTCTGGGCTGATCCCTCACCTTCCTCATGATCATTGATGCCCCACGAGGTGAGATCTTGCATGGTGCCCCAGAACGAGGGAGATTGACCGTCATCTTGAACTTCTTCCATTTTGTAATAATTGCGCCAACAGTTGTTGCCTTCTTACCAAGCTGCTTGCCTATTGTCCTGTAGCCCATCCCAGCCTTGTGCAGGTCTACAATTTTATCCCTGATGTCCTTACACAGCTCTCTGGTCTTGGCCATTGTGGAGAGGTTGGAGTCAGTTTGATTGAGTGTGTGGACAGGTGTTTTTTATACAGGTAACAAGTTCAAACAGGTGCAGTTAATACAGGTAATGAGTGGAGAGCAGGAGGGCTTCTTAAAGAAAAACTAACAGGTCTGTGAGAGCCGGAATTCTTACTGGTTGGTAGGTGATCAAATACTTATGTCATGCAATAAAATGCAAATTAATTATTTAAAAATCATACAATGTGATTTTCTGGATTTTTGTTTTAGATTCCGTCTCTCACAGTTGAAGAGTACCTATGATAAAAATTACAGACCTCTACATGCTTTGTAAGTAGGAAAACCTGCAAAATCGGTAGTGTATCAAATACTTGTTCTCCCCACTATATATATATATATATATATATAAATATATCGATCAGGCATAACATTATGACCACTGTAGGTGAAGTGAATAACACTGATTATCTCTTCATCACGGCACCTGTGTAGCATCTGAAGTCTCTGTTTTGGATCAAGATGAGTCGATTCTGCTCTAAGCGTCAGAAAGCTTTTAGCCGCATATAAATTAATGTCCTGGTGCCACGAAGTCTACAGTGAATCACCCTTGTTGACACCTTTATGGCTTGGCCGAGGTGAAGCAGACAACACCTCGAAGAGCCCTGGCGACTTCAAAGCGATCGCTATCTCGCCCCATGTCTCTAATCCTACCCCTCCCCACGCAGACAGAGAGTGACCTGGACACTGAGACTCATTCCAATACACAGACACAAACATTTTCTTTATGTAGCCCATAATTAAACTATTTCAGAATGTATATGAAATATTTCTGCTTTTATACCTTCAAGCCAAAGCTTGTTTGGTATCTAAATGTTCCTTGCTCTTTTTGGTAAACAACGGTGCACAGTATGTGATTATGAGATGCATCATTAGTATGTTGAGCCCTTGGGAGTAAAACTGGACTAATTCTCACATCCTCATAAGGACATGCTGGTGGGTCATAAAACCGAGACAAAGGGGTTTTCTCCCATCTAAAATGCACACAGATGATAGGCCATTACAGGAAAGATGGGCGTATGTTAATGGACCTTAAAGACAAAAGACACGTATCTTTCTCTTCGCTTCTTCTTTCGCACCTTGCTCCCGTTATCTCAACTCGGCTCATCCCCTTGCCAGGCGGCTTCGGCCCTGGCTTGGCGGCTCAGTCACGTTGGTTGGTTCCTTTGAAGTTCGGCGCACTTCACGACTCAGTCCCTGGCCACAGGCGGCCAGGCAGACAGGCAATGCGCTCCATCTCAGCACTCAGTCAACTTCTAAAAACTAGACGATCTTCTCTTCCTCCCTTTTTCGGCAACACTCGCTCTCAAGCTACCTTCAAACTTCCCGCGGATCAGCTCAAAGAACGCTCTGAGAAGCCTTGCACGCATCCTCTTATACTCAGCACAAAGAAAGCCATGCAAGTATAAATTCTATCGAGCTTCAGATGCGTTTAAGATTTGTGCCCCTGTTTAAGGTGATATTATTCTTTGCTGACTCTCTGTGGTTTTGTTTGTGAAATTGCCATTCTTGATCCTTCCTTTCTCTTGTTCTTTCTCTTCTCTTTCTCTTTCGTTACTTTTCGTTATTCTGTATATACAGGTATTCTTTATTTAGTCGTATGTATTCGTAGTATCAATTATTAAAACCATTGTATCCACGTTTGATTGTCATTATTGCCGCTCACAAAAACATATAGTCACTTTAATGTTCAGATCTAGCTTCAAGCTCTCATAGTATCATTGAATAGCTACTTTAATTAATATCCTAATAGTTCGGAAAGTTTGTTCTTCGTGGCCAGAAGGATAACCTTACCGAAGATTTGGTAGAAAGAATAAAACTTTGTGAGAATTAATAAAAAGATTGTCGGTTTGGGGACGAACGGATCAGTCAATTTCGAATTAATTCCTTAAAGGGTATTCTGTACTGATTTAAAATATACATTCGTAGTTAATTGCAATCTATTGTTGTTAACCACATATATATATATATATTGCCTAAATACCTAGGTTAGGTATTTCCCTTTTGGGTGATTTAGAGATTTATCATTTAATCATAACATGTTATGATTAATTATGAATAAATAAATATAAATACATATAATTCCCTATTGAGCTAATTTAATTCATTAACATATGTAGCCAAGTCGCTACACCTGTTAGTGGGTGGGATATATTAGGCAGCAAGTGAACTTTTTGTCCTCAAAGTTGATGTGTTAGAAGCTGGAAAAATGGCCAAGTGTAAGGATTTGAGTGAGTTTGACAAGGGCCAAATTATGATGGCTAGACGACTGGGTCAGAGCATCTCCAAAACTGGAGCTCTTGTGGGGTGTTCCCAGTCTGCAGTGGTCATTATCTATCAAAAGTGGTCCAAGGAAGGAACAGTGGTGAACCGGCAACAGGGTCATGGGCGGCCAAGGCTCACTGATGCACGTGGGGAGCGAAGGCTGGCCCGTGTGGGCTGATCAAACAGACGAGCTACTGTAGCTCAAATTGCACAAGAAGTTAATGCTGGTTCTGATAGAAAGGTGTCAGAATACACAGTGCATCGCAGTTTGTTGCGTATGGGGCTGCATAGCCGCAGACCAGTCAGGGTGCCCATGCTGACCCCTGTCCACCGCCGAAAGCGCTAATAGTGGGCATGTGAGCATCAGAACTGGACCACGGAGCAATGGAAGAAGGTGGCCTGGTCTGATGAATCACGTTTTCTTTTACATCACGTGGATGGCCGGGTGCGTGTGCATCGCTTACCTGGGGAACACATGGCACCAGGATGCACTGTGGGAATAAGGCAAGCCAGCGGAGACAGTGTGATGCTTTGGGCAATGTTCTGCTGGGAAACCTAGGGCCCTGCCATCCATGTGGATGTTACTTTGACATGTACCACCTACCTGAGCATTGTTGCAGACCATGTACACCCTTTCATGGAAACGGTATTCCCTGGTGGCTGTGGCCTCTTTCAGCAGGATAATGCGCCCTGCCACAAAGCAAAAATGGTTCAGGAATGGTTTGAGGAGCACAACAACGAGTTTGAGGTGTTGACTTGGCCTCCAAATTCCCCAGATCTCAATCCAATCGAGCATCTGTGGGATGTGCTGAAAAAACAAGTCCGATCCATGGAGACCCCACCTTGCAACTTACAGGACTTAAAGGATCTGCTGCTAACATCTTGGTGCTAGATACCACAGCACACCTTCAGGGGTCTAGTGGAGTCCATGGCTCAACGGGTCAGGGCTGTTTTGGCAGCAAAAGTGGGACCAACACAATATTAGGAAGATGGTCATAATGTTATGCCTGATCGGTGTGTAATATATATATATATAATATATAAAACAACATAATAATATATAATATATATTTCAATTTTTTTTTTAAATAAGTCCATTTTGAATATCAGATGTTTTAATATACAGTATATATATATATATATATATATACATACATTTGTAATATCTTTATAATTATATATATTAATATTAATATAATTATATTAATATTAAAATTTGTATTAAAATTATAAAAATATATATATATATATTTTTTTTAAATAATATTATAAATGTAAATTAAAATATGTCTATTCTAGTGTTTTGTAGTCCCTTATTCAATTTTTAATAATTTAGTTCATTAGTATTATTTACATATTTACCTTTTATTTCTGTATGATTATGTATTGTATTTCAGTATTTCAGAGGAAATGTAATTTATTTTTGTTAATTAATTTCAAAATTACTGTCAATCAAAACCTTTCAACACTACTTTACCAATTTGAATGCTTCTTATTAGTTCTAAAAAAAAAAAAAGGTAAAGTCAAACAATGTGACTACACATACTGTGGATAAAATATAATATACTTATACACACAATGCCTGGTGAAATGATACCTGGTAAAGAAGGCCCATGACATCACCAACGAGGTAATTATTTTTTAGCCATTGAATCGGCGACATGGGTCTTTACCACCTTGAAAGAGAACTCAAGTGAAGTTAAGTTTGGGGAAAGTGACTGTCGCGTCTTGATTATCCCCGAATCGATCGCACGACACCTCCTGTTGTGCAAACAGCCACTTAAGAGTCAGTTCCGATCTTTCCCCGGCTGCCACGTGAATGTCATGCGAATAGTCCTCGGAAATGAAGATGGGAAAATTCCAGCTCTGTGATTCAGCGACTGCAAAAGCGTATCCCTGATAGCTCTGCGCTCAGATCTCTCTGTATCGTTTCCACTGATCAGAGAGGCTCTGCTTCAGCTTCAGAGCTGCAGGAACTTTATTTTAAGAGCTACTTAAGACAGTAAGTGCCACTGCACTGTTCCCACTCTGATGAAAAAGTAAATTTAATTAAGTGCTTAAATATTCAATTACCTCTTTCATTACTTCAGAGAGAGGCTTGGTAGCGTCTACAAGTGACTCAGCGTGTCTGTGGTTTAGAGATAGCTTGAAGTCTCCTCTGTTCTGAAGCTTTGCGAGCGTTGCTTTCTTCATTCGTTCTGCTTTGTCTTTCGCCGGCAGATATCTGGTTTTACAGATATCCCACTCTATACTCTTATGAAAGTGATACATGACTCATGAACCAGCTATAAGAGATATCAAACTAAATTATTTTGGCGGTTCTCTGCAGTGTCAGATTCCTGATTTGGCATCCTTCTGACCTCAACCCTCATCTGCCATTTGATTCAGCTTCAGACACTTTTTGCAAATGAGTCAATGTCATTCTGGTCTGCCATTTCCAGACTTTAGACTATCAGAATAAACACTGCTGCTAATTCTGAACCGCCTATTTATGCCTGGTGCAGACTATAAGATCCTATAAGATCATTACAAATCACATTGTACAACATGGATCTAGTAAACTTGTAGACTGTACGATGATGACACCTATTGAATCGTAGGCTACGACGCAAGTTAGTATAAAAGAATAGAGCAGGACTAATTAATCGTACTTTGGCAATTGTGGTTTTTATGTGCGCTAAAAGAAAGAAGGGAAATATGGACGCGGTCATGGCTAAGGTAAAGAGGCCAACTTGGCATGCCAATTTTGGAAGCTTGAGGTAAGAAGTTTTAAGTTTTAGCGCCATGTTTGGTTTAATACGCCATTTCATGTTTTATTGGTTTTATTGGTTAGTCAGTAGACGTAGGTCGTAGCAGCAAACACACTGTGAGATGATCATGCTAAATTTCTGAAACTGTCAGAAAAATATTGCAAGTTATCTTTGGTCACAAGACCGTGACAACGGCCATTTTTGAATCTCTCTCGCTGTACGACGTAGGACCACCGTTTAGGAGCCACGACCACAGAAATCACCACGATTAGTGGTGGGACAGCCCAAAATCGCACAATGAATTTCGATAGTTCACTTTAGACTTCCTACTTACTATAAGTAACTTTGCAACTACCAGTCATTAGAGTATTAGTAGACTCTCTGTTTAATATCTGCTAACACTTTATTTCCATAGTCTCTCAACAAACTTTCTACTAAATAACTTTGCAACTACATGTCAGCTTATTCTACAAACCCAAGCCCTAAAAGTCTACTAGAGTTAGCTGACATGTAGTTGCAAAGTTACTTATATATACTTCTAGGGCTAGATTTGCTAACAGCTTGCGCCAGCGCAAACCCTCTTTTGGCGTTAAAAAACGACTGTCAGGATTTACCTAAGACACGCAGTGAAAAATTAGCATGAAAAGGCATGGACAGTTATTTTTGCGGCTGGTCTTATTGCATTAGTAGGAGTTTCCCTTTCAGGTGCAAAATTTATGGGAGGAGAGTATTTAAATGAATCATGCGAGGTGATTTACAAAGGTTTGCGCTCGTCAATTTACTGGTATTTGCGCTATTATTTACCGCCCCAAAAAAGCACGTCTTAAACCAGATGCTAACGGCTAGATTGCTCTGGTCATTATGGAAATGATCCGGCTGTGTCTGTGTTCATTAATTTGCACGTCGTCAGTAGATCACGTGCAGAACTGTCCACTCCCATCGGCACTTTTATGGAATTGCGCTCTCATGCTAATTTGCCTGGTTTAGTAAATCTGGCCCATAGAATGTCTAAAGTGGACTATCGAAATAAAGTGTAACTGGTCTTCCCTACTATATAATATGCTAAAAGCAGTACATCAAATGAGGACTGTGATACTAGTAGAACTAGGAATGCACAATATATCAGTATTATATCTGTTACTTAATTTTAAATTATCATTATTAGTCGATATTGGTTATATAATAGTGAATGCTCATTTCTCTATTTTTAACTTTAGATTACTTTTGCCCACTGAAATGCCTTGAAACGCACAGCATTATTCAATGTGTTGACGTAATTTCCACTGAAACAGGAAGACGGGCGGGACATATCGAACAGCTCCTCCCCTTTTTTTAAAACAGCCAATAGCGTTTAGTTTATATCATACCTCGGCCCAAGTTGTTGAGCTCGAGTCGGTAAATCCGCAGTTTCCTCCTTCTCTCAAACCGTTTCTCCTCCATATCGCTTTGCAGAATTCAAATGGATCTGATACATGTTGTGGTCTGCACCGACTTGCGTATTTTATCTGCTCTGTGCTATCGCGTCTCTAGACTGGAGCAGATTATGTGCGCGCCGCGGCGGTGCGTGTGAAACTAACATGAATCCAGACTTCATTCACCCCAATGGAAAGCATATTCACACTGTCTGAATCGTTCCCTAGCCCCTATATAGTGCACTATGTGCCATTCTGCATGTAGAAAATAGTAAATGTGTGAACAAGTGACCGATTTCAGCAGCAGCTTCAGTGTCTGTTTATAATTTATAATGTAGGGGGCGGGGCTTCAGATTCTAGAGAGCATTTGATTGGACAGAAAATCTGATGAGAAGCTGAAGTGCAGTGATGTCATCAAAATCATTGATCCATATTGGCGGAAGTGAGAGACTGTAGGTTTTAATGCTTATATCTTCTAAATGCGAATTTTGTCATTGTTTTAGAGCGCACTAGCTTATAGGCTAACATATTCATACTAAAAGCCCTAAAAACTTAATTTTGATTTCATGGGAACTTTAAATTTGCACTTGTAGCAGTTTATTTTATTGTTGTGTGGTATGTACCTTCGCCATGTTGTCATTATCATGTGACCTACCAGTCAGTTATGTTGCTTCACTGCCATTCACAAATCCTCTCCTGTGGCCTCATGGGATAGTAAAGTGTCCATCGTATGCAGAAGTAGTAGGTCATCTGGGTACTTTTTGCCTCTTAACTCTTAACTTTTTGACGTACTTCTTTTGTCACATACTGTTTTTCGCCTACTATATAGTAGGGAAAGTATGCGATTTCAGACCATTTCAGCAGCGTCACAGCAAAAACTGTTACATGTTGCTTCCTTTAACCTTCCCAGACAGGCTCCTGCAACAAAGAAACATCCAGCCTGTTAAACTCTAAAGATCAAAGGCAGCGGGCAGATGCGGCTGGACTTTTTTTGAGCATTCAAGAGCAAAGACAGTGAAACAGAAAAGGACATGGACTTGGTTCGCTTCAATACCGAGATTAAAAGTTGTTTTCCCTCTTGAAAATTTTACCCCTGCTTAAAGCATGTCAAATCCCAGAGGCTGTTAGCAAAGTCTGTGCTTTTATGCTGAGGGTGTTCTGCGGTTTCATTAGCAGAGAGGACGACAGGAAGAAGCTTGAGAGAGTCTCTGGATCACAGAGGGGGCAAAACTTCAGCCCTGAGCTGCTTTGGCAAATGAGGGAATAAAAAAAATATAGTTATGTTGTCCTCTTACCACTTTTCTGTGGCTGGTAGATATTCAAAAACCCTTCATCTTTAAATCAGTCAGCGATTGGATGTAAATGATGTTACTTTATTATATTCCTTCTTATAACCTTCTTCAAACTTATTATAACCTTGAATTTTGAAGACTGTGTTGGTCGTTATATTGGGCTGAAATCTCCAACTAAAACTTCAATAAATGTAAAAGCATCACAGAAGTATCATAAAAGTAGACTCATGTATATTACAAGACTTTTGAAATCATACAATAGCTTTATGTAAAAAACAGACCAAAATTTAAGCTTCCTTTCACAGATAACCATTCCCTCTAGTGAGTCGATAACCGCTGATATTGAATCATTGATTCAGAACTCGAGATCCAGAAGAGTCAAGTCGAAGTGAATCATTCAGACCAGTTTTGTGAACAGATTAATTGAAACACAAAAGATTCATCATAAATCAGATATCACTGCTTTTCTAAACACACCAAGGAGAACTAGAACAAATGGCAAGATTTTCAGTTAACAATAAATGACTTAAAACCAAAGACTTTATATATAGAAAGACGGTGCACTCTGATTACTTGTGAATGGGAGAAAGTGCAACGCCCAATATGGCGAATAAGCCCCGCCTTCTAAATGAAAGAGCCAATCGTTGATTAGTAAAGTCATCTTGTCACTGCAGCTGCTGTTAGAAGCTCCGGTTGCTATAGAAACAGTCAACCTTTCTGAGACGAGCGCTTAGGACTGCGCATGAGCTTTGTCCAGTCTGAAAAATGCAGTTTTTTGTCATGATTTAAACATTTAGAAACAAAATTAATGAGACAGTTGTTGTCAGATTTCATTGGTGATTTCAAATATGAAATTTAATCGTAAGTTTGGCAAACAGTTTTGGAGAATTTGATGTTTCCCCATTCAAAGAGATAGGAGCTGCACTTGCATGCCCGAGAGGTGTTTCAAAGATGGCCACCGAGCGAAATGACTTGTCTTAAAGGGACTTTGTTAAAGGTGCACTGTGTAAATTTTAGCGGCATCTAGTGGTGAGGTTGTGAATTGCAACCGCCCACAGCTCACCCCTCCCTTTCGGAGTACATAGAGAAGCTCTGAGGGCCGACACAGGACAAAGATGTCGTCGTCTGAGACAGCAGAGAGTAGCTAGCGCTCTGTAGAGAAGTTTGTCCGTTTAGGGCTACTGTAGAAACATGGCGGCGCAAAATGGCGACTTCACTGTAAGGGGACCCGCAGTGTATGTAGATAGAACTGGCTCATTCTAGGGTAATAAAAACACAACGGTACATTATACACCACTGAAAACATAGTTATGTATATTATATTGCATTTCTGTCAATAGATTCTCATAAATACTACACACAGCACCTTTAAAACTCAGGAATGAGTCAATCATTTGTTGAGCAATCACATGAAAAAAAAAGGTAAAGTAACAATAGCAAAACAGAAGATCCGAAGATGCGACAAAGTTTATTTGTAAAAGAGAGTGGTTTAAAGAAATAACGTGTGATATCAAATATAGCAAATGAAGATAAGCAGATCATATTAAAGTTATGAGTTAATTTGATTCGTTAAAAATAATTAATTTACCCCCCCCCCCCCCCCCCCCAAAAAAAAAAAAAAAAAAAAACTTTAGATACAAAGATCAACAAGTGGTTGCTAAAAGCAACATGTTTGACTTTTTTCTTAATCACTGACTCTAATAATGGCTCTAAAAGAACAGTGTGTGATTTCTATGGTGATTTCTATCCCCCACTGCTGAGAGATCAGAGAATTCAACTGTACCTGTGTGACTAATATTCCAAACCTGAGTCAGTATTTCCAAACTAAGTCACTGAGTCATTGTTTGTCATCCAAACCATGATTATGTACCCATTCAAATCTGGATCAGTGTTCTTGTTTGAGTTTTGAGTCACGGTTTGCTCTGTTATTTTCCCTCTATTGACTCTTTAACATGCTTCAAAAGAAACGCAAGAGTTGATTTGGCTCGTACGTCCATCCGGACTTCTCCCAGGTCACACCAAGGACAGGAAGAGGCGGTCTGACAGTGATGCACGTCAATGTCTGAAAAACAAAACTCTTGTGAAGGCCGTAGAGAATCAGAGACAGAACGGATGATAGTAGAGCAATCCCCGTCCAGACCCGGAACAGATTGAGCGCTGTTAAAGAGGCTGTAGCCTGCTGTCCGCACAAGTGCCAGAATCCAATTCACACATTAGACGGCGAGCACATGGGGCAACCTGCCTGCACACTCATCTGGAGCCGTGGCCTTTAAATGACGGGGCCCTTTAGCGATCTCTCTCTCTCTAGTCAAAGGTGACATGGGTGAAATGTGATTAGTACATCATCAGGTGTTTTGAAGATCATATGACATCACCACTACAAAAGTTATGAACCATGTCTGGGGAAATCCACATTTTAACTCTTTCCCTGCCAGCGTTTTTTTGTTTTTTTTTAAAGTTGCCAGCCAGTGCCAGCCTTTTTTTTTTTAAACAAACAAACAAAAAACATTTTATTCTAGCTTCGTACTCTTTTTATCAACACTTTGTTTGTCAAATGTAGATTGGATTCAGAATGATGATCAAAACATAGATGGAGTAAAACATTCAAAAAAAAAAAAAAAAAATAGAAAACATTTATTTTATATTTTAAGACATGAAAATGTTTAATTTTTATATCATGTACTTAAAATATAAAAACATTTATTTTATTAGTTAAATTGACTTTATTAAATATTTTATTAAACATAAAACATACAAACCCGATTCCAAAAAAGTTGGGACACTGTACAAATTGTGAATAAAAAAGGAATGCAATAATTTACAAATCTCATAAACTTATATTTTATTCACAATAGAATATAGATAACATATCAAATGTTGAAAGTGAGACATTTTGAAATGTCATGCCAAATATTGGCTCATTTTGGATTTCATGAGAGCTACACATTCCAAAAAAGTTGGGACAGGTAGCAATAAGAGGCCGGAAAAGTTAAATGTACATATAAGGAACAGCTGGAGGACCAATTTGCAACTTATTAGGTCAATTGGCAACATGATTGGGTATAAAAAGAGCCTCTCAGAGTGGCAGTGTCTCTCAGAAGTCAAGATGGGCAGAGGATCACCAATTCCCCCAATGCTGCGGCGAAAAATAGTGGAGCAATATCAGAAAGGAGTTTCTCAGAGAAAAATTGCAAAGAGTTTGAAGTTATCATCATCTACAGTGCATAATATCATCCAAAGATTCAGAGAATCTGGAACAATCTCTGTGCGTAAGGGTCAAGGCCGGAAAACCATACTGGATGCCCGTGATCTTCGGGCCCTTAGACGGCACTGCATCACATACAGGAATGCTACTGTAATGGAAATCACAACATGCAGATACATTTTCTCAGTTTAAACATTTGATATGTCATCTATGTTGTATTCTGAATAAAATATTGAAATTTGAAACTTCCACATCATTGCATTCTGTTTTTATTCACAATTTGTACAGTGTCCCAACTTTTTTGGAATCGGGTTTGTACATATTAAATATGTATATATAATAAATACATATAAAATATAAAATTATAATCAAGACATTAATGGAGAGGTATTAAATATATCATTTTTAGGTTAAGAAAAAAGTTTTATATTTAAATATATATCAAATAAAATGAAAATAAAAAAACATTTTATATTTTAAGATATTAAAATGTTAAATTTTTATAGCATGTAACTTAAAATATAAAAACTATTTATTTTATTAGTTAAATTTACTTTATTAAATATTTTATTAAACATAAAACATATTTTAAATATATATATATATATATATAATAAATACATAAAATTATACTCAATACATTAATGGAGAGGTATTAAATGTATCATTTTTAGGTTAAGAAAAAAGTTTTATATTTAAAAATATATCAAATAAAAAAAAATAGAAAACATTTATTTTATATTAAGACATGAAAATGTTTAATTTTTATAGCATGTAAGTACTTAAAGTAAGTACTTCATTTATTTTTCATTAAAAATGTGATTTGCCAAGGCTTGCCTTGCCCAGCCGTTTCTCTATGACATCACGCACATCGTTAAATGACGGCAAGCGATGATTGGTTGGGAAGCAACGTGTAGTCTGACATGTTTCTTGTCTACGAGTCAAGAATTCAACAGTCAAAATCACATAATCTGACACAGTGACTATAGTAACAGACAAAAATATTGAGTAGTCTGCATTAGCAAGCGATAAAATAAAATCGCAAGCTATGATACAAACAGCTTTTTTGGCACAGATGCAGCCGACGAGAGGCGACAACACAGTCAGCTTTCGACGCCGCTATTTCTTTTACGTTGGTTTGGCATGTCACTAAAAGAATAGCACACCTTTCCACAACAAGCAGTATGATTAAATTTACCCATTTAGATAATTCTCATCCTTTACGTAATTAGAGAAGAATCAATCAAGTGCAATCACATAAAAGGCTTCACTTCCCAGTCCATGGCACATTCAGCTCTCCTAAAACAGACACAAGCCTTTGAAAGCATTAGATTGTAAACATGACGCTTATATCCGGTGCACATTATTCTACTGAAATATTACACAGCAGTTGCATCCTAATGCTGCACATGAACCCTGTTCTCCGCTGGAGACGCATTAGCATGAGTGTAGAGCGCTTATAATCTGCGCTCAGATGTTCACCCCATGAGCTCACGAGCTCTGCGGTTCCATTGGTCGCACTTGAGCAATCCGGGGTCACCTGAGTCTTTTCACAATGGCTGTTTCCATGTAACGGTCTTAAATAATCTTGCGCAGGAGGAGAGGAAACGCGGGAGGAGAGTTGAGCTCGAGGTCACATATTGAGGAAAAATAAACAGTGTTTGACATCCGTGGCCCAAACACTCTTCCTCTGAGATCTGCATAACAAAGGAACGGAGTCTGACTGACATCTCCATCTGTCAGAGGAGGCCAGCGCCCTCAGAAGCAGGAGAAATAGATAGCGAGAAAGAAAAAGAGTAGATGCATCCTACACTTCTATAGTCATTTTTGCCCTGAAGGTTTCTTGCACCAAAACATCCTAATATAGTTTTACTTGACCACACTCAAAGTCCTTTCAAAGTGAAGTGTGTAACGTCAGACACTTTTCCTCACATTACCTCCATCTGAGTAGGTACTACATTTGAATTTGAATTTACTTTGCTACCGTTAAAAAAGTATGTTGTATATAGTATGAATATGGTAGTTTGAATAAAATTCGGACGTACTACATCTGCCATGTTGTTACTGTCATGTGACCTACTAGCATCAGTTGCGTCGTTTCACTGCCATTCATAAATCCTGTCCCGTGGCCTCACTGGATAGTAGTGTAGTAGGTCATCCTTGTACTTTTCACCTACTATTTCTCAAATGCAATAGTTGCATCCCAAATGACGCACTATACACTATGCACTTACACCGATCAGGCATAACATTATGACCAGTGAACAACACTGATTATCTCTTCATCACGGCACCTGTTAGTGGGTGGGATATATTAGGCAGCAAGTGAACATTTTGTCCTCAAAGTTAATGTGTTAGAAACAGGAAAAAATGGGCAAGCATAAGGATTTGAGCGAGTTTGACAAGGGCCAAATTGTGATGGCTAGACGACTGGGTCAGAGCATCTCCAAAACTGCAGCTCTTGTGGGGTGTTCCCGGTCTGCAGTGGTCAGCCGAAAGCGCTAACAGTGGGCACGTGAGCATCAGAACTAGACCACGGAGCAATGGAAGAAAGTGGCCTGGTCTGATGAATCACATTTTCTTTTACATCACGTTGATGCGCGTGCGTCGCTTACCTGAGGAACACATGGCATCAGGATGCACTATGGGAAGAAGGCAAGCCGGCGGAGGCAGTGTGATGCTTTGAGCAATGTTCTGCTGGGAAACCTTGGGTCCTGCCATCCATGTGGATGTTACTTTGACATGTACCACCTACCTGAGCATTGTTGCAGACCATGTACACCCTTTCATGGAAACGGTATTCCCTGGTGGCTGTGGCCTCTTTCAGCAGGATAATGTGCCCTGCCACAAAGCAAAAACGGTTCAGGAATGGTTTGAGGAGCACAACAACGAGTTTGAGGTGTTGACTTGGCCTCCAAATTCCCCAGATCTCAATCCAATCGAGCATCTGTGGGATGTGCTGAACAAACAAGTCCGATCCATGGAGGCCCCACCTCGCAACTTACAGGACTTAAAGGATCTGCTGCTAACATCTTGGTGCCTGATACCACAGCACACCTTCAGGGGTCTAGTGGAGTCCATGCCGCAATGGGTCAGGGCTGTTTTGGCAGCAAAAGGGGGACCAACACAATATTAGGAAGGTGGTCATAATGTTATGCTGGATCGGTGTATACTCTATGTACTTATGCACTATGTTCTCATCCGTGTAGTGTGTGAATTTTATAAGGTTATTTTGTCATTCATTATCTGAGTCTGATGCCCCTCCCCCTCCGCTACGTAATTTAACTTGCGACAGTCGAGTGCACGAAGTGTCCAACATTTCACACTTCACCTGTGTCCAGAATCGCCCCCTATACCCTTAAATAGGGCACTATTTGAGGGGACAGCCATTTGTAGTGGTGTTCGAAACCATTCAATCACTCATTCAATCCCACAATGCACTGCAATAATGAGTGTATAAATGATGTATGCTCAACAGCTAGAGAATACTCATAATGCACTGTGAATGAATTCTCACGTCTGACCAGAAGATGGCGCCTGCATCAGAAACAATCATCCATCCATTTTCCAAACCGCTGGTCCAATGTGCCTACAACGTAATATCATACGGTATAAATTCCTTTTTAATTATTGTTTAATTATGTAATTGTTTAATTATGTAATAAATTGTTTAATTATGGTTTATACGTGCTAGTTTCCATGACAGAATAAAATTTTCCATCACTACTGGAGCTACCAGTTTGCAATAGTGAATGATAGTATAGGTGGCGATTTCGAACACAGCATTTGTTTTTTCCGTTAATTTAGTGCATCATAGTAGGGAAGTATTAGATTTCATCCCAAACTCCCGCCATTAGCCAACGCTGGCCTAGTCGGGCTGCTCAAAAAAAAAAAAATTCAATTATGGTTACATTAATTGTGCAAAAATGTACAATAATAAATAGCATTGTTGTAGTGAAAATATATTGTTACATTTATATAATATTATAATATTAATTATTATATTTATAATAATAAAAATAATAATAATATTTTTAAAAATGATGTTTGTACATTTAAAAAATTGTTATACATTACATTATTATGTTGCATTAATTTAAATATGCAACAATGTGCAATAAATAATGTGTTTTTTGAAAATATATTGTTATATTTATATATCATAAAATAATATTTATATTACAATATAATAAAAATATTATAATATTTTTATATTTACATTATTCATACTATAATAAAATATCATTGAATCATTGACTCAACCAATTCGCTCTGCTTTTGTTATACAATTTCTGAGTCGGGATGTAAGAGTCATAAGGCAGAAATGACACCAGTTTTCCTACAGAATGCGACTCAATTCACTCTGTGGAGAGTGTTTGTGCCTTGCGGCTGTTATAGTTGTTTCTGCACATTAAACTAGTAAAGGAGAGGCTATTTTAGCTTCAAGCGGTAAAAATTTTCCTGTCTGCTGTCCTGAAAAATCAATACAAGTCCAAATATTATTGTTTCCACTTCTTCTGATGTATTCAACACCATAAATCTGTTTAACTTCAGTCCTTCTGTACAGTACCTTCGTATTTTCTTTCACCATCACACCGAATGAAAGCAGAGACCTTTTCTCCTCTCCCCTGGTCAACATGAGCCAGTTTCAGTGTGTGTGCAGGTATCTGTGGGTTTATTGTAGCGGTGAGATGGTGAAATCAGCCTCTGATAAGCTCTGATAAGTTCTGGGAGGTCACAGCAGTGATACGTGCGCACGCTCTATCTATCAATTCAACATAAATCACTCTGGAAAATTCCATCTGTGCGCGCGACCTTCAGGGCAACCAGTCTTACAAACAAGTGAAAAGCTTTTACATTTTAAGTGAACAGGTTACTATTTTACGACAAATCACCATTCTACAAGGGTAAAGGTAAAAATATATAAAAAAATGATTTTAGGATATCCATATGAAATGTGTTCAAGAACGAATGTATATACAGTGTTATTTTTTTCCCTGCCATAAACAGGCTCACCACCCTGAGCTTGCTTTATCTGTGATTTCACATCTTTAAAAGGTACTCTGCGAAGGATTTGTTGTTTAACTTTTTGTTAGAAATAAACAAAATTCCATTGTCAAACCAGAATATATATAAAAAAAAGTGATTATATATATATATAGTAGAGATCAAAATTAGAGAACAACATACAATTTCCTAAATTCCAAGGTCACTGCTTAGTCATATTGGAAGTTATCCTAACAGGAGCAGAAGGGCAGTTTTTTTTAGCATATTTCATAAGTTAAATACATTCTGAACTACAATATATAAAACTTAAACAAGACAATTGAAAAAGAACTCTGGTCAAAATTAGAGAACACTTTCTGATACCTCCAAATTATTGGTGTTAATCTGGCACCTGGTGCTAATTTCCTTAATTATCTGGCAAAGTCTATTTAACTGGCAGCAAGACTTTGCAAGATGGCAAGCCGCTCTAAGGTGACTGAAACACTACGACACCATGTTCAAAGAGATGGCCAAAAGAGATGACCCTTTCAGCTACTGCAAGAGAAGTTGGTCGTTCCAAATCTGTAATTTCTAGAATATTGAAGGTTTACAAAGACAATACTTCATTCAAGTCCCCCAAAAAGGCTGGTTGTCCACATAAGACCAATGTAGGAGAGGACAGGACAATGCAGAGACTTTCAATTGGGGATTCGGTTCAACACTGCAGCTGGAATTGCTCGCCAGTTCAGAGCTAAACACGGTAAGGATCTGTCTCGGCCTTTAAGAGAATTCGGACTGAAAGCCCATTCTGCAGTGACCAAGCCTCTCATCAGCAGAAAGAATCAAAAGGCTAGATTGTTGTGTGGACAGAGAAGAACTAGTCCAAAGTTCACTTTAGTGATGAAAGCAAGTTCTTGTAATTTAAGTTGATGTCATTTATTTGGGTCTGATGGGAAACATTATGTTCGGCGTCAAACTGGGGAAAGATTGAACCCAAAGTGCGTAAAGAAGTCAGTGCAAGGTGGAGGAGGAAGTGGTTTGGGGGGATGTTTTCTGCAGCAGGAGTTGGGCCTATTATACAGCTACATGGCAGGCTGAATGCAAATGTTTATCAGAACCTCCTTCTGCAACATGTGGTTCTTTCCCTGCGTGCATCTCCCAATCAGCCCATGCAAGACAATGCCCCCTGTCACACTGAAAAACGGGTAAAGCAGTCCCTTGAAGCTGAGAACACTGAAATAATGAAATGGCTAGACCAGAGTCCTGATCTAAACCCAACTGAAAATCAATGGAAAATCCTTGGTGACAAAGTTATGGCTAAGAAACCAACTACAGTTACCAAACTGTAGAAGAGACTGGAAGAAGAGTGGACCAAGATCACATTAAAGCAGTGTGAGTATCTAGTGATGTCCTGTGGCCGCAGATGTGCTGAGGTCATTCAAAGCAAGGGCCTCTACACTTCCTGCTAATTTTTGACTGCTGTAAGCCTCAAATTTTACTTGTAATGTTTTTTTTTTTTTTTTGTGCTGCAATGGTTATTGTTCTCTAATTTTGATCACTGTGTTTTCCACAAAATAAAGGTTTTTGTTGAAGTACCTTGGTATTTTGGTTAGCATGCTAGTAGAACAACAGTATACCCACAGCTAATCTTTTAAAATTAAAATTTTAAGCAATGAAGATTAACAATATTTCTGAAAAAAATCAAGTTTTTTTAAATTGTTCTCTAATTTTGATCTCCACTGTATATATAGGCTATTTATACATATCCACGAAAGGGTGTACATGGTCTGCGGCTATGCAGCCCCATACGCAACAAACAGCGATGCACTGTGTATTCTGACACCTTTCTATCAGAACCAGCATTAACTTCTTGAGCAATTTGAGCTACAGTAGCTCGTCTGTTTGATCGGACCACACGGGCCAGCCTTCGCTCCCCACGTGCATCAATGAGCCTTAGCCGCCCATGACCCTGCCGATGGTTCACCACTGTTCCTTCCTTGGACCACTTTTGATAGTGTAAGGATCGGTTTTACTGCTAAGACAAAAGCTGAAGATCCAACCCCCTGCAATAGAACAATAAAACTCACTAATCTGGAGAGAAGATCTCACAGAAAGACTATGGGACATCGCCCTGCCCAAACTTTCTCTCCCTCTCCCTCGCCCAACTCCCTTCCCCCTGATTTAAGTCACAGAATGCAAATATACCACAGATGATGTATCTTGTGAATCTATTGTTTATCCCTTTCATGTTTGATATCTTTTTAAAGGTCTCAGTGCGATTGGTAAATTGGTCTCAACTTCATTGCTGTCACTGGTAGGATGAGAAAGATTGAAACTTATGAGAATTCTGTTCTCCTTTTTGAGTGGTCTCTGCAAGATATCTAAACCTCTCCCCCGAAACCAGGTGTTTGTGTTGCAAATATTTACAACCCTTTTGTTCTGGTCTGGGTATTTAAGAAAGGGTAACAGAGCTGCCATTTGGGAAAAAAATTCTGTAGCCAGAACCCCCATGCAGTGCTGTGTCAGTGTTTTTGAGGCACTCACACACACTGTGTGTACTATGTCAGACACAATGACTCTTTGAAATTCTTTTCATATTACTTTGTAATTGTATTTTATATTTTTATGCTGAAAAGTTGTGTACCATGGATTCGTGTTTAATTATTTTTATGTAAGTTCTGTCTGGCCAAAATAAATGTTAATCTTGATTTATCTTGTATTATTCTGAAATCATTATTCTAGTATGGATCAACGTTGGAGTCCTTTATTTCCGCAAATCTCTGTCAGGATAGATCAAACCGAGGACTCTCATGGGGCACAGGATTTTGAGATAATCTGATTTCTGACTATCACCGTATTAGCAAGTTGCAGCTTTAGTGTCTATTACTAAAATTACACTTTTTGTTGAGTAAGCAGGTGTGACCACTTAAAGGTAAAATATTCACTCTGCAATCCTCTAACTAATATCAGAACTGGCTAGTTTGTGTCCGTGAACGCGTGAATCATGACGCGGCTGTTTCTGTGCGATATCGGGTCCCTTGATGAACGAATATTTGAAAATAAGAGATACTAAGAAGAAATCAACGATCCAAATTAAATCACAACGAATCATCAGCTGTTAAGTTAAAAACGTAACAAATTTAATGAAATCACACAATTGGAGTCAGATTAAATTATTCATGGAGTCAGATTGAAAATTAGATATCAATAAATTAAGTGAATTTAACAGAAATGCTGAAAAGGTTTACACGAAGAATCCTTCAACCAAGCCGTTAGATTCCGTTTTTGGGCTAACAGATGGACCTTACAATAAATACTGACCACTATAGACCGGGAACACCCCACAAGAGCTGCAGTTTTGGAGATGCTCTGACCCAGTTGTCTAGCCATCACAATCTGGCCCTTGTCAAACTCGCTCAAATCCTTACACTTGCCCATTTTTCCTGCTTCTAACACATCAACTTTGAGGACAAAATGTTCACTTGCTGCCTAATATATCCCACCCACTAACAGGTCATAATGTTATGCCTGATCGGTGTATATAAATATAAATATTTTATATATAAATATAACAAATTTCTCTTAAATATATACATGCATGCGTGTGTATTTATATATACATAATAATTATACAAAGTACACACATACATATGTAAACACAAACTTTTATTTTTGATGCGATTAATCGCAATTAATCGATTTGACAGCACTAATATATATATATAATTTGTCCATATGTTTTTATATCACGTCCGCAACCAAAGACAATATGTAAGACAATGAAACATGCTTGAAAAAAACATTTTACATGACATTTACATTAGGAACTTTCTAAAGTGACTTGAATTGCGTTAAAGTAAAATTTTTATTGTTAACACTTTATAATAAGGTAACTATTTAGCATGCTCATGAATTAACTCTAACTTTAACTTATGTTGGTTAATGTTAATTGCTACATATACTAAGACATTTTTAATTTCAAATTGTGTAAATGTATTATAATATTAAAATTACAATGTACAGTATTATGAACAGTGTTGGAGGTAACGCATTACAAGTAACGTCTCGGTTACGTATGTAACCCTCGTTCCCTGAAGGAAGGGAACGGAGACGTTACGTCAGTTACTGACGAAATGGGGGTTTCGCTTAGAAACCAATCGCCTTTGAGCTCTACAAAACGAGCCAATGGCATGAAGATGCCATGGGTCTGCGGAATTTGCATAACGCAACCCCGCCCCACCGTGTGGGTATAAAGGGCATTGCGTGGCAATCTCGCATTATGTTACCTGCTGAAGAGCCGAGGCATGAGCGTCCGGCCGTTCCAGCGGTACAGCGGAAGTGGCATGGGGACGTAACGTCTCCGTTCCCTTCCTTCAGGGAATGAGGGTTACATACGTAACCGAGACGTTCCCTTTCAGTCAGTACACTACGAGTTACGTCAGTTACTGACGAAATGGGGGTCCCAATACAATCTCGCCACGACGGCTGTCTTCCAGCGTCCTGCGCTGACCAGGGCTCCCTGCCGTGAGTCTTAGCACGAACGAGGGGCTAGGCTCAACGCTGATACCAAGGTACACTGGGAAGCATATCCCACGTGGAGAAATGCAACACAATGCCTGCCCGAAGGGAGGACTTAAGAATACATATATGACCCCCGTAGGGACTGCATATTGAGCACTCTGGGGTATCCAGCCGCAGGTGGAAAATTTTTCAACCCCAGGAGTGGCAAGGTGTCTTGCCAAGGGAAGACACGTGCTCAGAGAGACTTACCGTGGAAATACACATGTGGGGGTTGCCCAACGGGGGAACCATGCACACGGAGGCACCTAGCCGAACATGAGGGCTGACCAAGTGGGCATGCACTCTGGTGTCGACATCAGCAGTGCTGGAGGAGCTCAGGGCTTACTGGGAAGCTCACCTGAGAGAAAATGCACACGCATCCAGTCCGTGGAGTGGAATGGCGCAGCAAGCGAAGACACCTGAGCCTGTCCAGTTACTGGCCACTTGGGGCGAGTACATGAGCGGACACAGGCTCCACTCGGAGATTATAAAATTTTGCGAATGTGTTAGGTGTCGCCCAGCCTGCAGCTCTACAAATGTCTGTCAGCGAGGCGCCACCCGCTAAAGCTCAAGGGGAAGCAACACTCCTAGTGGGGTGTGCTCTAACCCCAAGGGGGCATGGCATGCCCTGAACCTGATATGCCAGGACAATGGCGTCCACCATCCAGTGAGACAACCTCTGCTTGGAGAGAGCCTTCCCTTTCTGCTGCCCTCCATAACAGACAAAGAGCTGGTCTGAGGTCCTGAAACACTGCGTCCGGTCTACGTGGGCGCGTACTGGACAGAGCAGTGCCAAGGCTGGGTCTGCCTCCTCCACAGGCAGCGCTTGCAGATTCACCACCTGATCCCTGAAGGTAGTGGTGGGAACCTTGGGCACGTATCCAGGCCGGGGTCTCAGGATCACGTGAGAATTGGCCGGCCCGAATTCCAGGTACGCTTCGTCAACCGAAAATGTCTGCAGGTCCCCTACCCTCTTGATGGAAGCCAGAGCAATCAAGAGCGCCACTTTCAATGAAAGGAACTTCAGCTCCACAGACTGCAGGGGCTCAAAGGGAGCTTTCTGCAGGGCAGATAAAACCACTGCAAGATCCCAAGAGGGTATCTGAGGAGGACGAGGAGGATTTAATCTCCTCGCTCCTCTAAGGAACCTGCTGACCAGGTCGTGCTGACCTATCGTTTTAGAATCCACCAGGTCATGATGGGCCGAAATCGCGGCCACATAGACCTTCAGGGTGGAGGGAGACAGCCTTCGCTCCAACCCTTCTTGGAGGAAGGAAAGCACAGACCCGATTGAGCATTTCGTGGGGTCTTCTCGGCGAGAAGAGCACCAGGTGACGAAGAAGTTCCACTTCAACGCATAGGCCTGTCTCGTGGACAAGGCCCTAGCGGAAGTGACGGTAGCCGCCACCTGAGGTGGCAGGGTACTCAAACCTACCGCGTCCCGTCCAGGTCCCACACGTGTAGGTTCCAAAGGTCGGGACGTGGGTGCCATACGGTGCCCCGTCTCTGAGTAAGGAGGTCCTTCCTCAGAGGGATCGACCAGGGAGGGGCTGTCGCAAGGAGTAAGAGTTCTGGGAACCAGGTCCGGCCAGGCCCTTAATATGGGGCGACCAAAAGGACCTGCTCCCTGTCCTCCCTGATCTTGCACAGAACCTGTGCGAGAAGGCTCACTGGGGGAAACGCATATTTGCGTGGGCCCCGCAGCCAGCTGTGCGCTAGTGCATCCGTGCCGAGGGTCCCCTCGGTCAGGGAATAATAACAGCGGCAATGGGAAGAGTCGTGGGAGGCAAACAGATCTATCTGTGCGTCGCCAAACTGTTCCCAAATCAGCTGAACCGTATGGGGATGGAGTCTCCATTCCCCCGGAAGCAGCTGAAACCGTGACAGCTCGTCGGCTGCACGATTCAGTTCTCCCGGGATGTGAACGGCACGAAGCGACCTCAGATGCTTCTGACTCCATAGGAGGAGATGGCGGGCGAGTTGCGACATCCGGCGGGAGCGTAGACCACCTTGTCGGTTGATGTACGCTACTGTCGCCGTGCTGTCTGAACGGACCAGTACGTGCTTGAACTTGAGGCAATTGACATGCCATAGGCGCTGGGGTCCTTTCCAGGAGCCCGCGACAGCATGTCCATTGCACATGGCGCCCCAGCCCGTGGCATAGGCATCTGTTGTTACAACAACATGCCTGGAAACTCGTTCTAGGGGAACACCTGCATGTAGAAAGCTGAGGTTCGCCCACGGGGTGAAGGTCTGATGGCAGGCCAGAGTAACTGGGACCCGGAGCGTGCTGTGTTGCCATGCCCATCTCGGGACTCGATCGCGAAGCCAGTGCTGAAGCGGTCTCATATGAAGCAAACCGAGCGGCGTTACCGCGGCTGCGGATGCCATATGCCCCAGGAGCCTCTGAAAATATTTCAGTGGAACCGCACTCTTGCCCTCGAACTGGCGAAGACAAGTCAGCAGTGACTGCGCGTGCTCGCTCGTAAGCTGCGCGTACATGGCGACCGAGTCAATTTCCATACCGGGAAAAGAGATCCTCTGCACTGGGGAGAGTTTGCTCTTTTCCCAGTTGACCCGAAGGCCCAGACGGGCGAGGTGCTGAAGCACCAGGTCCCTGTGTTCGCAAACCTGATCCTGAGAGTGGCCTAGACTCAGCCAGTCGTCGAGATAGTTCAGGATGCGAAGCCCGTGTTGCCTGAGCGGCACAAGGGCTGCCTCGTCGACCTTCGTAAAGGCGCGAGGGGACAGGGCTAGCCTGAATGGGAGAACCGTGTACTGATATGCCTGCCCCTCGAAGGCAAACCGTAGAAACGGTCTGTGTCGAGGAAGAATGGAGACATGAGAGTACGCGTTCTTCAGGTCGGTCGCTGCAAACCAATCCAATGGACAAACGCATTCGAAAACGCGTTTGGCTGTCAACATCCTGAATGGAAGCCTGTGAAGGGTTCGGTTCAAGATGCGCAGGTCCAGGATTGGCCGTAACCCACCGGTTTTCCTGGGTACAATGAAGTAAGGGCTGTAGAAGCCGGACTCCATCTCGGCTGGAGGGACGATCTCGACCGCACCCTTCGCCAGTAGGGTGGCGACCTCCGCACGCATGACAGGGGCATTGCCACCCACCATGGTATAGTGGACTCCCCGAAAGCGGGGAGGAGACCGTGCGAACTGAATCGCATAGCCGAACCTGATGGTGCGAACGAGCCAGCTGGACAGATTGGGAAGCGCTAGCCAGGCTTCCAGAAACTAAACCAGCGGGGTCATGCAGACCACAGGCGTACCCCCGATGGGGCAGCGAGGCGGAATGACCAGCCCAAACATGGGAGGCGTGGGAGCGTCCCGGGGTGTGGGCGGGGTCGAATTCCGCGTCCTGACAGAGGAGACCAGGGAAGGACCAGCGTTCCACGGGGGTCTCGTCTGCCAGGGGGCTGGGGACAGAGGGGGCCGAGAGTGGCGAGGCTGCTTGGCGTCGCACACTGCCAGCCGCGCCCTCTTGAGGCTCGGAGGTGAAAATGTCAGTTCTTTCTTTACAAGGATTCTCCCCCGGCCCTCCAGCGGGGGAAGGAGTGGCCCTGCTACCATCTCCTGAGAAAGAACCGAGTTCACCTCCGAGGTCCCAGGACCGCCGCTTAGACTGCCGTTTAGCAGGCTGGGGGGCTGGTACGGGCGGGGCTGCCTTCCTGCGGCGTCCTCCACGCCTCGGCCCGGGTGAAGGCTGCTGCTGGGGCTGAGCGGGAGGAACGAGGGCCGCAGGAGGGCAGCCTCGGTGGGGAGCAGACTGAGGCCTCTGAGCCGGCGGCTGGGTGGAGGCAGCAGCAGGCCGCCGGGGCAGAATATGCGCCTCAGTCTGTCTCTGAGCGGTCGAGAACTGTTGGGCGAAGTCCTGGACCGCCCCGCCGAATAGCCCATCCTGGGAAATGGGAGAATTGAGGATGCATCGCAACAGAGCGCTCAACAGGGGGAACCCCAGTGTACCCTTTCACCGCGCCGCCGTCAAGGGCAGTGAAGGCGGAAGTGGCTGCCGAACGATCGCGAAAAGTCAAGGGAGACTTCCACGACTTCGACACCTCTTCATGCACTTCCGGGAAGAAGATACCAATCATCTAGCCGAGAGTGCTCGGGACATGGCGGAGGGTTCCACACAAGCCCAAGAGCCTCGGCCGCCCGGGAAAGCATGGCTGTGAGCTCTGGATCAGACTTGGGCAATGCTGGGACTCCCGAAGGAGGCAACACAGCCGAATCGTCATCTCCGGAGGAATCCAGCCCACCTTGTGATGCGGCGATCGACATAGTATCCTCCGCCGGTGCGCCAAATGAAACGCAGGGCCCAGGACGGGAAACACCTGCGCCCTCATCTGGCAACACCACAGGTTGCAGTGTGGTAGAAGGGGGTGTGGCCCGAGGAGGATTCGTCGGGTTGGCCCACACCGTCACCCTCAAGTCACCCTGACCACCAGCCAAAGTATTCTCACTCGTGGTGGGAATAGATTGGGGTGTGGTAGAGGGGACTCTCCCTCCAGCACCGAGATCATGGAGTCTTGACCGCAACACTGCGATGGCCATGTTCCCGCAATGGGAACATGACTTATCCATGAACGCGCGCTCGGCGTGCACGAGGCCCAAGTACGCCAAACAGCGATCATGCCCGTCAAACGGAGGAACCAGCCAACCGCACCCAGAAACGGAGCACAGGCGAGACATCTTGAAAAAGACGTGCCACGTGCAGCTCTTTTAGAGAGGAGTCTTTGCTCTGCAGAATGCCGAAGCGCCTAGGGAGAACACACACGCTATGCTAGATCACTGCACAGATCAGACAGGAATGCGGAACTCGCTAGAACGCGCCGTAACATCAACACTCTGGACAGACACTCGTCTTGAAGAGAAAAACGCTCAGGCGGTAACACTCTGAAGCAGAAACATAATGCGAGATTGCCACGCAACTCCCTTTATACACACACGGTGGGGCGGGGTTGCGTTATGCAAATTCCGCAGACCCATGGCATCTTCATGCCATTGGCTCGTTTTGTAGAGCTCAAAGGCGATTGGCTTCTAAGCGAAACCCCCATTTCGTCAGTAACTGACGTAACTCGTAGTGTACTGACTGAAAGGGAACTTGAGTTACGTAATCGGATTACTTTTTTCAAGTAACTAGTAAAGTAACGCATTGCTTTTAAATTTACATCAAAATATCTAAATTACTTAATCATTATATCTTAAATTTTCAAATAAGTAACGCTAGTTACTTTTTTTTTTTCCAATTTATTGACTGACAGCTCTCCTGTCCCCATGTTGAGAGAAATCGGGAGTGAGTGCAGTGAAATGCAATCTCAGAATATTATGCAAACCTGCAATAATTAAATATATTAAATTACACAAATATACTATTTAATCTCACTTTATTAACCATTGTCTTTGCTGCTGACCTTCGATGATACAATATAAATACAAATAAATTGCAGCACAGTTGAAAGGTTTGTTTGAGCTGCGCCCTCTACTGTACAGGTGTGAATTTGCATTTCCTTTAGCCTGAGGCTTATTCATTTCTCTTTTGGTGTGAAAGGGCCTTTACATTTGCTAAAAATAAAACTAGTTTTTTTTTTATTATTAAAAAACAAACAAGCAAACCCTGCCCAGGTTAGAAAAAGTAATGCAAAAGTAACGTAACATTACTTTCCATAAAAAGTAACTAAGTAATGCAATTAGTTACTTTTTTAGGGAGTAACGCAATATGCAAAAAAAGTAACTACTTTTAAAAGTAACTTTCCCCAACACTGGTTATGAACAAACATTAATTACAAATAAACATTTGTATATTTATAAATTTTGTCATTATCCAAAATTAATAAATGCTGTAAAAATGCATTATTAGTTTATGATACCTAATGCATTAACTAATGCTAATGATCTGAAAGATGTTTATTGGTTCATGAATGCAAACCTGTGACCTTGCCTTTGCAGGATTTATAAATTATTCCAAAACTAAATTACTAAATGTAACTCAGGGTATTTTACACGACAACAATGTACTACAAACGTATTTCGTGTACAGACGACAACGTTGTTGAATTCTCGAAAAAGACTTAAAAATGACACTTTGAATCCAAACGTTTTCAGGCCTCCAAAACGCGGTCGTTGTGTACATGAACAGACAAAAGTTTGTTTTGACACTGTTTTTAGTTGAAAACAGTGTCATACCCCATGCAAATTATCACCAATGGTTTTTGGTGCACAAAAGTGTAAAATGCTACAGAATCTAGAATGGAACCCATTTAAAATGACATTAGATGATAATATAAAGAATCAATGACTCCTCCGTATTTCCCTCATGATCTTCATGTATCACTGCATCTGACTGTGAAAGATTTTATGTAAATGTGTGAAGTGGGTGCGGATGCCAGAACTGATTACAGACAGACGTGTCTCATAGAGGGTTTAAAGTGCAAGAGCGCACCTTGATATCCACCGCAACCCCTGGCTTCATCAGTTCCTCAGTTTAAGCATGTTCCTCACAAGCTTATTGGTTCTTTCGGCGGATGAGTTTGTTATTTCTCTGCAGTTGGTGTCATATTTGGTTGATTGAAAGCGAAAAAGAGCTGCTTCCTCTTATCGCCACTGTTTTTCCCTTAATAAAAGCAGAAAACTCTGGCTGTGCTCTCCAGCAATGAGAAAGCTCCCAGCATGCCATGCGCTGTGATGTCAGCGGTTCAGTTTGTAGTTCAAAAACCCCTTAGAGAATTTGAGATGTGGGTTTTTAGAAAAGTGTGTCAAGTAAAAGGAAAACAAAACCTGGCAGTCTCTTCGAGTAATGTTAACCACAGACCTTATTTTACTCATAAATTGAAAACCATTACTCCAAAGACACATTAGAAATTCCCACGGGAATCCATGGCTCAAAACAAACATTTCTTCCAGGTTTTAGGATGACTACAAACTGAACAGCTCTATTGTTCTGGTTTGGGCCCAGTTGAAGCTCATGGTATCGACTCTGCAGCACATTTCCAGGAGCATCTGATGAGAATCTGGTTCTTCAAAGACTTTAACGATCTGTGGACAGTAATACATGTAAATAGGACAGTCAGTGTCTCTCTTGTTCTGATATTCTCTGAGTTCTGACCCTGGATCTGCTGTTCGTTTCTACTCAGACACACTGATTATGTGTTGCATACATAAAACTTTGCTCTAAGAGAGGGGATCTTTTCGAGATCTTCTGCATAGCATGAATTGAGAGCGCACACAGGCATGAAGATTTTATGAGATTAGAATTTATCTGCTTTTCAGAAATGCTTGTCTGAATATCCGCACACTGCCAAATTTTCTCACGGCTCAAGTGCTTGAGATCTCTTTGAGAAACCAGGAACCTTGCGTGTGTGTGTGGCTCAGGTAAACCCTACATTATGGGGACAAAATGTCCCCACAAAGATGGCAATATCCAAAAACCTTGACCTTGTGGGGACAATTTTTGGTCCCCATGAGGAAAACAGTTTATAAATCATACTAAATGATGTTTTTTGAAAATGTAAAAACGCAGAAAGTTTTCTGTGATGGGTGGGTTTAGGGGTAGAGTTAGGGTGTTTACACAACAACGATATACTAAAAACAGATGATAACGTTGTCAAAACGATCCCCGTTCACACAGATCTTTGAAAATGACTAAAAAGGCTGTATTATGCATGCCAGGCCAGTAGTTGGCGATGTCACTTTGTCAGGAAAAACCCAGCGAACACGTAATACGCATGCGTATTTTCACAAATTGGCGTTTTTGTTGTTTACATGGAGACGGTAAAGGTATCGTCTTCAAAACCTTGCACTTTGAAACCCGTTTTCAAAAGCTTGCATTTTCAGGCCCCCAAAACGCTGTTGTCATGTAAATGAATGGCCAAAACGTTTTACGTTTTCAGTTGAAAACGGTGTCGTGTAAACATACACTTAGTGTAGGGCGATAGAAGATACAGATTGTACAGTATAAAAATCATTATGTCTATGGAAAGTCCCCATAAATCATGAAAACACAACGTGTGTGTGTGTGTGTGTGTAAGATTATAAGTGCATTCAGAAAGATCTTAAACTGTAATTTGCACTACTGTCTGTTCAAAATAAATGAAAAGAAACCTACACTGTAAAAAATGATTGTTGGTTTAACTTAAAAAAGTAAGTTACCTGGTTGCCTTAAAATTTTGAGTTCATTGAAATTACAAATTTGAGGTAAAGGGGTCATGAACTGGCTTATATATATATATACTGTTGTCGGAGGTCAACTTATGACGTTTGTGTGGTTTTTACATTCAAAAACATCATAATGAATAAGTAATAGGCTATTTTCTACCCTGGTTTAATGGACATGCCGCGTTGAAGACTTGGAAGTAAACGCCCACTGCTATGATTGGATAACAGTTTTGCATATTATAATGAGCTTCGGCTCCCCGTCAGTACACGTGGGAAATTGTTTTGAAAACTTCCGATGATTCGCCCATACATGTTTGACCCAGAGTCTGATCACGAATCGCAGGACAATGAACCAACAACACCTCAAATACAAAGGATACTCAAGCCTGTGACAGCATGGTAAGTTATCATTAATTATGTTTAGTTAGACACGTATACATAATCAGTAGATATCAAACGATCTGTAACAATGCAATACTATCATAAAAAAAACATTTCTTACTCACATTCTCCATTCCTGTCGGATCTAATATAGAAGGCACAGCATCATTTTTTAATCTCATTCTTTCTGCAAATCCAGTCTCTTGTTTACAAAAGATTCCATGGTGAAATGAAGCGAACAAACGCGCAATGTCTTACCCACGTGAGCTGGAACTTCATTAAAAATAAAGTTCACAGGGAGGCAAATTCGCAGATCCATCATTTGATGAGCCAGCTGTCAATAAAAGCTTTTATTTGACTAACAAGGAAGTTTTCAGCTCCGAAACTTACAGGATATTCTTATATTACCATGACCTTTTATATATCAAAAGCTCAAGGAAAAGTTGATTTCTCAATTCATGACCCCTTTAATACAATGGAGATTGGTTTAATAAATAGAAACTCAAAATATTATGTTATCTGAACCACATTAATCATCTAAGTTGATTTGACAAAAAATAAAAAGTTTTTAAAAAAATTTTTTTTTACAGTGTAGCATTGGGGATTTGTTGTTTTTCCTGTTGTACCGAACTTGTATCGAACCGTGACTCCAAAACCGAGGTATGTACCGAACCGTGACTTCTGTGTACCGATACACCCCTATAGTTTTCAATGTAGAATTAAGAAAAAAATACAATATTTTTTGACTGTGAGCAATACAGAGAAAAATGCCAATCAAACCAATTATCTCACTTAAAAAAAAAAACACCACAGCCATTTTATGAGATTGGAGGCGAAGCACATGTGGCGAGTCCTATAAAAGGAACTAACCCATTTTTTTTTTTGACAATCTGTTTACAAATAATAATATATCTGTCGCTCTACCATACAAATAGAAAATTATTTGAATTTTTTAAATGAATGACCAGAAAAGAAACAGCTAAAAGTGTCAGAGCCGTGGAAGTGAGCCGTGCTTGGCGGCCCCAGGAGGTAGTTAGTGCTGACAGGCAGGATGGATGGTGTGGCCAATTACACCCATCAGCTCTCCATGCAACATTTATGAAATACTTAATCAGACGTCAGGGGGCTCGTTTCTCTACTGCCCGGAGAACAGCTGGACGTCCTTACTGCTGTTTAAGAGTGCCAGGAAGAAAGACCACCCAATCCAGCTAAACGATTGAAACGCAACCACACGACCCTGATTCCATCTGATGATCCTGATACAACTACACCATTCTGATGCACTGATACAAAGTTGTTCTCAGATCAACTCAATAGAGTGCAACAGTGCCCGCCCACTTTTTATTTGTTAAAGGTAAGATAGGCAATTTTTTGTACTATTTGAAACTCTCTTCACATCCTGATAGCAATCAATAATAGAAGTGGTCTAAATGTTAAAACATGTACATATATCTTGTGTGGAAGTCACAGGACCAAACAATGTTAGTCCAATCATTGCATTCGGCCCGAATGCAATGTTTAGATGAACATTTTTTTGGTCCTGTGACTTCTCTTGTAGACAGACAGTCACCGAGCGCCACAAACTAACAGCAGATGCCTTTTACAGTTCCTCCTGAACCAAAACAATGAGCTTATGCTGCATTCACGCCATGTCATAACCGTAATTACGAGATGGCAACCCGAGACATTATACTCTGAACGTCCTCAGACTCGGATTTATGCGTTTCTCTGTCAACACTATCAAAGCCGAAATGAATCTGCAGCAGTCAGGTGGTACAACTAGAGCTCTGTAAGTTGTTTACTTTCATTATTATTGTAATGTTATGTGCTTTGAGACATGAGGTAATTTAACGCTGTCTCTTGTCTCATGGCGCTTTGCAGACTCTGCTGTGTGTTCATATGTTTTGAAGGAGGCGTGGCTTTGGAGACGCTCTGAAGGGAGGGTGGGATCTTATACTTTCAAAGCTAGCTTGCTATTGCTAGCCTGTTCGAAATGACCTACCTTACCTTTAAAGTGTTATAAGTCATGAGCCAAGCCAACCAGCTGCAAGGTGAATCATAACATTACAAACTTTGGTTTGAAGCAAAAAATAATTTGAAAATCAGACAAAAATACAAAGGTACAAGACTGCATACTTCACGACTTTACTGAGGGAAAGTATGAATTTAAATTGTACAAAAACGTACGATTTTTAAAAGAAACACATTATGAAGGACCACCCCTAACCCCGCCCCTAAATTTATCTGTCACTTATGCTGCCTTCACATGCTATCGTAATTATCATGTAAGCTCCACCTGCTTGGCCCAACGTAGGAATCCAGCATCTGGTTGAAGGACTTCTGCATGTATGTCTTTTCTAGCACTTCTGGAAGAATCACTTTAATGTATTAAAATATTAATATGTTCTGATATTAGTCAGAGGATTGCAGAGTGAATATTTTACCTTTAAGTGGTCGCACCTGCTTACTCAACAAAAAGTGTAATTTGATTAATAGACACGGAAGCTGCAACGTGCTAATACGGTGATAGTCAGAAATCGGATTATCCCGCATGCTGCGCTCCATGCTTCAGTCATGGGGTCCTCGGTTTGATCTATTCTGGCAAAAGATTTGCGGAAATAAAGGACTCCACATTGATCCATACTAGAATAATGATTTCAGTAAAATACAAGATAAATCAAGATTAATGTTTATTTTAGCCAGGCAAAAACCAAATAAAGGAATTAAAAAGAACCCATTATACACAACTGATCAGCATACAATATACAACACAATTACAAAATAATAGAAAAAGAGTTTCCAAGAGTCATCATTACCTGGCAATAGAGACACACCGCAACAGTGTGGGAAGTTCTGAATACAGATGCTTCCCTGAGTGGTTTGCCAATTCCCTTTAAATACTCAACCAGAACAAAGAACAATAAACATTTAGCACCCAAATATTTATGCAGCTTTTGGTTGAACTTTTCTCGTGCCCAAATGGTCACGCCTATCTTTGGGGGGTGACAGCAAAGGTTTATCAAAAGATCTTTATGAGCATCTCCCACACTAGGGGAACAAGCCCTGTTTTCTTTACGATGACCTGTTCTACTGATGTGGGAATGAAACCTCTTTACCAATTGCACCAAACGTATTTATTTTGACCACAAAGAAACAGCTTGTGGCAGGATCTGTGAGATTTGCATGATTGTGTGGGCCCTGAGACAGAGAGGGTAAGATGGTCAGGACTCGCTGGGGGGGGTTCTCCTGGATTGACCAGGTGGGGTCTTGTTTTCTCTTGTAGATCTCCTATTCAGATGAGAGAAGTTTTATTGTCTTATTGCAGATTAGACTTCTTGAGTTCATGCTCAGGTGAAATCCATTCTTACAATCATAAATACTAGTTTCCTAGTTTAAAAGATTTGACATGAACGCCCTCTCAATTCAAAACTTGAATGCGATGAACTCACAATTACAATTGTGGGAAGTACGAACTTTCCGATAGCACATGAAGGTAGCATTAGTTAGTATGAAAATGTACGAATGAGATTGTACAAATTAGCCAACAATTAAGCAAAAAGTAAAATAATTACGAGTTGCTGTGAGATTGTGTTGGATTATACACCGATCAGGCATAACATTATGACCAGGTGAAGTGAATAACACTGATTATCTCTTCATCACGGCACCTGTTAGTGGGTGGAATATTTTAGGCAGCAAGTGAACATTTTGTCCTCAAAGTTGATGTGTTAGAAGCAGGAAAAATGGGCAAGCGTAAGGATTTGAGCGAGTTTGACAAGGGCCAAATTGTGATGGCTAGACGAATGGGTCAGAGCATCTCCAAAACTGCAGCTCTTGTGGGGTGTTCCCGGTCTGCAGTGGTCAGTATCTATTAAAAGTGGTCCAAGGAAGGAACAGTGGTGAACCGGCGACAGGGTCATGGGCGGCCAAGGCTTATTGATGCACGTGGGGAGCGAAGTCTGGCCCGTGTGGGCTGATCAAACAGACGAGCTACTGTAACTCAAATTGCTCAAGAAGTTTATGCTGGTTCTGATAAAAAGGTGTCAGAATACACAGTGCATCGCAGTTTATTGCGTATAGAGCTGCATAGCCGCAGACCAGTCAGGGTGCCAGTGCTGACCCCTGTCCACCGCCGAAAGTGCCAACAGTGGGCACGTGAGCATCAGAACTGGACCACGGAGCAATGGAAGAAGGTGGCCTGGTCTGATGAATCACGCTTTCTTTTACATCACGTGGATGGCCGGGTGCGTGTGTGTCGCTTACCAATGATCTGCTGGGAAACCTTGTGTCCTGCCATCCATGTGGATGTTACTTTGACACGTTGTTGCAGACCATGTACACCCTTTCATGGAAACGGTATTACCTGGTGGCTGTGGCCTCTTTCGGCAGGATAATGCGCCCTGCCACAAAGCAAAAATGGTTCAGGCATGGTTTGAGGAGCACACCAACGAGTTTGAGGTGTTGACTTGGCCTCCAAATTCCCCAGATCTCAATCCAATCGAGCATCTTGGGGATGTGCTGAACAAACAAGTCCGATCCATGGAGGCCCCACCTGGCAACTTACAGGACTTAAAGGATCTGCTGCTTCAGCACAAATTCTGCTGTTAAACATGATTATTTTAAAACCTAAGTTGAAATAATGTGGGCTGACGGCTTTAAGAGAAGCAAATACCGTCAATTAACAACCTCGTAGCTCACAGTACTGCTGTCTTTAAGGTTCATAAGTTATCATTAAGAAAATGAATGGGGTTTTTACTTCCGGAACCCGACTGTTGCACTCTATAGCGCTAATCCAAGATCAGTCTGAAGAGGCGAGCAGGTAAAAGCGACCACGCAATCTAATTCAATAAACGTTGCATCTGTTTCACAGCAAGCGCAATAAATCATGTCCGGTTATTATTTACAGTGTTTTCTCAGACACTAATGAGGTGTATGCAGGCGCGGATTCAGCAGCGATTACAAAACCGCATCAGACCGTGTAACAATGAACGAGACTGAGTCAGCCAGATCAGATTTGTACCACTGAGCATGAATTCAAAAGGATTTCACTCGTTCGGTTTCTTTCATTCTCCACACAAACTCTTAATTTTCTTCTCATTGTGTTCAATAAGAACCAGATCGAAGCCATCAATCAGGGAAATTAAATACTACATGAAAATAAACATGGCTGATATCACACAGCTGATTATGTCATGGGCTGATTTCGCTCACCGTTCACACTGTGACAAACTCGACCGCCGGAGGGTTCGGCCTCTGATTGTACAGTCAATCATTTCCATGACATTTTTCCCATTGTATGGAAGCCAATTAGCGATGAAAGCTCATTATCTCTGCAGAATGAGCCGAATGTCATTCTTTAATATCTCTAAATAAGCTCCAGGTTGGTAGATGGTCTGGCTGGTTGTTGATCATCACGTCGGTTACTTTGTTAGCTGCTGTATTCTTTTATGTTTCCGGCTAATGAACATAACCTGTCCTGAAGATGATTAAAGTTCATCTGACTGCGCTAAAGTCAGATGATCCTAATATAATCAGATAATAATAATACAGTCAGATTAACCCAGCACAGTCAGAAGAAAATGCAGACCCTAATATAATCAGTGGTCATGATAAATGATAATAATTATAATAAATTATTAATAAAGATATCATATATAAAAAAAACACTTTAAAAGCTTGGGGACGGTAAGATTTTTGTTTAATGTTTTTGAACAAAGTCTCTTCTGCTCAACACGGCTGCATTTATTTGATCAAAAATACAGTAAAAACAGTAAATTGTGAAATATTATTACAATTTAAAATAAGTGTTTTCTATTTAAATATATTGTTAAATGTAATTTATTCCTGCGACGAAAAGCTTAAATTTTCAGTATCATTACTCCAGTCTTCAGTGTCACATGATCCTTCAGAAATCATTCTAATATGATGATTTGCTGCTCAAGAAACATTTCTTAAACAGTTGTGCTGCCTAATATTTTTTTGGAAACCATGTTCCTTTTTTCCAGAAATCCTTGATGAATTAAAAGTTCACTATTTATTTGAAATCAAAATCTTTTGTAAGTGTCTTTACTGTCATTTTTGATAAATTTAATGCATCCTTGTTAGAAAAGTATTAAAGTCCCCCTGTAGTCAATAATTTTATCCCTTAAAACTCACCTTCACCAAAATCACCAAAATTACATAAAAAATTTTTTTCCTTGAAAAAAAAATCTTCATGCCTTAAAATAGCTTGAATGTAACTCTACACCCTTCCCTCATTTAGTATACGCAGTTCTATAAATATGCAGATTAGCCCCGCCTCCACTCACTTATTGATGATCACACGTTGACGTGATTGGTTACAAGGTAGTTTGTGACATAAGAAACACCAGCGATTTCAAACTGTGTTTTTGAGACTGTCTTTGTTTCACTGCAGTTTTAAGGAGAAAATACTCAACAATGGTGTTGACTGATGAATTTGCACATGGTTTGTCTTAAAGCATATTAAAAACATCACATAGACATATAAACAACATTAAACACTTGATTTTCACCACAGGGGGACTTAAATGTCTTTTAAAAAGGCAGTATGTTATTAAAATATAATTACTATTATTAAAGTCATGATAATCTGAATCCAGTCGGACAATGCCCAAAAAAAACTCTACTAAATAAAACAAATGTTTTATTTTGAAGCAGACTATAAAATTATCCTTACGTAGACAGTTAAGACAGAGCATGACATTTAACATATGTTAATTTATTCTCCATTACCCAAATTCAGACATGAAATATGCACAATATGCAATCGGTGACAACTTCTTCCCATTAAAACCAACTAACAAAGTTTTAATTTCTAATAATGAATTCACAGTCTGATCCGTGTCAGCAACATGAGACTAACAGAATAATGTTCAGAAAATGTTCAGTCTTACCATGTTAATTAGTGTTATTTTCACTGAATATTATGAGTTTTAAAACACACACTTGAGAAAGTTTCTCAAATATGATGCTGTGTTTCGTAAGACGTGTTAACGGGATAGTTTGCCCAAAAATAAAACTTTCTTCCAAACCTATATAATTTTCTTTCCTTTTTGGAGTGAAGAAATCTTAAAGGGGTCATGAACTGAGAAATCAAATTTTCCTTGAGCTTTTGACATATAAGAGGTCATCATACTATAAGAATATCCTGTAAGTTTCAAGAGTTGTAGATAGGTGAAAGACCGCCTCTGCAGAAGATCAATGCCTACTTCATCATTGCAACTTTGCCCACTGGCGTGTTAGTGAGATGACGAGGAGAGAAGACCGATACAGGATCTCTGGACTAAAAATAACATTACCTTCCAAAGGATCCTAATTCTAGGAATGTGGTAATTTATTTTCAACAATGTGAATGTCTCAGTTGAGCATTATTCATTTGTATTCGGTACATTTCACTGTGGATTCTTTGGCAAATCAGTTGCAATTTCGGTGCAGGCTTTGCAAACAGACTTTCACGATATAGACTCGACAGTAATGCCACAACATGTAAGTAACCATGTGTTAATTCTAATGCCTGATCTAAGATCAGTGATTTCTGATATGTAATGATTCATGTACAGTCAGATGTTCTTTGTCTATGTGTCAGTAAATCAAACCAGTGACTAAACGGCCAACTTCACATTGTTTCTCTTAGTAGGATGAAAATAATCTTTTATTCAAACTGATTAAATTATATATAGAAAGCGATCAAAGAATGCACCCTTTACAATCGCTGGAGCTGTCAATCAAACAGCGCGAGTTTATCAGTGACTGAGTTCTGGACTCTCACCTAAACTCCCGTTATAATCAACAAATCTCTTATTTACATTGTGTTTGCACTGTGAGTTATGATGAAAGCATTCGACGAGATCACTGCACTCATGTGCTTAACATGTCTGTGATCGGCTAATGCTCATCACTGCAACCTTTCATGCTGCGATCTAAATATAATGCCATAGATCTAAATATAATGCTATAATCAACACTTTTCACGCAGCAGCCAATCACAGCAGTGGGCATTTACACTGAAGTCTCACAGCAGCCAACCACAGCAGTGGGCGTTTACACTGAAGTCTCACAGCAGTCAATCACAGCAGTGGGCGTTTACACTGAAGTCTCACAGCAGCCAATCACAGCAGCGGGCGTTTACACTGAAGTCTCACAGCAGTCAATCACAGCAGTGGGCGTTTACACTGAAGTCTCACAGCAGCCAACCACAGCAGTGGGCGTTTACACTGAGTCTCACAGCAGCCAATCACAGCAGCGGGCGTTTACACTGAAGTCTCACAGCAGTCAATCACAGCAGTGGGCATTTACACTGAAGTCTCACAGCAGCCAACCACAGCAGTGGGCATTTACACTGAGTCTCACAGCAGCCAATCACAGCAGCGGGCGTTTACACTGAGTCTCACAGCAGCCAATCACAGCAGCGGGCGTTTACACTGAAGTCTCACAGCAGTCAATCACAGCAGTGGGCATTTACACTGAAGTCTCACAGCAGCCAACCACAGCAGTGGGCGTTTACACTGAGTCTCACAGCAGCCAATCACAGCAGCGGGCGTTTACACTGGAGTCTGACAGCAGCCAATCACAGCAGTGGGCGTTTACACTGAGTCTCACAGCAGCCAATCACAGCAGCGGGCGTTTACACTGGAGTCTGACAGCAGCCAATCACAGCAGTGGGTGTTTACACTGAGTCTCACAGCAGCCAACCACAGCAGTGGGCGTTTACACTGAGTCTCACAGCAGCCAATCACAGCAGCGGGCGTTTACACTGAAGTCTCACAGCAGTCAATCACAGCAGTGAGTGTTTACACTGAAGTCTCACAGCAGACATGCCCCTTCTAACAGAGCGTTTAAATCGGAGGCTAAAATCAGGGTAGGAAAAATGCCTTTTTATTTTATAACATTATAAGTGCACCCCAGGAAACATTATAAAACAATAAAACAATGCAGTTAATGAACCTTTTAAAGAGGACCTATTATGCCCTTTGATTTTGTTTTTTGGTAACTAGAATAAGTTTTCATGCGTGAATGTTTTGTTTTTTCCCATATTTGATATTGTTGCAGCACCTCTCATCCCAGTCTGTCAGTAACACTCTGTTTAGTTCCTGTCTTTATGAAGCTCCTCCTTCCGAGAAGTAGAATGCGCTCTGATTGGTCGACTGAATCAGTGTGTTGTGATTGGTCAACCGCTTCAAGTGTTTTTGGGAAATGTCATTACCATTACCATAACCGCGAGTTTCAACACTCTACTATCTAACTTAACCAGGCCTCGCCCCCTTTTTTTGCACATGCCTTGGTCGGTAATTATTAAAATGAGGAATAATGTGACGTGTTCGTTCCCGGAAGAAAACTCAAGACTACAATAGAGGTGTTTCAGGGAGTTTAGAAACAGTCCGCACTGATATAGAGAATAACTCCTGCTGGAATGACTTTGAAACTTTGCAGACCTTTTTAATGCTTAAAACAGCAACATTGCACACTAAATGTTGAAAATGTAAAAAAGCTGGGTCCTCTTTAAAGAGCTAATCACACTTTCCCATGTAAATACAACAAGGTTTGAAGCGACATGAGAATGTGTAAATGAATTTAAAAATCTAAATGATCATTTTGGGGGAACTATCCCTTTAACACATCTGACAGAGTTTTATTTGACACTGAATGTCTGACATCCAGTAATGGCCATTTTACGGACATGGAGCCTGTCAGATCTTTTCGTTTTTTGGCATGTTTAGATCTTGTTTTCATCTGAAATGTCTTTCCATGAACATATCATAGATGAGTAAATTTCTTCCTCGCTAATCTTGCTGTCAGATCCGTGCGGGCGACTGTGTGCGGCCTCTGACGGATACCAGAGGGACAGACGGGCTGTGTCTTTGATGGACGTCTCGTGTTATTGGCGTCTGAGCTCTTTGACGCCGTTTGATTTGGTCTCATGAGGGATGAGCTCGTCTGACTGCAGTTATCTGCACCTCCGGGGGACGGAAACGAGTGCTTTACCTCCTCCCATGATTCCCTGCTAACCTTGCTATATGAACATACACATATAAATGCTTTCAATGGTAAAGATATCAAGGCCATGTTACAAACACATAAAGAGGAAAATAACAGATGACATAAGCTTTGACATGTATCTTTTAGATGAGAATACCTTTATTCCACCTTTCATTCTGTTACTGTCCCGACAGACATCTTAACTTTAGTTCATGCCTGTCTGACTATGCTTGAAGATCAGTAGTTAGTACATACCAAAAGAAACAGATCAACTGTAACCTTGTCTTCCCACTAAACGTATAGAGGAGAGATTTGCTCTACGAAGCATTATCACTTATTATTCACACACAAAAATGAATGTTATTTCCCTGGTTGAAGAGTAACATGCCTATTGTGCCAGTGAAAAATCATTTATAAGCATAAATAATTTCAGCAATCAAGGTGTTTAAAGAAAAAACATAAATGTGGAAAAAAACGGATGAAAGAATCTACAATGTGACAATTAAAAGAGCAACAATCAATCAATTTACTACATTTAATAATACATAAATGAAAATATATTATTCATTTAGAAATAAAAATGCTGATAAAAAGATTTCATCAAATAAAAAAAAACAAAAATCCAGAAAATCACATTGTATGATTTTTAAGTAATTAATTTGCATTTTATTGCATGACATAAGTATTTGATACATCAGAAAAGCAGAACTTAATATTTGGTACAGAAACCTTTGTTTGCAATTACAGAGATCATACGTTTCCTGTAGTTCTTGACCAGGTTTGCACACACTGCAGCAGGGATTTTGGCCCACTCCTCCATACAGACCTTCTCCAGATCCTTCAGGTTTCGGGGATGTCGCTCGGCAATACGGACTTTCAGCTCCCTCCAAAGATTTTCTATTGGGTTCAGGTCTGGAGACTGGCTAGGCCACTCCAGGACCTTGAGATGCTTCTTACGGAGCCACTCCTTAGTTGCCCTGTCTGTGTGTTTCGGGTCGTTGTCATGCTGGAAGACCCAGCCACGACTCATCTTCAGTGCTCTTACTGAGGGAAGGAGGTTGTTGGCCAAGATCTCACGATACATGGCCCCATCCATCCTCCCCTCAATACGGTGCAGTCGTCCTGTCCCCTTTGCAGAAAAGCATCCCCAAAGAATGATGTTTCCACCTCCATACTTCACGGCTGGGATGGTGTTCTTGGGGTTGTACTCATCCTTCTTTTTCCTCCAAACAGTGGAGTGGAGTTTAGACCAGAAAGCTCTATTTTTGTCTCATCAGACCACATGACCTTCTCCCATTCCTCCTCTGGATCATCCAGATGGTCATTGGCAAACTTCAGACAGGCCTGGACATGCGCTGGCATGAGCAGGGGGATCTTGCGTGCGCTGCAGGATTTTAATCCATGACGGTGTAGGGACCGAGGGAGATTGACCGTCATCTTGAACTTCTTCCATTTTCTAATAATTGCGCCAACAGTTGTTGCCTTCTCACCAAGCTGCTTGCCTATTGTCCTGTAGCCCATCCCAGCCTTGTGCAGGTCTACAATTTTATCCCTGATGTCCTTTCACAGCTCTCTGGTCTTAGCCATTGTGGAAAGGTTGGGGTCTGTTTGATTGAGTGTGTGGACAGGTGTCTTTTATACAGGTAACGAGTTGAGAACAAGAGGGCTTCTTAAATAAAAACTAACAGGTCTGTGAGAGCCGGAATTCTTACTGGTTGGTAGGTGATCAAATACTTATGTCATGCAATAAAATGCAAATTAATTATTTAAAAATCATACAATGTGATTTTCTGGATTTTTGTTTTAGATTCCGTCTCTCACAGTTGAAGTGTACCTATGATAAAAAATTACAGACCTCTACATGCTTTGTAAGTAGGAAAACCTGCAAAATCGGCAGTGTATCAAATACAAACCCGATTCCAAAAAAGTTGGGACACTGTACAAATTGTGAATAAAAACAGAATGCAATGATGTGGAAGTTTTAAATTTCAATATTTTATTCAGAATACAACATAGATGACATATCAAATGTTTAAACTGAGAAAATGTATCATTTTAAGGGAAAAATAAGTTGATTTTAAATTTCATGGCATCAACACATCTCAAAAAAGTTGGGACAAGGGAATGTTTACCACTGTGTGGCATCCCCTCTTCTTTTTATAACAGTCTGCAAACGTCTGGGGACTGAGGAGACAAGTTGCTCAAGTTTAGGAATAGGAATGTTGTCCCATTCTTGTCTAATACAGGCTTCTAGTTGCTCAACTGTCTTAGGTCTTCTTTGTCGCATCTTCCTCTTTATGATGCGCCAAATGTTTTCTATGGGTGAAAGATCTGGACTGCAGGCTAGCCATTTCAGTACCCGGATCCTTCTTCTACGCAGCCATGATGTTGTAACTGATGCAGTATGTGGTCTGGCATTGTTATGTTGGAAAATGCAAGGTCTTCCCTGAAAGAGACGACGTCTGGATGGGAGCATATGTTGTTCTAGAACTTGGATATACCTTTCAGCATTGATGGTGCCTTTCCAGATGTGTAAGCTGCCCATGCCACACGCACTCATGTAACCCCATACCATCAGAGATGCAGGCTTCTGAACTGAGCGCTGATGACAACTTGGGTTGTCCTTGTCCTCTTTAGTCCGGATGACATGGCGTCCCAGTTTTCCAAAAAGAACTTCAAATTTTGATTCGTCTGACCACAGAACAGTTTTCCACTTTGCCACAGTCCATTTTAAATGAGCCTTGGCCCAGAGAAAACGCCTGCGCTTCTGGATCATGTTTAGATATGGCTTCTTTTTTGACCTATAGAGTTTTAGCCGGCAACGGCGAATGGCACGGTGGATTGTGTTCACCGACAATGTTTTCTGGAAGTATTCCTGAGCCCATGTTGTGATTTCCATTACAGTAGCATTCCTGTATGTGATGCAGTGCCGTCTAAGGGCCCGAATCGATTAATCGATTGCCCCGCACTAAAAAATATACAATTTATAACATAAAAATTCTATATATATATATATATATATATATACATACACAAGATATTTATTAAAATAAAACCAATTATTTACACATTTTGTAAATAAACAAACAAATAGATAATTTAATATTTTCATTGCCTGTTTTTGAAATATATATTGTAATTAAAAAATATATTATTTTATATTACATTTTATACAAAATATTAAATAAATGTATATATTAAAAATATATAAAAATACCAATTATTGATATTATTGTAAATAAATAAATAAATTGCATTCACTGGTTATTTATAATACATTTTGTAAATCATTTACTTATAAAAATGTGTAACATCAAAAATTTTATTTTAAAAAAGCCAATTGTTTATATTATACATTTTTAAAATAAACAATTTTATACAAAATATTAAATAAATGTATATAACATTAAAAATCAATAAAAAAATATACTTAAAAATATATAAAAATACCAATTATTGATATTATTGTAAAGAAATAAACAAATAATTTAATATTTGCATTCACTGGTTATTTATAATAAATTCTGTAAATCATTTACTTATCTATTTTTTTTTTTTAAATGTATAACATTAAACATTATATTTAAAAAAATCCAATTGTTTATATTCTACATTTTTTAAATAAACATTTTTTTAAACAAAATTCAATTCATTGGATAAAATTTAAATTAATTAATAAAATTAATAATTAATAAAATTAATTAAAGAAATTAATGAATTTTATAAACATTTCATAATGTTTTATTCAGTTCAGCCTCAAGTGATTTACTGATAACTCAGATGTGGATTATGGCATGAATAACACACTTAATGCTCCAATTTTACTTGTTACTGACAAAACAGATTTTGTCACAACTCCACATTTTGGAGAGAAAAGGGGATCAGGGCACGACTGGATTAAAACCCGTTTCCTGAGCGGTAACCTATCCAGAGAAAAACCAGGAGTGTCCAGATTTTGGGCCCCGAAGCACATCAGTGACCTCACGACATCACTGCCGCTCCGGCCTGGACAGGACAACCACTCCAAATCAAATTATCCACTGCAAAATAATGACTTACAGCGGAAACCAACCCTAGCACTTCTGGAGGAGCCCAAATGTAATTTTGTGTCTCATCTCATTATCTGGTATCGCCGTTAACTTTATGATTTTCAATTTCTCCTTTTCATGCTTCATTTCCCCCAATTCTGCCGTGTGTTTCCCCCTGATAAGAGCCGCACAGTCTAATTGACACTAGAGATAAAGTCCTGAAGAACAGCAGCTAAACTGTCAGTTTATTCCCCAAATGTCTCGCTGCTGTATCAGGTTTAAGTTCTCAAAGCATTTCTGCCGTAACATGAGACGCAATTCATCCAGATGCGTTTCATGGATTTTAAGGGCACTGGGGTATTATAAGGAGCATTTGTAACAGTTAAAGCAGTTTGGGCTTATTTACTTCTGTGCGCTATTTTGCTTCTCTCAAAAACAGAAAGATTTATATATTACCCCCTGAAGTCCACGTGTAATGTTAGTCAAAGTCAAAAAAAACAACATAATTTAGATTTGCATGATCATTTTTCACCCTCTCGCAGACCCTTAAACGCTCTAGGAGATGCAATAAAAATAAATAAATTCCTACCTCTGACAGTGTTGTTTATTTGCATGTGCTGTACGTGTTTTAGCGCCAGATTCACTGAGAACTATGCAAATCAGGAAACAACACAAATATGCCCCCAAAAATCTTGCGGGTCAGTTCTAAGTGCTGGGTTGTGGACAATGCAGCAGACTACTATAGCAAACATGACTGGGTCTTGAAAATGTACACTGAACAAACAAATCTGATCCATGGAGGCCTCACCTCGCAACTTACAGGACTTAAAAGATCTACTGCTAACATCAGGTTTAAGTTCTCAAAGCATTTCTGCCGTAACATGAGACGTAATTCATCCAGTACACCTGTATCCATGTACACCTTTTCATGGAAATGGTATTCCCTGGTGGCTGTGGCCTCTTTCAGCAGTATAATGCGTCCTGCCACAAAGCAAAAATAGTTCAGAAATGGTTTGAGGAGCACAACAACGAGTTTGAGGTGTTGACTTGGCCTCCAAATTCCCCAGATCTCAATCCAATCGAGCATCTGTGGGATGCGCTGAACAAACAAATCTGATCCATGGAGGCCTCACCTCGCAACTTACAGGACTTAAAAGATCTACTGCTAACATCTTGGTGCCTGATACTACAGCACACCTTCAGGGGTCTAGTGGAGTCCATGCCGCAATAAGTCAGGGTTTTAGCAGCAAAAGGAGGACCAACACAATATTAGGAAGGTGGTCATAATGTTATGCCTGATCGGTATATATATATATATATATATATATATATATATTAATCGGGGCAGAGTTTGTTCAATTATTTAAGAAGTTATTTTTTTTTAATTAGATTTAAACTTTAAATTTTTTATGTATTTATTTATTTATTTATTTATTTACAAATACATTATTATAATATTATTATTTTGACATGGGCCATATTTATTTATTTAATAAAATAAATATAGTTATTATTATTGCATATAATAATTTTGATTAAATTATTTATTTAATTTATTTATTTACCTATTATTATTATTAAATAAATTATTTATTATTTAGACAGGGGCCTTATTCATTTATTTATTTGTTTATTTGATTTATGTAATAATAATTAATATTATTATTATTGAATACATTATTATTTTGACAGCAACGTTTATTTATTTGTTTATATTATTATTAGTATTAATATTAGTAGTATTATTATAAATACATGTTTAAATGTAAATCTAATTAATGTAAATAATTAATTTCTTGAAAAACATTTTCAAGACCCAGTCATGTTTGCTATAGTAGTCTGCTGCATTGTCCACAACCCAGCACTTAGAACTGACCCGCAAGATTTTTGGGGGCATATTTGTGTTGTTTCCTGATTTGCATAGTTCTCAGTGAATCTGGCGCTAAAACACGTACAGCACATGCAAATAAACAACACTGTCAGAGGTAGGAATTTATTTATTTTTATTGCATCTCCTAGAGAGTTTAAGGGTCTGCGAGAGGGTGAAAAATGATCATGCAAATCTAAATTATGTTGTTTTTTTTGACTTTGACTAACATTACACGTGGACTTCAGGGGGTAATATATAAATCTTTCTGTTTTTGAGAGAAGCAAAATAGCGCACAGAAGTAAATAAGCCCAAACTGCTTTAACTGTTACAAATGCTCCTTATAATACCCCAGTGCCCTTAAAATCCATGAAACGCATCTGGATGAATTGCGTCTCATGTTACGGCAGAAATGCTTTGAGAACTTAAACCTGATGTTAGCAGTAGATCTTTTAAGTCCTGTAAGTTGCGAGGTGAGGGCTCCATGGATCAGATTTGTTTGTTCAGTGCATCCCACAGATGCTCGATTGGATTGAGATCTGGGGAATTTGGAGGCCAAGTCAACACCTCAAACTCGTTGTTGTGCTCCTCAAACCATTTCTGAACTATTTTTGCTTTGTGGCAGGACGCATTATCCTGCTGAAAGAGGCCACAGCCACCAGGGAATACCATTTCCATGAAAAGGTGTACATGGTCTGCAACAATGCTCAGGTAGGTGGTACGTGTCAAAGTAACATCCACATGGATGGCAGGACCCAAGGTTTCCCAGTAGAACATTGCCCAAAGCATCACATTGCCTCCGCCGGCTTGCCTTCTTCCCATAGTGCATCCTGGTGCCATGTGTTCCCCAGGAAAGCGATGCACACGTACCCGGCCATCCACGTGATTTAAAAGAAAATGTGATTCATCAGACCAGGCCACCTTCTTCCATTGCTCCGTGGTCCAGTTCTGATGCTCACATGCCCACTGTTGGTGCTTTTGGCGGTGGACAGGGGTCAGCATGGGCACCCTGACTGGTCTATGCAGCCCCATACGTAGTAAACTGCGATGCACTTTGCATTCTGACAACTTTCTGTCAGAACCAGCATTAACTTCTTGAACAATTTTTTCTATGTTTGATTGGACCACAAGGGCCAGCCTTCGCTCCCCACGTGCATCAATAAGCCTTGGCCGCCCATGACTCTGTCGCCGGTTCACCACTGTTCCTTCCTTGGACCACTTTTGATAGATACTGACCACTGCAGACCGGGAACTCCCCACAAGAGCTGCAGTTTTGGAGATGCTCTGATCCAGTCGTCTAGCCATCACAATTTGGCCCTTGTCAAACTCGCTCAAATCCTTACGATTTTTCCTGCTTTCTAACACATCAACTTTGAGTACAAAATGTTCACTTGCTGCTTAATATATCCCACCCACTAACAGGTGCCGTGATGAAGAGATAATCAGTGTTATTCACTTCACCTTTCAGTGGTCGTAATGTTATGCTGATCGTGGGGGGCATCTTACCCCAGTGGGCATTTTCCCCTCTTTGCTCTTAATTCGCAAGAGCAAGGAAAATTCTGTTTTCAATACATCCCCTCAAATGCAAAAGTTTGGCTTTGAGTGTCACAGATAATACGTGAAGCACACACACACACACACACATATACACAGCCTCTAACCCCAGCACAAACCTCAGCGCCTGGGTCTCTCTGCTGGTGACGGCCAAAAGAGAAGGACAGTATTCTGAAAAGAGGATTTTTCTATGGAAAGAAAATGAGAGAAATCTTTCAGAGTGAGATCACCTGTGCCGAGTCTCTTTTCCAGCTGAGGGACTGCTGGCAGGAGGTACAGACACAAGCTGTATAAATGCAGGTAAAATGTCAAACTCTGTCCCACTGCTACAAGAATACCTGCCTCGTGTCAAACGAGCTTTTTCACATGACTCACTGTCAGACTATTGTTTGACAGACTCTTATATACCGTATATACTGTATAGTTTTTTTCTTCTATCTAAACATTCCCTCAACTGATTGCCTTCCATCACCATCTTGAAGAGACTGTAGTGAAATCCTGTCTGGAAGCTCAGATATCATTTCTCAATAAACAGAATGCCACTCTGAGCTCCAGCGTGCCGTTATATTCTGCCGTTCATTCGTGGACTGGAGACCAATAACTGTCAGGCATGATTTGGCTGCCGTGTAAAAGGGACCCTAAAGGACAGTCGGACCTGCTGGTACCAGAGAGAGTCCAGATGATTCTCTAGGACAGAAAACAGCAGCCTGACACATTTCACAACCCTGATTTCCTCAATTAAACTGTCAGCTATACACCCATTACTCCAGACAGAAAGATAAAAGAATGGAGAGAGAGAAAAAGAGAGGGAAAATATTTCAGTGTGGATTTACAGTATATTCCTGTTTACTAGCTATAAATTATAGGTCTAATGGTATTCAGGTATGCAAATGCTACAGAAATTGAATATTGCATTAAAATAAATACAGATTAATTCTTCTCGCTATCTTTTATTGTTTGATTAACATTAATGACACAGACAGCAGCAGGAAAATTAGGCTGCTGTCACTTTAAGAGCTAATGCACAGATCCAATATACTGATACACATGCGTTTTCTTTCTCAACTGTTTATGTTCACTTAAGACTGACTGCATGTATGTGAATACTCATCAAGACGGGCATTTTGGCATAATTTTGTGCGTTTCTGACCATTTAAGCGCAATGAAATTATGCGCAATACCTGCAATCCTGCACCGAAATTAGCCAATCATAACAGTGGCTGTTTACTGACAGGCCTTAAAGGAGCCGCCCCTTAAAGTTCACCAAAAAATTAACGTTACCAGAAGCCAGTGATAATAGTTCATAAAGTTATAAATATGGATATATTATAAATAAATATTTTTCTTACAAAAACCTATAGCTTTGCTTCAGATGCTCTTTAATAACCCCCTGGAGCCGCATGGATTACTTTTATGAGGGATGGATGCGCTTTTTTGGGCTTCAAAATCTCAACCCCCATTCACTGCCATTATAAAGCTTGGAAGACTCAGGATATTTTTTTAATATAACTTCGATTGTGTTTGGTTGATACAGCCAACAACAGAACATTTAGACGTGGCTGAGACATTCCTGAATCAAAAGAATCATTTGTTTGTGAATCAAAATACACTGGTCATGCTGTATGTTTTTGTATGTGTATGTCAAAAGAATAACTTGTTTGTAAATCAGTAAGGGAGTCAAATGTTGAACGACTTGGATGGATTCAGTAAATTCATTCAGCGAAGGACTGATTCAAACGATTCATTCTGAACAGCTCATTCAATTAATTATGAACTTGTTTGTGAATCGAATTATGCTGTATGTTCTTGCCCATAACACAACGTTTATACACCGATCAGGTATAACATTATGACCACTGACAGGTGAAGTGAATAACACTGATTATCTCTTCATCACGGCACCTGCTAGTGGGTGGGATATATTAGGCAGCAATTGAACATTTTGTCCTCAAAGTTGATGTGTTAGAAACAGGAAAAATGGGCAAGTGTAAGGATTTGAGCGAGTTTGACAAGGGCCAAATTGTGATGGCTAGACAACTGGGTCAGAGCATCTCCAAAACTGCAGCTCTTGTGGGGTGTTCCCGGTCTGCAGTGGTCAGTATCTATTAAAAGTGGTCCAAGGAAGGAACAGTGGTGAACCGGCAACAGGGTCATGGCCGGCCAAAGCTCATTGATGCACGTGGGGAGCAAAGGCTGGCCCGTGTGGTCCGATCAAACAGATGAGCTACTGTAGCTCAAATTGCTCAAGAAGTTAATGCTGGTTCAGATAGAAAGGTGTCAGAATACATCACAGTGCATCGCTGTTTGTTGCATATGGGGCTGCATAGCCGCAGACCAGTCAGGGTGCCCATGCTGACCCCTGTCCACCGCCGAAAGCTCCAACAGTGGGCACGTGAGCATCAGAACTGGACCACAGAGCAATGGAAGAAGGTGGCTTGGTCTGATGAATCACATTTTCTTTTACATCACGTGGATGGCCGGGTGTGTGTGCTTCGCTTACCTGGGGAATACATGGCACCAGGATGCACTATGGGAAGAAGGCAAGTCGGCTGAGGCAGTGTGATGCTTTGGGCAATGTTCTACTGGGAAACCTTGGGTCCTGCCATCCATGTTGATGTTACTTTACCACCTACCTAAGCATTGTTGCAGTACACCCTTTCTGTTTTTCATGGAAACGGTATTCCCTGGTGGCTGTGGCCTCTTTCGGCAGGATAATGCACCTTGCCACAAAGCAAAAATGTTTCAGGAATGGTTTGAGCACAACAACGAGTTTGAGGTGTTGACTTGGCTTCCAAATTCCCCAGATCTCAATCCAATCGAGCATCTGTGGGATGTGCTGAACAAACAAGTCCGATCCATGGAGGCCCCACCTCGCAACTTACAGGACTTAAAGGATCTGCTGCTAACATCTTGGTGCCAGATACCACAGCACACCTTCAGGGGTCTAGCGGAGTCCATGCCTCGACGGGTCAGGGCTGTTTTGGCAGCAAAAGGGGGATCAACACAATATTATTGGTCATAATGTTGTGCCTGATTGGTGTATATCAGTAAGGGAGGCAGATGTTGATTCAGCCGCCGCTTTGATGGATTCAGTGAATTCATTCAGTGAAGGATCCGTCAGACCACTTCAAACCAGTAACTTGAGTCTTTTTGAACAATTAATTCAAAGAATTGTTTGTGAACCAGACTACAGTGGTTGCGCTGCATGTATGGAGAAGAAAGACTGCCTGTCTCTCTCGCTCTCTCTCTCACATACACACACACTTACTGGAGTTGTGTCCAGTTAAAAGCACTTAGTTACTGACCCATGGGCCGCAGATGAAAGCCAGAGACACTTGAATGATAAGGTCATAGAGGAGGGAAACCTGCAGCGTCAGTGATTTTAGCCCTGTCATTAAACTCCACAGCTGAGGATCACATTATAGTTTGACATTTACTCGAACCTGTCAGAGAATATTTCTGGGAGGATTAAACGCCTTATAAAGTCACTGAACATTAAGCAAAGGAGCTAAATGACAACATCCAACACCTCAAAGCAGACGGCTGCTGGTCGTTTGCCATCTATTTCCTTTAGAATCACAGGATATATGTGCTTCTGTACCTTTAAGATTGCTATATAAAAATGACCTCTGCTGTGATTGGCTAACCTCTGCGTACTGCTGTAGGTCACATTGTCGTTTATCAGGCCAAGGGAAGTTGCTGAATACTGAATAGGTTTTGATATGTAAATGTGTCCGGTCACATTCTGCTCACTGCAGTCACACACTTCACCTGCACCATTACACACAACACATATGTATTTTAGGTACAGTATTTTGCACATTCTGTGTACATTGTTCACGGTACACTACCGTTCAAAAGTTTAGGGTCAGTAAGATTGTTTTTTTTTGTTTTTTTTTTAAAGAAATTAATACTTTTATTTAGCAAAGATACTTTAAATGGATCAGAAGTGACAGTAAAGACATTTATAATGTAGGGCCCTATGATTTCCTCGATGCAGAAAACGCGGACGGAATCGCGGAATCCAGTCATAAAAACTGAATTTACTGTATAACAGGAAGTTTTCATCCTCTGCCGTCTCATTATGAGGACATGAATGCATGAACTTCATCTCCAGAGCCGCTCTGAGTCACTTCATCTGCATTTAACCATTTCATATGAGAAAAACTATCTTCATATCAATAACACACACAAACTCAAAGGTCTTCACGGCAACCTGTCAAAATAAAGGTTTGGTTTAACTTGACACCGTTGACAGAAATATATTACTGTTACAATTTTTCTTCCATGTTTTAATTTTAACAGTAAAGCTCATTGTGCAGCACGTTGTTTAACAAAAAAGTTTGTTTAATTTCATATGATTAAAAGATAAATTAAATTAATGTTTTATGTCTTCATTTGATTACCAGAAAATACACAACACAGAATTTGTGGGGAAAAAATTCATAAAAAATTATTAAAATTGTTGTTTTTATGAATTCTATTAATTAGACATAAATAATTAAACCATTAAAATGAATCCAGAAAACTTAAAACAGAAAACACAGAATTTGTTAAAAAAAAAAAAAAAAAAAAAAAATTGAGAGAACAAACATATTTCATCTGGCCCTACATTTTTGTTAAACTTTTAATAAATTGTTGTTAAATTGTATGTTTCATGATTTCAATTAATTATACATGCTTTTTGATTACTAAAATTTAGTCCAAAAAAATTACAACAAAAAAAAAAGAATCCCCCAAAATATTTAAATGAAAAAAAAAAAAAAACAGAAAAAAAAGAATACAGATTTCATAGGGCCCTAATAATGTTACAAAAGATATCTATTTCAATCAATTTTCTATTTATCAAAGAATCCTGAAAAAAGATTGATATATAATAATAATAATAATAATAATAATAATAATAATAATAATAATAATAATAATAATAAATGTTTCTTGCAGCAAATCATCATATTAGAATCCTTTCTGAATGATCATGTGACACTGAAGACTAGAGTAATGATGCTGAAAATTTATAATATTTATAATATTTATATAAATATTAATTTATAATAATATTTATAATATTTATTATAATATTTCACAATATTGCTGTTTTTTTACTGTATTAATAAGCAAATAAATTAAGTTCAATCAATAGCATGTTGATTACCTCAAAAATTAATTTCCACTTGTGTAAGAGAAATATTATTTTCCCATGTGTATTTAATCAATGCCACTGCTTATACACGATTAATTTTGTTAATCTTACACAGGTTGCAGAGATTCCCTTACACAACTTTTAATCATGAAAGGCACATTTTGTTTTTGACACATATATGTGTGTGTAAAATCAATATTTTGTATTGTATGTATTGAAAACAGTCACTGACCTTTATTGTTACTCAATATATGATGCTTTTGACAGATGAATTAGAGGAGGAGGACAAGGTAATTGCTTCTGTTAACTGTTTAAGAATATACGAGGACGGTTTCAAGCAGGTCGCTGCCCGACGGAGGTCATGCCGTACATGTAAGGGTTAGATTCTGACTGATAAGTATGGAGATGTTGTAAGTTATCTGAGGCACTCAAATGCAAGGCCTCAGATAACTACCACGCACAGGCCCCCTCCTTCCATCACACTCTTGGAAGACTCAGATATATTTTTATCTCTTTTCTGTCTCTCTCTCATGTTGCAAGGTTTAATCTGCAAATGCCTCTTTCTGTAGTCAAGGTCAGTAGGCCTGGGAAGAGTCTAGGGAGTCAGATAAAAGTTTAATGAAAAAAATATTTACGTATGTCAGGTGGGCATATTATGGGATGTTGAGGAAGACCAATGTGGATGAAGATGAACTGGAAAGTGTACATATGATATATGATGAAAGGAAGTAGTAGGCCTTATGATAATCTGTTCATTTGCTTATCCAATCAACTTTGAAAGTCTTTGTTCAATGATAAATGAATATGTATGATTTTACTAAATAAATACTCTGTTTTGCTTTGAGCTCATTTTGTAGCTCTCTGAGATATTTCGGTTGATCGAATCGATTATTTCAGACAAATATTTTTTATTTAATTTTTACCTGACTTTAATTTTATTGGTGAATTTCTATCATACTTGTTCCTCGTTACACACACCCATATAGAAAACACAATTTTTTAAGCTATTATGTTTATAAAAAAACCATAGACTGTAAAAAAATATGGACGTAGTGTCCGTTACGTCACCCGTAGGTTTCTGAAGAGAGTTTTTGAAGCCTCAAAGTCGGCTGTTGCCATCTTGGCAGCGCGTCACCGCGCGTCACTCCCGGATAACTAAAAATGGGCAAAGAGGCGGGACGTGGGTGGTGCTGAGGTGACGTGATGACTAACAGACAGCAGACAAACGGCAATCCACCTGTCAATCAAAGTGGCCACGCCCTTAATTATGCAGAACTTTAAGGCTTAATATAATTTAAACGAATGAGTTATAAAAAAATTCACCCCCCTCACAGTTGTCATGAAGGGCAAAATTAGCTGTATAGACCAAAACCACAATTTGTACCAGACTGTAAACATGTTTTTTTCTGCTGTAAAGTTGGGCATTTTAACATGGAGCTCAATGAGATTCTAGCGGCCAGTCGATGAATTGCAGTTTAAGTCACTTCCGTATTGGCTTCAAGAGAAACTGGGGGAGGTTGCCGCCCGAAAAAAAACGCATGTTTCTAATAAGTAACTAGATAAGAACATTTGGGGTGTGTGAGTGTGTGCAGTTTACATTGTAGAACAAAACATCAAAGTATTGTCAAGTTATGTTTACCACAGACCTTTTTTTACTCATTGAAAAAACCCATTATAAAAACCCATAGGAAAATCTCAAAGGAACCAATGGCAAATTAGTTTTCTGGGTTCTGACGTCATCCCTGTACTACTCTATTTCTTTTATTTTAAATAAAAAACAATAGACAAGTCGATTTTTTTCTGTTAAATCAACATTATACCACAAATTCAGTCAATTGAGCTTCAAATCAAATTTTCCTTGAGCTTTTGACATACAAGAGGTCATCATACTATAAGAATATCCTGTAAGTTTCAGACCTGAAAACGTCCTTGTTAGTCCAAAAACAGCTTTTATTGTAACCAAGCCCAGCAAATGACTCATTGTGGAATGTGCCTATCTATGATAGATGAAAGACCACCTCTGCAGAAGAAAATCAACGCCTACTTCATCATCGCAACTTTGGCCCCACCAACTGGCGTGTTAGTGAGATGACGAGGAGAGAAGACCGATACAGGATCTCTGGACTACAAATAACATTACCTTCCAAAGGATCCTAATGCTAGGAATATGGTAATTTATTTTCAACAATGTGAATGTCTCAGTTGAGCATTATTCATTTGTATTCGGTACATTTCACTGTGGATTCTTTGGTAAATCAGTTGCAATTTCGGTGCAGGCTTTGCAAACAGACTTTCACAATATAGACTCGACAGTAATGCCACAACATGTAAGTAACCATGTGTTAATTCTAATGCCTGATCTAAGACCAGTGATTTCTGATATGTAATGATTCATGTACAGTCAGATGTTCTTTGTCTATGTGTCAGTAAATCAAACCAGTGACTAAACGGCCAACTTCACATTGTTTCTCTTAGTAGGATGAAAATAATCTTTTATTCAAACTGATTAAATTATATATAGAAAGCGATCAAAGAATGCACCCTTTACAATCGCTGGAGCTGTCAATCAAACAGCGCGAGTTTATCAGTGACTGAGTTCTGGGCTCTCGCCAAAACTCCTGTTATAATCAACAAATCTCTTATTTATATTGTGTTTGCACTGTTAGTTATGATGAAAGCATTCGTTAATGTATAGAAATCAAGTTGCAATGATGAGATGACATGTCTGTGATCAGCTACAATGCTCATCACTGCAACCTTTCATGTACAATCTAAATATAATGTTATAGATCTAAATATAATGCTATAATCAACACTTTTCACGATTAGTTAATCTTGAGAGCTGTAATAGTAAAAACATGCTAAAAGTTTAAGAGCCAATCACAGCAGTGGGCGTTTACAATGAAGTCTCACAGCAGCCAATCACAGCAGTGGGCGTTTACAATGAAGTCTCACAGCAGCCAATCACAGCAGTGGGCGTTTACACTGAAGTCTCACAGCAGCCAATCACAGCAGTGGGTGTTTACACTGAAGTCTCACAGCAGCCAATCACAGCAGTGGGCGTTTACAATGAAGTCTCACAGCAGACAATCACAGCAGTGGGCGTTTACACTGAAGTCTCACAGCAGCCAATCACAGCAGTGGGCGTTTACACTGAAGTCTCACAGCAGTCAATCAAAGCAGTGGGCGTTTACACTGAAGTCTCACAGCAGCCAGTCACAGCAGTGGGCATTTACACTGAAGTCTCACAGCAGCCAATCACAGCAGTGGGCGTTTACACTGAAGTCTCACAGCAGTGGGCGTTTACACTGAAGTCTCCAGCAGCCAATAACAGCAGTGGGTGTTTACACTGAAGTCTCACAACAGCCAATCACAGCACTGGGCATTTACACTGAAGTCTCACAGCAGCCAATCACAGCAGTGGGCGTTTACAGTGAAGTCTCACAGCAGTGGGCGTTTACACTGAAGTCTCACAGCAGCCAATCACAGCAGTGGGCGTTTACACTGAAGTCTCACAGCAGTCAATCACAGCAGTGGGCGTTTACACTGAAGTCTCACAGCAGCCAATCACAGCAGTGGGCGTTTACACTGAAGTCTCACAGCAGCCAATCACAGCAGTGGGCGTTTACACTGAAGTCTCACAGCAGTCAATCACAGCAGTGGGCGTTTACACTGAAGTCTCACAGCAGCCAGTCACAGCAGTGGGCATTTACACTGAAGTCTCACAGCAGCCAATCACAGCAGTGGGCGTTTACACTGAAGTCTCACAGCAGTGGGCGTTTACACTGAAGTCTCCAGCAGCCAATAACAGCAGTGGGTGTTTACACTGAAGTCTCACAACAGCCAATCACAGCACTGGGCATTTACACTGAAGTCTCACAGCAGCCAATCACAGCAGTGGGCGTTTACAGTGAAGTCTCACAGCAGTGGGCGTTTACACTGAAGTCTCACAGCAGCCAATCACAGCAGTGGGCGTTTACACTGAAGTCTCACAGCAGTCAATCACAGCAGTGGGCGTTTACACTGAAGTCTCACAGCAGCCAATCACAGCAGTGGGCGTTTACACTGAAGTCTCACAGCAGCCAATCACAGCAGTGGGCGTTTACACTGAAGTCTCACAGCAGCCAATCACAGCAGTGGGCGTTTACACTGAAGTCTCACAGCAGTCAATCACAGCAGTGGGCGTTTACACTGAAGTCTCACAGCAGCCAATCACAGCAGTGGGCGTTTACACTGAAGTCTCACAGCAGCCAATCACAGCAGTGGGCGTTTACACTGAAGTCTCACAGCAGCCAATCACAGCAGTGGGCGTTTACACTGAAGTCTCACAGCAGACGTCCCTTCTAACAGAGCGTTCAAATCAGAGGCTAAAATCAGGGTAGGAAAAATGACTTTTATTTCTAAATTATGACCATTTTTGACGTAAAAAAAAAAACAAAAAAACAAAATCACACTAACATTATAAGTGCACCCCAGGAAACATTATAAAACAATGCAGTTCATGACCCCTTTAACTTGTATTGAACCCAGAATATTACTTTAAGAGTTTTGTTCTTCAAAGAGCAAGAACAATGTTTATCACGATATGACCCCTTAATGAGCTCTAATTCCTTGCCGTTTACGGCCTTTAAAAACATGTTTCTGGGTTCACTGTGGCTGGTAGTTCTGACTTAACCATGAAGAGACATCAGCCTGTGTAAAACCCCATAGATCTGCTTACCGGCTACCTCTGATCTCTCTGAGCCTGCGTAAGACCGCTGGGTCAGACAGTAAATCCCCACGGGCTAAAACGCACACCCCATCATCTACCCAGGATATGATCAGGAACACCACTAACAACTAGCCGACCGAATCAAATGTTTAACGTGACTTACACAAGTACGACATGTTTCCGGAATATCCTTCGCTGGACCCGCAACATCATTTCTATCAACCAATGACTGCTGTCTGATCTTAACAGCACGCTCTATAAAAATAAATGTTCCAATTAGAGACAAAAAAAGGTTTTATGGCCTGATGCAACAAAAGGCTCTTTTTAAGACCCACAAAGAAGTAAGGGGCCGCTCACACAGGAAGCAATCTAACGATCTGTCTGCACTATTTTTAATTGTTAGTCTGAGAATAAAAGCATCAGGTTTTAATCCCTAACGATGTTGAAAACCCTGTAACTTGTAAATCGTTCGTTATGCTATATTATCACCAAATATTGGATTACATTTTTTTGTCAACTTGTTTTCTTTCAATTAGTGCAGGTTTTGTATTTCTTTTTGGAATTGATTGATCGTAGGCATCATTGATCTGAACTTATGCACCTCAGTTTAAAAAAAAAAAAAGCATGATTTGTGGATAAAGTTGTCAATATTCAACAAAATATGGAAAACATTTGCACTGTTTAGCACACTAGTGTGCTTTAATGTTTAACCAGGAAGTTTGTTTTGAAATGGAACAAAATCACACTTGTTGTATTTATAAGCCAAAAAATATCTTATAAATCTCTCGTTATACTATATTAACACCAAATATTTTTGTATCTTTTTGTCAACTTGTTTTCTTTCAGTTAGTACAGGTTTTGTATTTATTTTTAAACTGACTGATTGTAGGCCTTATTAGCCACATTTCCATTACCCTTCAAATTGCGCAAATTGAAATTGTGAATTGAAAATACGCCTAATGGAAACATGTACATTTCGCAAAAACTCCCATATATCGCAAAAAAGTTTTTACACAAATTTGAAAAAGGAATATTTCTCAAAACTGCAATGGAAACAGTTTTTTCGCATTTACAGGCCACCTGGTGCAGGTAAAAGTTGATAATTCTTTAAAGATGACGCGGTATGTTTGGACAGAAGATGAGACAGAGATCTTTATTAAAAGACAAAAGAATTTACGGGAATACTGGATGCTAAACAAAGAAATGCCACCATTTATCAAGACCTTGAAGCAGATAGGAGGGAGAAACACCCAGAAACACCTCATCCGTGGCCGCTCCCTTCGATTAAAAATAATGTCTCACAAGATGTTACAGGCCATAACAATAACCTTTTTTCTGTAAAGAAAGTGTCTTATATAGCTGAAAATCATGATTTCTTGTTGTCCGAATTAGTCAGTGTATTTTTTCCATCATGTATCGTGTAATCAAAATATTTTATTTTACCTTTCTTTTGGTAATATTTAATTTATTTAATTTATAAAAGCCCTAAATAGTAATTTCCCTAATTCTACAACATTAAATTATTTAAAAATAACTTTTATCTTCTAAAAATGTGTCCATAATTCTTGCGTCAATTCCTGTTACCGTACCATACTTTGCCTTTAAATTGGTGGAAATTTCTCCCACAACTATATGAGATACAGGAAATGATGTCACGTTCCCTCACTGATAAGATCTGAAGCACTGAAAGGTATGTGTGCTCTCTCTGAGAAAATATTATTTTGTAATAAATAATTGAGTTATTTTGTAAAACGTCAAAATTGTTACCACAATATCAAAAGGAAAACTAAATTTATCATTGATCACACAGTGGGATGTTTAAAAGTCTTTTAATCATGATTTCATTAGTGCTCTTGGCATTTATGCTAGCAAATGGAGTTTTTGGCTACAACGTTTAAAATTGTCAATCCTGTTACCGTCAGACTCTGTTACCAATGTTATTTCTACACATTGCCTAATTTGTCTGTAACAGAGTTGACAAACAATACTATAAGGAAATTACTTTTTAGTTAAAAGTAAAAAAAAAAGGAAGTAACTTCATACTTGTTTGGCAAGCACTGAATTATTAAAATTGAATATGTTTCCAATAAGAATACTGGAAAGAATTTCTGTTAGTGAACAGTTTAACTTTTTGAAATGCAAAATGTATCTCCAATTATAGAATCACTCACATATTGACCATCCATTGAAAATGTACATGAACACGTGTGTGTGTGTGTGTGTGTGTGTGTGTGTGTGTGTGTGTGTGTGTGTGTGTGTGTGTGTGTGTGTGTGTGTGTGTGTGTGTGTGTGTGTGTCCTGGTAAACCCTACATTATGTCCCCACAAATATGACAATATCCAAAATACTTGACCTTGTGGGGACATTTTTGGTCCCCATGAGGAAAACAGCTTATAAATCATACTAAATTATATTTTTATTTTTTGAAAATGTAAAAACGCAGAGAGTTTTGTGTGATGGGTAGGTTTAGGGGTAGGGTTAGTGTAAGGGGATAGAATATACAGTTTGTACAGTATAAAAATCATTACGCATAAGTCCCCATAAAACATGAAAACACAACATGTGTGTGTGTGTGTGTGTGTGTGTGTGTGTCCACGCATGCACAGGCCCGAGGCCTTTATGTTTGAAGCACACATGTAAGTATGTGATCATGAACATGATGAACATGCTCCCAAACACTAAGTGTTTCTCTTATTTTTGATTCCCCCATTCATTTTCAATGGATTATCATTTTTGACCAATTTAAGCTTAGATCAATGTTTGCATAAGAGTTAACAAATGTGTTCATTTGCAAATTAACTCATTTACAAATATCACCAGCATTGCAAGTAGAATGAATATGAACTAATATATTAAAAACATAAATATATATATAAAAAAAACATTATTTATAAAATTCATAAATGCATACATAAATAAATAAACATTATTACTGTGTCACTTTTACAATCATATAATACTGGTTGGAAATAATGGGATTAATCTAAATTATTTTATTCAATTGACAGCCATAGTTTCATCTTTTTCTTCAGGTTTGTACATATAACACTACTCAAAATGAGTAAAAACATGAGTATGCATTAATAAAATGTGTGAAACCGAACTTGGAAGCTGCCAGAATTTCAGAAAGGTCATAAAGTCAACCGAAAAAACAAACAAAAATGGTTTTGAGCAATCACAACGAACCACAGAAGAACCGCTGTTTTTAAGAACGCTTTTGCAGCAACCATTGAATTTCAAGAGTAGGTTTAGGTGGACAGAAATGTTCCAGGAACAACAAAGAATAATAATCTAAGAACAGCATTCAAGTCCTACTTGAATAAATCACGTTGTGCTGAATGTGACTACAGCATCCTCTCTGAAACATATTCTCTCTCTCCAAGTGCTCGTCACTCATTGAGCATCTCACTCCATTATTCAGCAGCTCTTTACCGTGAAAGTTCAACCTTTGTACTGCTGGACTGAAAACACGATACTCTCTCACGAGCAGTTAGCCGTATATAGAGCAGATGTGACTGCAGAAATAGACATCAGCAGTTTCGGCTCCAGCTTTGAGACCAAAAAAAACGGCCTGTCAGGAGAAATGAGGCAGGCCTTCATCTCACACAGAACACAACAGCTAATGCCAGAGTCAAGGGCCTACGTAAGCACTACGCCAGTGTCGTGTGTGTGTGGCACGATGTTCTAACAAGGTGTGATGTTCCTGTTTACATGTAAAAGGACCAAATCACAGGCAATCAGATGTTTTTATGTTAATATACAACTCTGTGAGAAGGGATTTTAGACCAATCAGATGGCACTGTGGGCAGAGCTACCCAGCAACCTGACCTGAGGTGACAGATTATCCTGAGGTGACCTAATGGATTCAACCTGTCCGGGAAAAAAAATGTTTTGTCACTTGTCGCAGTGACAGCTGGTTAGTATAAAAACCCAACTTACAAAACTCGCGAAAGAGATTTAAAGGGGTCATGAATTGAGAAATCAACTTTCCCTTGAGCTTTTGATATATAAAAGGTCATGGTAATATAAGAATATCCTGTAATATCCTTCAGAGCTGAAAACTTCCTTGTTAGTCAAATAAAAGCTTTTATTGACAGCTGGCTCATCAAACGATGGATCTGGGAATGTGCCTCCCTGTGACGTCAGAGTGAAACACCGCCTTAACCCGAAGAAGACGAACCCGCCCACCAATTTGTGCATGACATGTTACAAATAAATAACATAAGCCTACGTGGAGCAATACTTCCAAGCAATAAACATGCTGCATAAACTTCATTCAGATTCCAATATTATGAATGCATGGATGAACTTTATTTTTAATGAATATCCAGCTCACACGGGTAAGACATTGCACGTTTGTTCCTTCATTTCACCACGGATTCGTTTGAAAACAAGAGACTGGATTTGCAGACAGGATGAGATTACATGAATGAATGAAGCAACACACTTATGTGAGTAAAAAATGTTTTTTATATGTGATAGTATTGCATTGATACAGATTGTTTGATATCTATTGATTATGTGTACGTGTCTAACTGAACATAACTTAGCACGCTGTCACAGGCTGGAGAATCCTTTATTTGAGGTGTTGTTGGTTCATTGTGCTGCGATTCGGGATCAGACTCGGACATGTATGGGCCAGGGCTCACAAAGCCCAACGTCCCAGGGCTATGTGTCTTCCAGACGGGCTACCAAAACGTATCACCGGCCTGCCGACGGGCTATCTTAAATAGTGAAATAACATTCCTTTCTTGATGTGCGTTGTTCACTCTCTTGACTTGATATTTGAAGGAAAAATACAATTGCGGAAGTTTTGATCATGCTGATTTGTCTGACTCTGCAGTGAGGCTTGTGCGTGCGTGTGTGTGCATGTGTGTGTTAGTGATGCACGGTTCGTGGTTATATCCACCGATCGGGCGGGCCAAGTAATAAAAAATAACATTCCAATTAAAGGGATAGTTCACCCAAAAATTAAAATTTGATGTTTATCTGCTTACCCCCAGGGCATCCAAGATATAGGTGACTTTGTTTCTTCAGTAGAACACAAATGAAGATTTTTAACTTGAATGGTAATTTTTAATGAATGGTAACACATGAGAGTATGAGAACTATGAGAGTAAAAAAACATGCACAGACAAATCCATATTAAACACTGCGGCTCGTGACGACACATTGATGTCTTAAGACACGAAACGATCGGTTTGTGTGAGAAACCGAACAGTATTTATATCATTTTTTACCTCTAATACGCCACTATGTCCAACAACCTTCACCGCGCGATCACTTCCGGTGAGTGAGGTCAATGTACACGATCTGGCGCAATCTCTACGCCAGATTTTGTTACCATTCACATGCATTATACGACTGACAGACTGCAACAGTTGGAGTTAAAAATCTTCATTTGTGTTCTACTGAAGAAACAAAGTCACCTATATCTTGGATGCCCTGGGGGTAAGCAGATAAACATCAAATTTTCATTTTTGGGTGAACTATCCCTTTAATTGCGGGTGGATGAGAGATAAATCATTGTGTTTGTTTGATAAAGACATCTTGCGAGCCCTGTGGGCGAATCATTCCGGTTGCCGTTTTCCCACACGCTTTCAAAACAATTCCTCACGTGTACTCACAGGGGGAGCCGAAGCTCATTATAATATGCAAAGCTTATCCAATCATAGCAGTGGGCGTTTACTGCCAAGTCTTCAGTGCAGCACGCCCATAAAAACCGAGCGTTCCAGGAGAGAGGCTCAAAACCAGGGTAGAAAATAGCCTATTACTTATTCATTATGATGTTTTTGAATGTAAAAACCACGCAAACGTCATAAGTTGACCTCAGACAACAGTATAAAAAAATAAAAAAAGCCAGTTCATGACCCCTTTAATGTGTGTCAGTATGTGACCCTGGACCACAAAATCAGTCATAAGTCGCACAGGTATATTTGTGGCAATAGCCAACAATACATTGTATGGGTCAAAATTATCCATTTTTCTTTCATGCCAAAAATCATTAGGATATTAAGTAAAGATCATGTTCCATGAAGATATTTTGTACATTTCCTACCGTAAATATAACAAAAATGTATTATTGGTAGTAATATGCATTGTAAGGACTTCATTTGGACAACTTTAAAGGCGATTTTCTCAATATTTAGATTTTTTTGCACCCTCAGATTCCAGATTTTCAAATATCTGTATCTCGGCCAAGTATTGTCCTATCCTAACAAATCATACATCAGCTTTCACATGATGTATAAATCTCAATCTCAAAAAATTGACCCTTATGACTGGTTTTGAGGTCCAGGGTCACATATGTTCTGTCTGGTTAGAAAATAGTCTAAACGTGTTTTCAGTTTTGCCACGGAAAAACAGCAAAACCCGACAAAACTGTTTTGAGAATATGAAAAGGTTCATAAAGAGACTACACTGTAAAAAAATGATATGATCAATAAGTTATGACATGTTTTCACATTGCTTTACCTCATCAAAATAAGTTAAGCAATTTTCAACAGTTTTTTTATGTTATAAAAGTTTCAACTCATTTTTTTTAAGTCAGTTTAATTTAATTTAAGCTGAAATGACTTAAACATCCAAGTTGATTGTACTTAAAAATTTAAGGCAGCAACTTTTTTTTACAGTGTGTATAAAAAAATTTAAAAAAAGTAATTAAAATTGTTTTGTGGCTTATAGTTCACATGCAAGCTGACTACAAAATGTATGTAGTCTTTCTCTTCCAATAAAACAGACCAAAAATATTGACTTATCTTGTTTGCATTAACATATTTGTTAATTTACAAACTTATTCATTTAAAAATACAACCTGACTTCCAAGTAGCAAATCATGCCTCATGGATGTGATGTAAATTAATAAAAATAAATGAACAATAAAGTTAGTAACTATAAAAAAATATATTAACATTAACAGAAAAAGAATGTATAAATGTTACAGAAAAATTATATGAGCAATAAGTTCTGACATGTTTTTACATTTTACAAGCAATTTTCAACTTTTTTGTTATACAAGATTCAACTCATTTTTTAAGTTAGTTTAAAGTTTAAGTTGAAATGACTTAAACATCCAAGTTGATTGTACTTAAAAATTTAAGGCAGCAACTTTTTTACAGTGATATTAAATTTACTGTAATGTATTGTCAAATTTATGTATTAAAGTAAATTAAGTAAAAACAAAGAACACTGCAAATGTAATTAAAAGACAGCATTCAATATCTCATAGGCCAACTTCCTATTTCGAAAAGGAAATAAGTAAACACAAGAAAAACAAAACTGTGCTTATCAAGCTATTCAATAGAGTCTTTAAATCTTATCTAAAAGGTGTATTTTATGGTTGGGTAAGTCTGTAGTAATTATAATTAGCTTATAATAATAACAACAGAATTGAATGGGAAACCCCACAAGGAAATATATAAAAGGTTGTTTGTGTTTCACTCTTCCTCTTCTTTACCATTTACAATGGAATTTGATCATGGGGAGGAAAGTCAGACGACTATTGATTTAACAATCAACAGTCCTTTATTCCTAGACGACTGGATGCCTGTATGTCTAATGCACATGGGGAAACTGGATCATTTGAAAACAACATGCATTTCAAATTTCAAATGCATTCATTAAAAAGGTGAGTGAACTACAGGTTGTAAATAAAACAAGCAAAGTTCCAACTTTGACCAGACTGGTTTACATAAAGCTCTTTATAAAATGGATAGTTCCGGTCAGGGGCGTTCTTAGGGCGGTGCGACCGCACCAGGCCCCTTGCTTGAGGGGGCTCAGTGGCGAATGGACCCCCCCCCATTTGGTTCGCTTGGTTCATTTGGTCCGGACCAAAAAAAAAATGTAGTCCTGGTCCGCTTAGCGTTCACATTGGCATTTTAACACTGTGCCTTAAGATATGGAGCCTAAAGGCATAGGGATACGTTCACAACCTGATTGGCCGGCTTTTATTACGTATATTTTGAGACGGAACTTACCAAACATTCAAAACAATGCTGTGTGCTGGGCTAAATGCGCTCGTTGTATGTGCGTAGCTACATATGATGGTATTTTGATCAGCTGAGACTCGTGAAGAGCTTATAAAGTGTGTAAAGGAGTCAAAACAGCGGCAGGTTCTGATGCCTGTACCAAACTGTGATGGGCAACATCGAGACTATGACGAGAAAAAACAGGTGTGCTTGAGCATTCTGTCCTTTGTAGGGTCACATCTTGTGACGTGATGTCCCGTTTTTGGTTCGTTTAGAGGTCTTTGGTCCGTGTCACGTTCATATTTCAGTCGAGCCACACCAGAGTCTGTTTGAAAGTATGCACCAGGGTTTGGATGGCAGCGTTCACACTTAAAGGGGACATTGGATGCCCCTTTTTACAAGATGTAAAATAAGTCTTTGATGTCCCCAGAGTGTGTATGTGAAGCTTTAGCTCAAAATACTCCACAGATCATTTTTTATAGCATGTTAAAATTGCCACTTTTTGGGTGTGAGTAAAAACGTGCCGTTTTTGTGTGTGTCCCTTTAAATGCAAATGAGCTGGTGCTCCCGGCCCCCTTTCAAGAAGAGGGCAGAGCTTCAAGATCTCATACCGGCATCAAAACAGAACAATCTCACGCAGAGCTGGTCATTTTCAGGCATGCGCTCAAAGTTGGTTTCAGCAATACTCCTTTAACTGGTTAAGTTTATCGTGACCCTGTATGAAATTCAATTTTTGAATGAGCTTCAGGTTATTCAGTGCTGGCCCTTACACTGCACACATGGCCGGCAGAAAACACGCGTGTTTGTGCATCTGACAGCTGACTCATGCTCTGCCATGTCAGAGAGCGAGATCCAGATCTGTGGATTGGAACGGCATCCAGAGCACCTCATCACAACACCACTGAACCGGGGGGGGACCGATCCAAACAGAGCAAATGGGTCAGCTCAAACAGACTGAGCGCCTCCCCCTCCGCCCCCGTCAGCTCCTCTGATCCAAACACAAACTGACACCTCATAAACATCCTGTCAGAGGGCTTCATCTCACTCACATCCCACTGCCTCTCCTTTTTCTCTCTGCTAAAGACAATAGATGCATAATTACTCAGAATTCAATCTGCGTGAGAGAGACCTGCGACCCGCGCGCACAGGTTAAAATGAGCAGTCTAAAATGGATGAATGCACATTTCATTCCATTAAGAAAAGAGGTCTTTTTCATATTACAGACTTTTCTGTCACTGCACATTTAATTTTCTCTGTGTTGTGTTTCTAATATTCCATTTTATTTTTCTTCTTATTCAGAGAAAGAACATTCTGCACTTGTGAGACTCAAGATGAGAGCATCTTTCTGAAGAGCAGCCTTGGGTCAGTGATAAATAAAGATGTCCAGGATGATGAAAAGGAAATAAAAGGGATTGAGACAAGATTTGTATTGTATTGTGTTATCTAAAAGATGCTGTAACTACCAACTAAAAGTAATGAAATATTTTCCTTTGTTTTAAAATCGTGAATACCAATGAGTGTAAATGTCTATTATTTTCCAAAATGTTTTCAGTCAAAAGTTGTTGTTTTTTCTTCAATATCTTCGGTTTATGAATATCATTACGATTTGGGGTTGTACAATTTGACTAACCATTCCATGTCACAAAATATGTAATTTTTTTGAGGTTTCATTAGGTGTGTTCAGACTGATCAATGCATGACATCAAAGGCCCTGTTTTTTGGTTGATCAGATCACAAGTAGACGAGGGAGACACATTACTGTTTACACTTTTGTCTCTTTTGTCCACTTTCAACCACTTCTGTCCTGATTTCTTCGAGGGGAGGGTCTATAGGCGAGTAAATGTATGTGTTTTTTCCAGACCTGATGATCTAATGGATAAAATAAGCCTGCGCAATTTACATATGAACACAACCGGAGATGACGGAAAAACATAAGGAGAGCATCAGCTTTCGTTTCTATACTCTGACAGCCGCAAGACCAGCTGAACGCTGTAAGTGTGTGTTAGAAATCAGGAATGGCGAGAGAACATTGTGCTTGGTACGTTTTTCATCTTCAAACCAAACTTAGGTCTTCAGCCGACAAAGTTTAAATCCCGTCTGGCTAGAGCACTTTCCATAATGTTTACTCATTAGGTCAGTAGGCGGAAAGTAGGCATTCTTTGTGTTTGTTTGAACACATTTGACCACATGAGCGTTTACACTACGAAAGCAATCCGGTCGAATGTGTTTTCGTCTACCTCTGGAAGTGGTCGGAAGTGGACAAGCTCAAAACGTTTTAGACCTGTTTACACCTGTATTTAGCGTCGTCCACTTGTGATCCAATTGACCAAAACGCATCTTAATACCAGGTGTAAACAGGGGCGAAGTACAGCGAGAGTGATTAAAGAACAGACAGCTCTGTATCAAGTGTGCCGCACACGTCCTGAAAAGTGAAGCCAAAGGCAAAGCATCTCGATCACCCCCAGATGGCTGGTCCCAGTATAGCTCATAAACCCCACCCCTCCATGTATTCTAATGTGACACAAGACAAACAAATTACACTACAAATACATTTTTTTTTTAAATAAGTTTGATTTTAGTTAGTTATTTAATGTTATAAAAACGGTCATGATTGACAGCTGAAATTGACAGCTTCTCTGAGCGAAGTAGTCACTGAGGCACCAACGGACTTTTCTCTGGATTTTCGGGAGGAGATTGGAGCTTCAACATTAATTTCTACATTTCCATAACCGACATAATAAGAGAAACTGTAATAACCGAATCTACAGGAGTGTGTGCGGGGCCTTGATACCGCGGCTCCACTTCACGCCCATTACTGCGCAGACTCGCGCTCCAAGATGTCAGGGCCATATTTGGACATTGGCAGCTTCACTTTTCTACAATGAAAGAGTTGAAGGTGAAGGTGCATCTTTTTTTACAGTCTATGGTCCAAAACTGAGGTGTCTGAAATGGCATACTCTCTCGCGTATGTACTTATTTAGAATAAGTAATTACTTCACGACCGCTAAAAAAGTATGTTCTATATAGTATGAACGTAATCTGGACATACTACATTTCCCATGTTGCCCTTATCATGTGACCTCCCAGCGTCAGTTGCGTCACGTCAGCACCATTCACAAATCCTCTCCCGTGGCCTCATGGGATAGTAAAGTGTCCATCGCATGCCTACTCTTTTATGAGTATTGTACAACATACTGTTTTTGGCCTACTATATAGTAGGGAAGTATGCGATTTCAGATGCAGCCTGAGCATCAATGACAACGATGGCGGATTTCAAATCACGTACTTCCGAGTGTCCCAGGCGAGCAACTCCCAGTGAGACAATTTAGATTTTCTTCAGGTATTACAGACTCTTATAACTGAGCATATGACAGCTACACGCTTAACTTTCAGATCACTTCTGAATATCTCTAATGGAAAGATCCACTGGGTGGATGAAAATAAAGAAAATCCTGTAACGAAACAAGAAATGCCATCTCTGCTAAAGGCTCAAATCTTTGTGTGTTTACTCTCAAAGCCACAGACAACTGAGAGCCAAGTAATCTGGTAATGAGACTGTCAATCAGCGGGATTATATTCTCCACAGAGCCGCACCAGAATGCAGCCTTTTTTTCCCCCTCCTTGTCCAAAGGCTTAGAGACAGAGGTCGGATGGATAATTGCTGTTTTCCTTGGCTTTCCGCTTAACCAACTGCAACATTTCAATTGTCCATTAAAATGCTAATGGTTACATTAATTGTACACATGAGCCCGTTAAAGGGTGAGCTGTATGAATGTATTTGTTTAAGTAAAAAAGGACCATCTTGCTTCAGGTTAATTTATCCCAGCATACACTGCATCGGATTAATTTATCACAGCGTGCTCTGCTCTTTTTTTGTGCACTGGACATGAATGAATGATATCACATGAATGATACTTCACATCGTGCTGCTTGTTGACTTGCGATGTTTGCCTGGTAGAAAATGTGTAAAAAAAATTCCTTTAGCATATTTAGTGACCAGAATATCATAGGGTGTGTCTTAATCAACTCCCAAGATCATGAATCAGTATATCGTGTATAAATTCGGAAACTGATAACAGTAAGGACCCTTAAGTGAGCATCGATGCGCCCTAGTTTTCACAGTGCATTGTGGGACTTTTTAGTGAGTGAATGTTTTAGTGCACTGGTAGGATTCTGCACCTTAAAATAGCCAACACCTGATCAATGCCCTGACAACTGAACTAGGGAGATGATTACATAGAAAATTGGGGGTGGGGCTAAAATCTATTTAAAAATGATTCATATTTTAGTCCGTTTGCATATTTTGCTATGAAAACCATCTGACATGTTCTGACGTATGCGTTTCAGGCCATCAGTCATCACTGCTGGACTGGTCTGGCCCCGTCTGAGGGGTCACCGCACTGACGGCCCTGAGAGAGGAACGTTCAAGCATTCGACATATCAATCACCCCAAACTGGCCCTTCCACCCCACGGCACGCTTCACCGCTGTCCCGAGTCTGCCGTTGTGACGTTTTGATGGGGCGTGCGAGCCAGCGGGAAACAGCATCACAAGGTGAACATTAAAACACACACGCTCGCCGTGATTCCCCCAGCATGTTTTGTTTACGCACGTTTGACAGGCCAAGCACAATGTCTCCTCTCCGCCGTCACACGCGGTCTGTTCTCGTTTACAGTGCTGTCAGTGAGGGGCTGAGAATTATGGGAATTCACACATGGAAACTGTGCCCAAAGGGTGTTTTGGTGGAATACAAATATGGTTAAAAAAAAAAGGTTCTTGACCTTTCTCATATTAGCATCATGTTAGCAACTATAAGAAACATCTGGTTTGGGAGAATTTTTTGCTTTTATTGCCACATGGGTTGAGTGACCAGATCCAGACCAATAGGAGGCGCTGTTGAATTCTGAGGTTCTCTATCTATCTATCTATCTATCTATCTATCTATCTATCTATCTATCTATCTATCTATCTATCTATCTATCTGTCTGTCTGTCTGTCTATCTATCCATCTATCTATCTATCTATCTATCTATCTATCTATCTATCTATCTATCTATCTATCTATCTATCTATCTATCTATCTATCTATCTATCTATCTGCCTTTCTGTCGTTCTATCTATCTATCTATCTATCTATCTGTCTGTCTGTCTGTCTGTCTGTCTATCTGTCTATCTATCTATCTATCTATCTATCTGTCTGTCTGTCTATCTATCTATCTATCTATCTATCTGCCTTTCTGTCGTTCTATCTATCTATCTATCTATCTATCTATCTATCTATCTATCTATCTATCTATCTATCTATCTGTCTGTCTGTCTGTCTGTCTGTCTGTCTATCCATCTATCTATCTATCTATCTATCTATCTATCTATCTATCTATCTATCTATCTATCTATCTGTCTGTCTGTCTGTCTGTCTGTCTGTCTGTCTGTCTGTCTGTCTATCTATCTATCTATCTGTCTGTCTGTCTGTCTGTCTGTCTGTCTGTCTGTCTATCTATCTATCTATCTATCTATCTATCTGCCTTTCTGTCGTTCTATCTATCTATCTATCTGTCTATCTGTCTGTCTGTCTATCTATCTATCTATCTATCTATCTATCTATCTATCTATCTATCTATCTGTCTGTCTGTCTGTCTGTCTATCTGTCTGTCTGTCTGTCTGTCTGTCTGTCTGTCTGTCTGTCTATCTATCTGTCTGTCTGTCTGTCTGTCTGTCTGTCTGTCTGTCTGTCTATCTGTCTGTCTGTCTGTCTGTCTGTCTGTCTGTCTATCTATCTATCTATCTATCTGTCTGTCTGTCTGTCTGTCTGTCTGTCTGCCTGTCTATCTGTCTGTCTGTCTGTCTGTCTGTCTGTCTGTCTATCTATCTATCTATCTATCTATCTATCTGTCTGTCTGTCTATCTATCTCTCTATCTGTCTATCTATCTATCTATCTATCTATCTATCTATCTATCTATCTATCTATCTATCTATCTATCTATCTGTCTGTCTGTCTGTCTGTCTGTCTGTCTGTCTGTCTGTCTATCTATATGTCTGTCTGTCTGCCCTTCTGTCATTCTATCTATCTATCTATCTATCTATCTATCTATCTATCTATCTATCTATCTATCTATCTATCTATCTGTCTGTCTGTCTGTCTGTCTGTCTATCTATATGTCTGTCTGTCTGCCCTTCTGTCGTTCTATCTATCTATCTATCTATACGTGTTGCTTCTTTGCTGTTCCACAGATTCTTCATTTTATCATGTTCTCTGAGCTGTTCATTATTTAAGTGCATTACAGAAAGTATTTTAAGTTGGAATTCAGTGTCATTACTGAGATAAGAGGATGTAAAATGACCTAGATTAATTCTGTTGTAAATTCATTCTGCGGGTTATCCAGCTCCCTTTTCTATGAACTGTCTGGAGCGAGAATGAGGTTTTGCTTCATTAAATATCAGCACCGTGATAGGAAATAGGAGCCCAAGTGGAAGTACAGCGGCTTCAAGGAAAATACCATAAAAGAGCTGACAGAACACAATTTAGAGTAAAGGAGCAGAGTAAAAACTCAAATTTTATCCCCCATCACCCTTACTGCTCTATCTCTCTCTGTTCTGTCTGTCTGTTCACTCTCTCTCTCTCTCTCTCTCTCTCTCTCTCTCTCTCTCTCTCTCTCTCTCTCTCTCTCTCTCTCTCTCTCTCTCTCTCTCTCTCTCTCTCTCTCTCTCTCTCTCTCTCTCTCTCTGCAGGATGCCGTGATGTCTGGTGTTGATAGTGTCTATATTTTAGGAGTGTGATTTGAAAGCTTGAGGGAATTTGGGTGTGAGGAATAAAAGACACACTATGACACCAAACGCATCCAGACAGGAGAGACTAAGGCAACGAATGAAAGGGAAAAATGAAAGAGATGCAAACAATCCCTCACAGACAGACTTCATATATCGAAAGTCCACTGTGATAGAATTGTTCTTACACACTGGAACCATCAGATATGCTGCAATTCTTTGGCAACTAACAGACTATAAAGTGATGAGAAACATTTTTAAAAGGAAATGCAAATGTCGACCCTGATGAAGCAGTTCAAAGAAAAAAAAATTGCTTTTAGTTCAAAGCAATGGAAGGTTTTTCGCAAGAAGAGTTAAATGTTCTTCCTCTGAGGAACATCTGGAAAGTGTGTTTTAAAGTGAGCTGTGACAGGCGTCGTATTGGTTCTTAATGAAGGTTTCTCACAATCCCTGGTGATGCTGTGCTAACTTTAGCATGGCAGGCACATCTGGGTGTTAACCGCCTAGAATATTCCAGCCACTTTCCATGAACTCAACACGCATCACATGATCTTCAATCATTGCATTAGAAACCAGCTCTTCTGCGTCTCATTAACATGGCCTGCAGGAAAACACCAACATCTATTTCTGTCTAATTAGCATGGGAAAAATGCTGCAGTGCTGGAATTTCACCAGGAATGAAAAGCTCAGCAAAGTGCACCATTAGGATGAGCCATGACTTTGAGTGAAAATAAGTTTACAGCTTCACACAAGCGAGTTTCAATGGTTGACACATGAAATCAAGATGACGAGTTAGATTTTAGGATTGATTTATAGATTGATTGGTTTTGATTTTGAATGTCGGGTTTAGAGTACTGCACAATTAATCAAACAAAAATTTATATTGCAGTATGGCTAAGTGTGATTATTAAGCCCAAAACTATTGTATTTGTGCAATTTAAAAAAAATTTGGGAATGGAAGTTTATAGTATTTTACTTGTAATGAGAAGCATATTAAACATTTGTAACAACACACTATAAACTTATAGGTCTATTTCAGTTTTTCTACCAAAATAAAAGCTGTTTTAATGCATACATGTTTAGAAATTAATACAGAAATATTTAAATAATGTACTTTATGTAAACATTTTAATATTATTATTGCACCATAAAATAAACATAAAATAATTATTATTATTAACTCTAATTTAATATAAAATATAAATGTAATATAAAATGTAATAAAAACCTTTTTATATAACTTAATAATTATACAAAAACTCTTTAATAATCACATAACTAAATAAATAAATAATATATTACAATATAAAAAATATTACTATTTAAAATGAATATTAAATTAACAGTTACTATAACATTTACATTTTTATTAATAAAATGAACAAAATATTTAGTAATATTTAATAATAACATTAATATCATTGTTGTTTAATATCACATTGTATGATTTTTAAATAATTAATTTGCATTTTATTGCATGACATAAGTATTTGATCACCTACCAACCAGTAAGAATTCTCTCACAGACCTGTTAGTTTTTCTTTAAGAAGCCCTCCTGTTCTCCACTCATTACCTGTATTAACTGCACCTGTTTGAACTCGTTACCTGTATAAAAGACACCTGTCCGCACACTCAATCAAACAGACTCCAACCTCTCCACAATGGCCAAGACCAGAGAGCTGTGTAAGGACATCAGGGATAAAATTGTAGACCTGCACAAGGCTGGGATGGGCTACAGGACAATAGGCAAGCAGCTTGGTGAGAAGGCAACAACTGTTGGCGCAATTATTAGAAAATGGAAGAAGTTCAAGATGACGGTCAATCTCCCTCGGTCTGGGGCACCATGCAAGATCTCACCTCGTGGGGCATCAATGATTATGAGAAAGGTGAGGGATCAGCCCAGAACTACACGGCAGGACCTGGTCAATGACCTGAAGAGAGCTGGGACCACAGTCTCAAAGAAAACCATTAGTAGCACACTACGTCATCATGGATTAAAATCCTGCAGCTCACGCAAGGTCCCCCTCAGGCTTGCAGCTCAGGCTGCAAGGTATTCGGATTCTAAATTACATCGACGACTGGCTTATCCTAGCACAGTCAGAGGAGATGGTGGTTCGACATCGAGATGTCGTTCTCGCTCATATTCAGAAGTTGGGGCTGAGATTGAATGCCAAGAAGAGTGTGCTTTCTCCAGCACAGAGAACCACTTTTCTGGGCGTGGTGTGGGATTCAGTCACGATGCGGGCTGTGTTCTATCGCCTGCTCGTGTAGCTACCATACTCACATCAGTAAAGAATCTCAAGCTAGGCCAGTCACTCACTGTGAAACAGTTCCAGAGACTGTTAGGTCTGATGGCAGCAGCGTCCAATGTGATACCTTTTGGCCTGCTGTACATGAGACCTTTGCAGTGGTGGCTCAGGACCAAGGGGTTTTTCCCAAGGAGAAACCCACTCCGTATGATCAGGATCACGCGGCGGTGTCTCTGCGCCTTGGTTATATGGAGGGAGCATTGGTTCCTGTCCCAGGGTCATGTGTTAGGAGCTCAGTGTCATCGAGTCATTCTCACGACAGATGCTTCTCTCATAGGCTGGGGAGCAGTAATGGAAGGCTGTGCAGCTCAGGGTCTGTGGAGATGCCATCATCTTTCATGGCACATAAACTGCCTGGAGATGATGGCGGTCTTCATGGCATTGAAGCATTTTCTCCCAGACCTGAGGGGCCATCATGTGCTTGTCCGCACAGACAATACGTCGGTGGTCTCTTACATAAATCATCAAGGGGGTCTGCGTTCGCGTCCGCTATGCAAACTGGCGCAGGGCAAAGTACTATGGTCCCAGGGCAAAGTACTCTCCCTGAGGGCAGTGTACATCCCGGGGAGCCAGAATAAAGAAGCAGACGCCCTGTTGAGGCAGGGGCAGAGGCCAGGGGAATGGAGACTTCACCCTGAGGAGGTGAAGCGTATATGGGAGGTTTACGGCCAAGCGGAAGTAGATCTGTTTGCGTCTCACTGTCCACTTTGGTTCTCCCTCACGCATCCAGCCCCTCTCGGACTGGATGCTATGGTACAGACATGGCCGAGGCTACGTCTGTACGCATTTCCCCCTGTTGGTCTGCTTCTAGGGGTTCTGGAGAAGGTCCGTCGGGAAGGGATAAGTCTACTGCTGGTAGCGCCTTACTGGCCGAGCCGGGGTTTGGTTCTCGGACCTAGTGTCCCTCCTCAACGGCTCTCCCCTGGAGATTCCAGTCTATCTCAGGCAGGGGGCATGATCTTTCACCCCCGTCCAGAAATATGGAACCTGTGGGTGTTGCCTCTGAGGGGGCCCAGTTCATAGATTCGGGGACTCTCAACCGAGGTTGTGGAGACCATACTTCACTCCAGAGCTCCAGCCACGAGGAAACTTTATGCATTAAAGTGAAGAGTTTTCACTGTTTGGTGCAACACAAGACATGTGGATCCAGTTAACTGCCCAGTTGGTCCAGTACTAGAGTTCCTTCAAGATCGCTTTTCTGCAGGGCTATCCCCTTCTACACTAAAGGTGTACGTGGTGGCCATAGCTGCTTACCATGTTCCCTTAGATGGTGTTTCTGTGGGGAGGAACCCGCTTATCACTCGTTTCCTTCGTGGTACTTTGAGGCTGAGGCCTGCAACTCGGACCAGGGTTCCTGCGTGGGACCTGGCTATTGTGCTAGAGGATTTATCTGTGGCTCCCTTAGAGCCAATTGAGTCGATTTCAGAGAAATTTTTGACACTTAACCCCCTGACCCCGAAGATTTTTTGCTGGATTTTTCCTCATGACAGTGTAAAACAACTTAAAATACTCCGTCATTTTTGGCCTCACAGACATGAACGATATGTCTTTACAAAGCTTAAAGTGTCTACAAACCCGATTCCAAAAAAGTTGGGACACTGTACAAATTGTGAATAAAAACAGAATGCAATGATGTGGAAGTTTCAAATTTCAATATTTTATTCAGAATACAACATAGATGACATATCAAATGTTTAAACTGAGAAAATGTATCATTTTAAGGGAAAAATAAGTTGATTTTAAATTTCATGGCATCAACACATCTCAAAAAAGTTGGGACAAGGCCATGTTTACCACTGTGTGGCATCCCCTCTTCTTTTTATAACAGTCTGCAAACGTCTGGGGACTGAGGAGACAAGTTGCTCAAGTTTAGGAATAGGAATGTTGTCCCATTCTTGTCTAATACAGGCTTCTAGTTGCTCAACTGTCTTAGGTCTTCTTTGTCACATCTTCCTCTTTATGATGCACCAAATGTTTTCTATGGGTGAAAGATCTGGACTGCAGGCTGGCCATTTCAGTACCCGGATCCTTCTTCTACGCAGCCATGATGTTGTAATTGATGCAGTATGTGGTCTGGCATTGTCATGTTGGAAAATGCAAGGTCTTCCCTGAAAGACACGACGTCTGGATGGGAGCATATGTTGTTTTAGAACTTGGATATACCTTTCAGCATTGATGGTGCCTTTCCAGATGTGTAAGCTGCCCATGCCACACGCACTCATGCAACCCCATACCATCAGAGATGCAGGCTTCTGAACTGAGCGCTGATGACAACTTGGGTTGTCCTTGTCCTCTTTAGTCCGGATGACATGGCATCCCAGTTTTCCAAAAAGAACTTCAAATTTTGATTCGTCTGACCACAGAACAGTTTTCCACTTTGCCACAGTCCATTTTAAATGAGCCTTGGCCCAGAGAAAACGCCTGCGCTTCTGGATCATGTTTAGATATGGCTTCTTTTTTGACCTATAGAGTTTTAGCCGGCAACGGCGAATGGCACGGTGGATTGTGTTCACCGACAATGTTTTCTGGAAGTATTCCTGAGCCCATGTTGTGATTTCCATTACAGTAGCATTCCTGTATGTGATGCAGTGCCGTCTAAGGGCCCGAAGATCACGGGCATCCAGTATGGTTTTCCGGCCTTGACCCTTACGCACAGAGATTGTTCCAGATTCTCTGAATCTTTGGATGATATTATGCACTGTAGATGATGATAACTTCAAACTCTTTGCAATTTTTCTCTGAGAAACTCCTTTCTGATATTGCTCCACTATTTTTCGCCGCAGCATTGGGGGAATTGGTGATCCTCTGCCCATCTTGACTTCTGAGAGACACTGCCACTCTGAGAGGCTCTTTTTATACCCAATCATGTTGCCAATTGACCTAATAAGTTGCAAATTGGTCCTCCAGCTGTTTCTTATATGTACATTTAACTTTTCCGGCCTCTTATTGCTACCTGTCCCAACTTTTTTGGAATGTGTAACTCTCATGAAATCCAAAATGAGCCAATATTTGGCATGACATTTCAAAATGTCTCACTTTCAACATTTGATATGTTATCTATATTCTATTGTGAATAAAATATAAGTTTATGAGATTTGTAAATGATTGCATTCCTTTTTTATTCACAATTTGTACAGTGTCCCAACTTTTTTGGAATCGGGTTTGTACTTTTTTTATGTACACTCAAAATAAAAACTAATTTGTTGTGCTTTTCGCTAAATAAAGAAAACAAACAGGATGCGCGTTCTCCCGTCTGTCTCCCTGTGATGTCTACTCTGAAATGCGTCTGAAAATAAACTCAGAACTCAGAGAATACTTGTCACACAGACATGGCAGATATATCTTTATAAAGCTTGGAATGTCTACTTTTAAATGAAGTCATTTATATAAAAAACAAATATTCTTTGTTTATGTAATCCGTATGAAAACAGCAAGAGGTACAGTTCCTCCAGCGGCGCCTCATTAACTTTAATGTGACCACACCCACGCGCGCGCAAAACGGTTCACATGCAAATCATCACCGTTGGCTGTCAGAGCTCATTCTACAAGGAGTATGGCGGCCTCTAAGGCGTTACTTTCGGGTGTGTCCCTTCAAGAAGTTTGTGATGCGGCAGGTTGGTCCTCTCCGCTCACATTTGTAAGATTTTACCGTTTGGACCTGGACGCTGCTCCAGGTTCACAGGTGCTCATGTCTTGATTGTACCAACAGTTTCACATAGACAGGCACTTGTAAGTACGGCGTTTGGGTATCTCGCTCCCAACGTCATTGACGCAGCGCGAGTTCCCTCGGGAACGAGACGCTGCGTCAACTTGCCATACTTCCTGCATCCCTGTGAGCAACTTGCTTCGGCTAAATCTCAGCTGACGCCGGTTGTTCTGGATGTGCTTTTATGCTTTCCTGGTCATGACGTCACCCGCCCGTGACGTTCGCTCTCGCCATTGGACTAGTTGACATACGTGCTTCAGACGCAATCACGCAGGGGCATTCCAATGCGTCATTGACGCAGCGTCTCGTTCCCTTCTCAGGGAACTATGGTTACAATCCTAACCTGAGATGTTTTTTATTATAGAGTTAATTAAAATAATTATTATATTTTTTATTTTATGGTACAATAATAATATTTAAATATCTCTGTATTAATTGAATCACTTTTATGTTTTAAACCCTCAAGCTTTTATTTTGGAAGAAAACTGGAGGAAGAGCCTTAAAGTTTGTGTTTATAGTTTGGCGGTATTATTTACTTTCCACTTTTGGTCTCTGAAAAAGGCCTAAGTAAAAGAGTCTGACTTCTTTTAAAATCTACACCCATGTGTAAACCCTTAAAGAAAACAAAAACTGTTTCTATTGGCGGCAGAACATGTAGAACAAAAGGGGTTTGAAGTTTTTGCACGTCCTGTTTCAATGTGATTGTGTTCTTTTTGTGTGGATGTGTCAGCAGCAGCAGCAAAATGTGATATTAAATGTTCATCGTATCGCAGTTCAATCGCAATATAAGAAAAAACAATCACAATGTGATTTGTTGACCATATTGTGCAGCCCTAGTTTAGCGTTTGGTTTTGAGGTTAACCGTTTGATATTTCAGAGAGCAAAGATGGAGAAATGGGCTGTCAGTTTATGAATTAGCAATGACAGGTGTGTGTGTGTGTCATCAGCTCCTTAACATGTTTATTGTACCCTGTGTCAGTGACAGATTTCTCCCCTCACCGCTGTCTGATTTGTTTTCTCAGGGCTTCTTTGCTGTTTACAGATCAGTTGTCCAGACTGTGATCTCTACGTCGCCACCCTCGTTAACAGACACAACCCTGAGAAAACATGCATCTGTAAAACACAAGCCTCACTATCTGACAGCATTCGGCTGTTTTAATGTTTGTTCCTGAGATTCACACAGACGGATTCACACCTTCGATGTTTTGATCACCTTTCTCAATTCGATTTGTAAAAGTGACACCAATTAGCTGCTCCGAGATCTTTCCGACAGGCCGCACAAATGCGAGACACGTGCAGGAAAACTCTTCAGCGTCACGCTGTGCAGTGGCAGATTTTTAGCGCTGAAGATTCACTTCTATTGTACGCCACTTCAAAGCTGCTGAGCTTTCAGAGATAAAGCCAAAGCCTTCAGAAATGAGGGTTATTACATTCGTCGTCTCCAAGGGGCCGGAATTCTCCTCCATTCGTTCGAAATTACATAGCATTTACAGACAGACCCCTACAATAAGTCTTCACTCCTCGACAAAGTGCGTGTATTGTAGTTGATTGCATTGGTCAGTGCCAGGGGCATAAATTTCATCTAACAGTTGGGGGGGGGGGGGCAATAAACATAAAATTTGTCAAGAGCAATTTTTGAGGGGGACACAAATAATACAGCCAAAATGTGTACACAAAGTAAAGCCTTACTACTATTATTAGTGTAGCATGGAGACCGTGCCATTATCCTTCTTCTCAAAGTTTCTCTCTGGTTCAATGAAAAAGCTGACTAAATTGACAAAAATATTCTTCAAAACCATTTATTTATTGCAATAATTAATGTTTAAATATGAGTAAGGTTCACCACGCAGTCATATTATAATTATTAAATTATCTTGCGTCCTCCACATAGTATTTTATACTATGATATTCAGATATTTAGATATTCAACTGCAGCATGCCCTCTGATCTGCCACTTATCATATTGAGCAAATCCCAACACAGATCTGACAGTGCGGCCGACCCGTGCGCATTTACTTTCGGTTTAGAATTAGCGCCAATTCGGGGGTGGCAGTTGCTTGAATGGTGGGTTCATTACACTATTATTCTAAATGTAAAAAAACACAACAAGAAAACAGTACAATGACAAACTCACTTAAATAGGCGCTTTTACATTTCGCTTTGAAACCAAATCCGCGATCATCTGGTCTGTCAACTGTTTGCTCTCGTGATAAATGAGATCTGACTCCTGCTGCGTTTGTGCTGCGACTCTCGTTCGGCTCACACTGTATTCAGCAGACACATTCAGTTTTTAATTGTTGTGTCTGTTCTCTAACTGGACAAAATGGTTGTATTACTATAAAAGTGAAAACGACGGTGGGACTATCACAGCAATAAGCCTCTGTATTAAAGAGAAAAGAATCACTTAATCTGATGTTTAAAGTGAATAAAATAGCCTTGACAGCTACTTACTGGTGTTTCACAACTGCTGTCTGAAGAGCATTGTTCTCTCCCCAAACTTGTGTGGTAGTTGCTATTTTTTTACGGTCTATAAGTAGTTGAGGTGCGCGGTGGATCAAACCACTGTGAGGCAAGGGAGGGGGGAGGAACTCAAAATGTTTTTAAACTTAAAACGCATTTTTTGCCCCGTTTGCGTTAGTATTGTTTTACTACTTACACAATTATTTTAAGTATATATCATTATATTATTTATTATTATTATATTATTTATTTAGGGGGAGGGGGAGGGGGAGGGGGAGGGGGGTTAGCCCTAAGATAGTTAATGGTCTAACCTTAATGGTCGCTCATTCTGGGTACAGTTCAGTGGATTTGGGAATATTTTTATTTCTTATTTCTTTCTCAAAAAACTATGCAAGCTTGTTTAATAAAAAAGGTAATTGCAACTTTATCTCACAATTCTGAATTTTTTCTTAAAAAAATTACGAGTTTTTATCTTTTTTAACAATTGTGAATTTATATCTCACAATTGTAAGCTATAAACTTGTAAATTGCAAGTTTACATCTCGCAATTGTCTTTGTTTCAGAATTCTAAGTCTCGCAATTCTGACTATTTTCAGAATTCTAAATTTACGTCTCGCAGTTCGGACTTTTTTTTCAGAATTCTAAGTCTCGCAATTCTGAATTTTTTTTCAGAATTCTGAATTTACATCTCGGAATTCTGCCTTTTTTCAGAATTCTGAGTTTTACGTCTTGCAGTTCTGACTTTTTTCAGAATTCTAAGTCTCGCAATTCGGACTTTTTTTCAGAATTCTATTTACATTTTGCAGTTCTGACCTTTTTTTTTTTTTTTTTTTTACTTTTTTTCAGAATTCTGAGTTTAAATCACGCAATTCTGCCTTTTTTTCAGAATTCTGAGTTTACATCTCGGAATTCTGCCTTTTTTCAGAATTCTGAGTTTATGTCTCGCAGTTCTGACTTTTTTCAGAATTTGAATTTACGTCTCGCAGTTCTGACTTTTCAGAATTCTGAGTTTACATCTCAGAATTCTGACTTTTTTCAGAATTCTGAATTTACATTTCGCAGTTATGACTTTTTTCAGATTTCTGAGTCTCGCAGTTCTGACTTTTTTCAAAATTCTGAATTAACATCTCGCAATTCTGACTTTTTTCTGTAGAATTGCGAGTTTATATTTTTTTATTCTATGGCAGAAATAAGCTTCCATAAAAACTGTATATCATGATTAAACCTACTTTAAATCAGAAGCAAAACTGCAAAAGGTAAATGGCTTTGTGCTTTTGGCCATCTGATCTGGCTTCAATCCTTCAGCTCCTTTTTTCCCACAGAAACAGATTTGCATGGCTGTGTTTTAGATTCACCCCTGGGAAGTTGAATGCATTTCTTAAAGATGAGAAAAATATGATCAGGTTTTTCTGAAATATCTTTTCATATATATTCATGAGTCCAACAGTGTCCTCTAAACATGGCCTGTTGTGGGCGTGTAACTTATCTACTGGTTTAACCGTCTGTCACACTAACTGGAACACACACACACACACAGGATGAATCATCACAAGTTATGACTGCAGAATGTGCAACGGTGTGTTGCATTAGACTCATTATTTATGGTGAACGGCACGAGTGTCCACCAGGGCTATTTCTGTATGTGTGTGTGTGTGTCACACGGTTGTGAATTACAGCAGCAGTCGGATGAGGAAAAAACAAATTAGAAATGCTGCCTAAAATAAGGAGTGCAGAGAGATGATAGATCATTCCCTCAAGCGAGAGAGAAGACAAACACAGCAGATAGACCTGTGTGTGTGGAGATACAATAAAACTGAATGAGGTAGAGCGAATCAAAATAAGGTAAAATGAGGCATAAAAAGGTATGACAGAGGTAAAATGGGCTAGGATGATGTAGATTGAGAACTTCACACCGCATAAACACAGCATACCTGCAACTGCAATTATAATAAATAACTATATACAGTATACACTCAATTTCTCATTAATGCAATTATCTAATCAACCAATCACATGGCAGTTGCTTCAATGCATTTAGGGGTGTGGTCCTGGTCAAGACAATCTCCTGAACTCCAAACTGAATGTCAGAATGGGAAAGAAAGGTGATTTAAGCAATTTTGAGCGTGGCATGGTTGTTGGTGCCAGACGGGCCGGTCTGAGTATTTCACAATCTGCTCAGTTACTGGGATTTTCACGCACAACCATTTCTAGAGTTTACAAAGAATGGTGTGAAAAGGGAAAAACATCCAGTATGCGGCAGTCCTGTGGGCGAAAATGCCTTGTTGATGCTAGAGGTCAGAGGAGAATGGGCCGACTGATTCAAGCTGATAGAAGAGCAACTTTGACTGAAATAACCACTCGTTACAACCGAGGTATGCAGCAAAGCATTTGTGAAGCCACAACACGCACAACCTTGAGGCGGATGGGCTACAACAGCAGAAGACCCCACCGGGTACCACTCATCTCCACTACAAATAGGAAAAAGAGGCTACAATTTGCACGAGCTCACCAAAATTGGACAGTTGAAGACTGGAAAAATGTTGCCTGGTCTGATGAGTCTCGATTTCTGTTGAGACATTCAGATGGTAGAGTCAGAATTTGGCGTAAACAGAATGAGAACATGGATCCATCATGCCTTGTTACCACTGTGCAGGCTGGTGGTGGTGGTGTAATGGTGTGGGGGATGTTTTCTTGGCACACTTCAGGCCCCTTAGTGCCAACTGGGCATCGTTTAAATGCCACGGCCTACCTGAGCATTGTTTCTGACCATGTCCATCCCTTTATGACCACCATGTACCCATCCTCTGATGGCTACTTCCAGCAGGATAATGCACCATGTCACAAAGCTCGAATCATTTCAAATTGGTTTCTTGAACATGACAATGAGTTCACTGTACTAAAATGGCCCCCACAGTCACCAGATCTCAACCCAATAGAGCATCTTTGGGATGTGGTGGAACGGGAGCTTCGTGCCCTGGATGTGCATCCCACAAATCTCCATCAACTGCAAGATGCTATCCTATCAATATGGGCCAACATTTCTAAAGAATGCTTTCAGCACCTTGTTGAATCAATGCCACGTAGAATTAAGGCAGTTCTGAAGGCGAAAGGGGGTCAAACACAGTATTAGTATGGTGTTCCTAATAATCCTTTAGGTGAGTGTATATATATACACACACACTGTATTGCCAAAAGTATTGGGACACCCCTCCAAATCATTGAATTCAGGTGTTCAATCACTTCCATGGCCACAGGTGTATAAAATCAAGCACCTAGGCATGCAGACGCTTCTACAAACATTTGTGAAAGAATGGGTCGCTCTCAGCAGCTCAGTGAATTCAAGCATGGTACCGTGATAGGTTGCCATCTGTGCAGTAAATCCATTCGTGAAATTTCCTCATTACTAAATATTCCACGGTCAACTGTTAGTGGTATTATAACAAAGTGGAAGCAATTGGGAACAACAGCAACTCAGCCACAAAATGGTAGGCCACGTAAAATCACACCGCCACTGGACTCTAGAGCAGTGGAGACGTGTTCTCTGGAGTGACCAATCACGTTTCTCTGTCTGGCAATCCGATGGACGAGTCTGGGTTTGGCGGTTGCCAGGAGAACGGTACTTGCCTGACTGCATTGTACCAAGTGTAAAGTTTGGTGGAGGGGGGATTATGGTGTGGGGTTGTTTTTCAGGGGTTGGGCTTGGCCCCTTAGTTCCAGTGAAAGGAACTCTTAATGCTTCAGCATACCAAGACAATTTTGGACAATTTCATGCTCCAAACTTTGTGGGAACAGTTTTGGAATGGCCCCTTCCTGTTCCAACATGTCTGCGCACCAGTGCACAAAGCAAGGTCCATAAAGACATGGATGAGCGAGTTTGGTGTGGAGGAACTTGACTGGCCTGCACAGAGTCCTGACCTCAACCCAACTGAACACCTTTGGGATGAATTAGAGCGGAGACTGCAAGCCAGGCCTTCTCGTCCAACATCAGTGCCTGACCTCACAAATGCGCTTCTAGAAGAATGCTCAAAAATTCCCATAAACACACTCCTAAACCTTGTGGAAAGCCTTCCCAGAAGAGTTGAAGCTGTTATAGCTGCAAAGGGTGGGCCAACTCCATATTAAACCCTACGGATTAAGAATGGGATGTCATTAAAGTTCATGTGCATGTAAAGGCAGGCGTCCCAAAACTTTTGGCAATATAGTGTATATATATATATAGAGTTAGTTTTTTATTATATATTATAATAATTATTATAATATATAATTATTATATATATATTTAATATATTGTTGTTGTTTTATTATTATGCTATTTATATATTTAATTTATTGTTTATTAATACTATTATTATTATTTTATTAGTAAACATTTACAATTATTAAAGTATTAATAAGCATCAAATATTTTTGTTTTTAGAAATGTTAAGTCAATGAGCATCATCATTTAACATGCAGTAATTTATTTATATTTTTGAAACGTGATATAGTCTTATTATTTTAGAGTCACTTTTGCCGTGTATAAATGTTTCTAAAAAAATGTGTAATAAGTTAGATATGAAGGAACGTGTAAAAAGCTGTCAGTATTGCATCTGTTAATTGAGATTTGGCTTTTATACATTTTTATAACACACACACACAATTAAGCGACAGGTGGGACCAGTTACTTGTAGCAAAACGCATCCTCTCTGTGCTCCACGTTTGACATTTGTCTCTCGGGCTTCTGGGTAAAGAACATCAACGTGAGTGCAGTTCCATGCTAACAGATTCTTTGAAACCTGTTATGGAGTCCATTGGGGCCCGAACAGGTTCTGATTGCTCATCACACACATCTGACTGTGAAAGCAGCGCGCTCATGTTGTGATCTGTTAGATGAATTACAATGCTTCACGATCAATTATTAAGCATCATAATTAATTACGAAGCTTTCAGTTTCACCATCAGCCAAAAACAAACAAGAACAAATCAAGTAATGCACAACTAATAGGAAGAAATAGTCACTCTGCAAGTAATGAAAAGATGTGTTTGTGAATGTGTTGCATTTGTTATTGTGTAGAATTGTTGAAACATGATAGAAATAAAGCAACAACAAAAAAAAGACCTAAAATGTAGTATCTCCCCATCAAGCAAGTCAATGGCCCAGTTTCACAGACACGGCTTAGATTAAGCCAGGACTAGGCCTTAGTTCAATTTGGACATTTAAAGGTGGAGTGTGTGAATTTTAGCGGCATCTAGCGGTGAGGTTGTGAATTGCATCACCCAACGCTCACCCTTCCCTTTCGGAGCACATAGAGAAGCTACGGTGGCCAACACAGGACAAAGATGTCGTCGTCTGAGACAGCAGAGAGTAGCTAGCGCTCTGTAGAGCAGTTTGTCCGTTTAGGGCTACTGTAGAAACATAGTTATGTATATTATATTGCATTTCTGTCAATAGATCCTCATAAATACTACACATTGCACCTTTAAGTAGCTTATAAACGTGCCTTTGAATAAAACATTACTGATGTGCATCTTGAGACAAAACAATGGCACTGACATATTTTAGGATATGCAAATGCAAGTTGCTTTCAGTTAAAACAGCTCAAACATGCAATTTAGTTTGAGACTAGACTTAAACCTTGTCTGTGAAACCGGGGGATAATGTATTATTGGCTATTGACCTTTTGACCTTATGTGTTCCACAGAATAAAAAAACAAGTTTGGAATGACATGAGGGTGATTATATATATATATATATATATATATATATATATTCAACAATATGAAACCAATGGGCAATAAATAGTTTAAAAAATATATTAATTTTAATAATCTGAATTAAAGCAAAAATTATTATTTTTTTTAACAACTATTAACAACTATTATTTAATCAATAATAACATAATTAATATCAATATTATATTCATATAATTAAGTATTTAACTATTTATATTCGAATTAATTAATATTTTATTATATTAATTGAATTTATTTATTCAAAAATATGATAAAACAACCCACTGGGCAATAAATAGTTTAACAAAAAATATACATTTGAATAATCTGAATTAAAGCAAAAAAACTCTTTATTATATATTTTAATCTATTATTATAATATTTTATATATTTTAAATACATGTTTATATATTTTATTATCAATAATAATATAATTAATATCAATATTATATTCATATGAAATGTACAATTAATTATATAATTATTTCATTGTTATATTTTAATAATATTATTTTAACTATATATATTATATTTGTATTATTACTTATTAATTGCTTTTATTTAGATTATTGCTACTAACTATTTATTGAACATGGTGTATGTTATCATATTGTCATATATCATATCATATCATATCATATATAATTATTGTTGTTAAAATATTAATAAAATATTATATTGGTTGAATATGAATATAATACTGATATTATACATTTTGTAAATATTCAGTTCCGATGTGTGGTCACAGGTGTGTGTATAACCACTAGCTTTGTTTACTATTTTATGAAAATATAATATGAAATAATATAATACTATTAAATAAAAAAATTGACGTATAAGTCAATATAAGATAACAGGATGCCATGGAAATGTGAAAAATCATTCAGCTCATCAAAGAAAGAATCACCTCCGCGTACAGTGTAAATTTAAGTTAAAAATATTACAGTCACCAATAAAAGTGAGAAGCACACACTTCAGCCCCATGAGGTAGAGACAGTAATTAAACATTTTTAATTATCAAACTTTCCCCCGGGAATAACTGGATTAGTGTTTTCTCTCTGCGGCTGCTGGTGTTGCGTTTAACGCAGACAGACAGAGAGAATTCAAGAAGCATTTGTGATTCTCAGTGATGCTGAACTCGGGGTTTATGTGACGTTACCGACGCTCCGCTCACCCTAACCTCCTTTAATGTTACATCTGTCTTCAAAGCACTTCACAGTTCTGTCACCCAATCTGGGGAAATCAGCGCACGATGACCCACATATCCCATGATCCTCCATTTTTTCCTCTTTGGGCTGTCGTTCATTTATTCATTAATCTGATTTCGGCGCAGATATGAGGTGGATCCTTGACTGTGTGTGTCTCTTTCAGGGAGGATCGTCTTTGTTGTTCTCAATATGCCAAAATACAGTGACAAACAATCCAAGATGGACACCAAAACCAAATTAAAGGTTTGAAAAAGCATTAAAGGATTAGTTCACCCAAAAATGAAACTTCTTTACTCAACTTCATGTCACTCATGAAGAATTTTCAGTCACTTTTTATTTTATATAATAAGCCTTTAAAGCTCCATATTGATAGTTTTGTGTGAGAAACACTGAAACTTTGTGTGTTCATGGGACAAAGTAGCAAATGTTTGATCCCTGAATGAATCATTCTTTTGACTTAATGAATCATCTAATAACCATCTGAATGATTCATTCATGAATCTGATATGGGTTCTCAAGTTCAACTCAATGACTCAATGAAGGATTTTCAGTGAGTAACAATGAAATCTTACTCTTTCTCAAATATTGATGTTAGTCAGGGTAGAGCCTTATTTCATTTTTTGACATGAATGAAAACGAGCCTGTGAAGGACAGAGGACTGCGTATTCAATGGTTTGTACTGCCAATGCCAATTTTGTACTGACAAAACAATTTATCAAAAAAGTAATTAAAAACGCACTTGAATGTGAGTTTTTACCTTTATACTGTATGTTCCATTGTAAAGACTGTAAATGTATCCCTCACAACCTCATTTTCATACTCTTTAAATTCAATATAGCGTCTACCCTAAGGTCTATGACTTTAGAAGACTTGAAATAGTTACTTTTATGATGCTTTTTATTTTTGATTTATTTTTATTTTTGAACCAAACAGTTGATGGACTTCTATAGTATTTTTCCCATCAAATGTTTGGTTACCCATATTCTTCAAAATATCTTCTTGTGTGAAGAAAGAAACTCATACAGGTTTGGAACAACTTGAGGGGGAGTAAATGATGACAGAATTTTCATTTTTGGGTGAACTATCCCTTTAAGACGCAAAATGACATAAGATAACAAGACCAAAATACTAAGGAGGAAAATCTTTTTGTTGTTGTTGCTGTTGTCATTTTTGGGTGAACTATCCCTTTAAGTAAATGTATCTTGAATGTATCTTTCCCCATGAAATCAAAATAGAAGTTTTTGAGAGGCTTTAATATGAATATGTTAGCCTATAAGCTAGTGCGCTCTAAAACAATGACAAAATTCGCATTTAAAAGATATAAGCATTAAAACCTACAGTCCCGCCAATATGGATCAATGATTTTGATGACATCACTGCACTTCAGCTTCTCATCAGATTTTCTGTCCAATCAAATGCTCTCTAGAATCTGAAGCCCCGCCCCCTACATTATAAACAGACGCTGAAGCTGCTGCTGAAATCGGTCACTTGTTCACACATTTACTATTTTCTACATGGTGAATGGCACATAGTGCACTATATAGGGGATAGGGAACAACTCAGTGTTACACAAGACAGTGTAAATATGCTTTCCACTGGGGCGAATGAAGTCTGGTTTCACGTTAGTGACACACAAATTGGTCCAGAGACACGATAGCACAGAGCGGATCATATGCGCGAGTTGGCGCAGACCAGAAAACGTATCGGACCCATTTGACTTCTGCACAGAATGCTGTATTTCAAAGCGATATGGAGGAGATACGAGGAGAAACGGATAGAGATTAGGAGTTCAACGACTCTGGCCGAGCTGTGATATAAACTAAACGCTATTGGCTATTTAAAAAAAGGGGAGGAGCTGTTTGATATGTCCCACCCATCTTCCTGTTCCAGTGGAAATTACGTCAACACATTGAATAATGCTGTGCGTTTCAAAGCACTTTAGTGGCCGGTTAGATATTTGTAATGGAAAACACGACAAAAATACTGAGGAACAAAATCATTTTTGAAGTGTATTCCACATTCATTGTAACTGCATGGAAAAAGGCATCAAGCACAACCTTCAAAATATCTCTTTTTTTGTAATAACAAAGGTCATACAGGTTTGGAATGACACGAGGGTGAGTAAACTATGACAGGATTTTCAATTTTGCTCGAACTATCCCTTTAAATTATTCATCTGTTTCCTAACAAGATCGCGTTTCTCGTTCTGGTTTGATATAAACCCTCTCCGCTAACAACAGAACAAGCCATGCGCCGCATTTAGCCGAGCGGTTGCTAAGCAATAGTCTGACGGCCTCCAAAGCCACCGAATCATGAAAGGAGGATGCGATCGATATCTTCCAGCATCTACACGTCTGTGCTATCAAAGATCAACAGCGGAAACATACTTGAATTTCATGAGAGGATTATGAGGTGTGTGCGTCGAATGTCAAGACTGGGGGGGGATTTATTTACTGTTTGTAGCCAATATGGTGGAATTACAGACAAAGAATATAGTGGCAATATCCTGCACACAATATTTGAAGCATATACTAAAGCAAAGCAAAATGAAATGACGTTTCGGGGAGCAAGAGCCACCAGAGACAGATAACCTGAATCTGTAACGCTAAAGTGAGTGTCATGTGAGGCGAAAAGCCGAAAAACTGCTATGTGGCGTTTCACACGTGTCTGTGGTTGAGAAGAACGTGTGAGATTGTGAAGGAGAACATTTAATATGGGTGTGTGTGTGTGTGTGAAGAAGTGTCACAATGTAATGTTATACAGGCAAGCAATCACATAACGAAGACGCTTTTGTCCAATAAGCAAGGAAAATGTTTTTACACCTCACAGCTCCAAGAAATCAGTCTGTCTTTATAATGCTAATACCTCCACAAACACAATGACAGATCTGAGTGTTATATTTGCAGCCGTAATAGCCCAAACCTGTTCCTCAGCTTTCTTTTGACTCCTTTCCGAGTCTTTTAATCTTTCCAAAAGAGATTTGACAACTTATACTTTATGAAAAATTTATATGACGCAGTCATATGAGAGTGTCGGGAGATGAAGATGTCTGGTGACGTGACTTTTAAAACATCTGTGATCTCTTGTTAAAAGAGCACAAGCTTATAAATCAACCCTAGAATCTTTCTGTCACATAAAACTCATATAAAATATGATTGAGTAATCCTGTTTTAGTATGCATACTTCCCTACTATATAGTATGCAAAAAGCAGTATGTAAAAAGGGTAAGGCAAAGTAGATGACCAACTGCATCCTCTGAGATTCTTAAGTGTGAAAATTGTGGACACTGCTATCCCATAATGCCTCTCAAGCTTCAAATAAATTGTGCCCTGCCATTTCTTCAAACTAGGCTGCTATTTCTGCAGCTAATGACATTAGACACTATATTGGAGCACCAACAGACAACTAAGACACAATACGCAATATTTTTTTAGTAGTCCTACTAGGAACATTTGTTTTGGCTAAATAAATAAATGTGTTATTTTTCGCCGTTCTTTATTGATTTCTTCTCTGCAGATATTTGATATATGGTTAATCCAATTTCTGCAGCTAAAGTTAATATAGGAATTCTCCAACAAGTTTCATGTGTAGGCTTCTGTCTGACTAAAAATGGAATTCTATGTTCATAATCACTGTACTTTAGTTTAGAAGTACAGAATGAACTGAGATCACTAGAAAAATGCTTCTATTTTGGATTATTTTCTAACTCGATATAACATAGGCAACGGATTCTATTTACACTAAGTGAAAATAGCGATAGATTCTATTTACACTATGTAAAAATAGCATTTTCTTTTGCAATATACTTATAAATAGTGGCAGATACTATTTGCACCTCAGTGTTGTTGTACATTAACTCTTTCCCCGCCAAACACGGAATTTTCCGTTATTTGTGAGAAAACGCTTTCCCGCCAAACACAGAATTTTCCGGGTTTCCACTGTTATACGCTAGGGGGCGCTATTAGGCATCTTCTGAATGAGTTCAGAATATCCTGATCAAAACACAGGTGAAGAAGACGCAGAAACGAGCGATCTCATATGTAAGCAGATGCATATGAAAAGTAATGCGATCATCAACATTAAACATCATATAAATTAAAACTGCCTAATGTTAATGAAAGAAATGTCAACCCAGTACAAGCTATAGGACTGTGCAAGTAGCATATTAGGGGTGTTGATGGACTCGATCTACTCCATCTGTGTTTGATCATCGTTCTGAATCTGATCTGGATGTAGTCTTTGACAAACACGTAATTTTCTCAGCTTTTTGCTCAAAATGTTGCTTTTTTATGAAACTTACCCATATTCAAGTGTTGATAAAAAAAGAATGCATGAAGCTAGAATAAAAAGTTTTTTTTTGTTTGTTTGTTTTGTTTAAAAGCAGAGGCTCTGTTCTTTATTTTGATATATTGCATGTTCAGATATTCATACAACAAAACATTCTGGGGGCCATTACATTTTTGTGAAAATGATCAAAAAACGCTGCCGCTGGCTGGCAACTTTTTTAAAAAACGCTAGCGGGGAAAGAGTTAAACTGTATGCAATAATAACATAGAGTGTAAATTATTTTATTTATTAATTTTTAAATGGATGCCGCCTTATTGGGACAATAAAGCCCTCCCTACACCTTACCCTACCCCTAAACACTTTATTATTAAACAAACGTTAGACACGTTATTCCCACTTTTTCGAATATTTTCTTCATTTTTATTGAAAATAATTGCCTTTCCGATCTGATATGTGATGGGAAAAGGGAGTAGAGCAAGTTCGGCAAAAGGTGGATTTGAACCTCGGGGTCGATTTACGTCAAAACTTTTTGCCACACGCCTTACCCCTACACCACTGCTACTGTTGAAAATTCAGCGTCTTCTGTAATTTTGTCTGGCCCAACCAGACATCAGTGGGTGGAGCTAGTGTAAATAGCCTCTGCCAACAAGGTGGACAATTTGAACTTAGTGTAAATAGACACTCTGTATAAGTGCAGTTCCTTACTCAACGTAGGGATCCACACTGTGATTAAAATAAAAATGAGCTTTAGTAATCTAAAATCTAGTCAAATCTAGACAGTCAGGAAAACTTCAGTTTTGTCAGATATCATCTCGTTAAAGCGCACCCAAGCTTTCCTAAACGCAACAGCGAGCACAGCGTGAGCCGCGATGTCAGAATTTGTGAGCAAATGACTCTTGTGAACTGGTTCTTTTAGCAAGTCAGTCAAAAAGATTCACAGAAACGGCCTCAAACTTACTCGTCATTTAATGGTTTGACTCCCTCACTAAACCGAGAGTAATTTTTATATAATCGGTTATATGCTACATTTACCGGAAACTGTATACTTCGTGAGTGGTAAAATGACGACGTTTTTATATTCACGACCCCTGACCCCTGACCCCTGTCCACAGCCGAAAGCGCCAAGAGTGGGCATGTGAGCATCAGAACTGGACCACAGAGCAATGGAAGAAGGTGGCCTGCTCTGATGAATGACGTTTTCTTTTACATCATGTGGATGGCCGGGTACGTGTGCGTCGCTTACCTGGAGAACACATGGCACCAGGATGCACTATGGGAAGAAGGCAAGCCGGCAGAGGCAGTGTGATGCTTTGGGCAATGTTCTGCTGGGAAACTTTGGGTCCTGCCATCCATGTGGATGTTACTTTGACACGTACCACCTACCTAAGCATTGTTGCAGACCATGTACACCCTTTCATGGAAATGGTATTCCCTGGTGGCTGTGTTGTATTGCCAGCAGTTCATCAGTTAACAACCCAGTAACTTTACAGTGTTGTGAAGTTTGGAAGATGTTCACTCCGCGTCTTGTTTTAAACAAGCGCAGAGAACAGGGAAGAAAATGTTTTTGAGTTGCTGCTTCTGTGAGTAACTTCACAGTCGGTTCACTTCCCTTTTTGACTCTGTTATTTGGTACTTCCATTGTTTTCATGAACGAATCGAGTCATTGAGAATTGTATCCATATTTATATACGATTGCAGAGCCATGAATAATGAATCAAGGCATTTTTACATAAATATAAAGTTACCATTTCTGTGGGGAAAACCTCATGAATATGTTTACAATATTATGCAAATTCTGATTTTTTTAAATGAATTATGGTGCAGAATATAGCATACAGTTTGACTTATTTTATTTTTTTTAAATCAATGTTGTGAATAATTTAACGGTAAATTGAACACTATAGAGAAATTGTGATGGCAATGCTGCATCAAAGGGTGAATAGTAGTAAGTAAAAACTTAAATATCTGCATTATCATTGCACAGAAATACCAAAATGTAAAATCACCTAATTTGTTTTATATTGTTTATTTTATTTATTAAAATTTTTAATCAGTTTTATTGCTATATAATTCCTATTACATAAAGCTGACAACAGTCCATTCCTTAAACGCACACCAGGTGAGACTGAGCAGTTAACACAAAGTTCTCCTCTCCTAGAAAAGACAGTCTGTTATAAATTCAGACATAATGCTGCGTCTCTTCTCCCGTCAGACCACCTCATATTTATGAATATATTTATTCTGTGGGCTGTTTCTGATGAGCTAAGAAGCAGGAATCCAAAATTCCTTGTTAAAGACCAGAGCTCGTCTGTGAGGTAAACACAAGCTGAAGTGATTTTGGAGAGCAGGAGAGATAAATAGACCAATAAAGTAATAAACGAATCATCTAACTAAAAAACAGCTCGGCCAGAGCAGCGCAGGCGGAGGTTCATCTCTATTCATGTTATGTAAATTGAGGGGCGGCTTGCGAAAACGTGGTGGAGAGAGTGAAAGGGTATTAGTCATTTGAAAGGGTACGTAATGGAGAGGGAGGAGAACTGTGCAGAATATAGCAAAGCGTTCAATGTTCCCAGTCAAGCCTTCATCATAACTGTAGATTGAGTTAGTAGGGTTGCGTGGTATACTAGCACAAAAAGTTTAGTGAGGTATCAAGAATTTAAAATACCTTCTTATTGCAAATGCACACATTACTCAAAGTAAAAAATGTTTTCATAGCACTTTATCAAACTTTACAGCCTGTGTGGTGCAAAACCTCTGGAATAAGCAATTTTCTTAAAGGGTAGTTCACCCAAAAAAAAATACAATTCCGTCATTGTTTACTCGCCCTAATGTCTTAAATGGGTTCTATTATGCTTTTTTACATTTTCAACTTTATTAAACAGATAATTCCCCCAAAAATGAAAATTCTGTCATTAATTACACACCCTCATGTCGTTCCAAACCCGTAAGACTTTCGTTCATCTTCGGAACACAAATGAAGATCTTTTTGATGAAAACTGAGAGCTTTCTGTCCCTCCGTTGCCAGTCTACACAACTACCACTTTGACGCTTCAAAAAGTTCATAAAGAGATTGTAAAACTAATCCATATGAATTAAGTTTTCTAAAGAGACTCGATTGCTATATATGATGAACAGATTGAATTTAGGCTTTTTGAGCATTGTTTTTGTTGCTGTTTGAGAATGGAAACGTTTTGTGAAGTTACAAAGTCCACTTATTCTCTTATGAACTCCCGGAAACACTCCCGAAAAACATACTCAAAGCAGTAGTCCAATCATAACACACTGGTGACAACACAACACACACAGCCAACCAATCAGAGCACATTGTGTTTTTCGGGAGGAGGGGCTTCATAGAGACAGGAAATAAACAAAGCATTACCAAAGCCAATAGAAGGCAAGCCTGCAACCTTTAGCCAAAAAAGCGCAACGGCTAATGCTAACGCTGCTGCTGTGGCGGTACGCAGGGAAGGAGACCAGAGGCCGTTTTTTTGAATGGATGTCAATTGAGAAGAGGCTTCACTACGCTGAATAAACAGCTTTTGTGTGGAAATAGCTTATCATTTAATGAATTGACTGCCTGTCCACTAATCTTCAACATGTTTTACGATAAACAACACTTTGATTGGGAACGATATGTAGATTTTACTATGATAAAAAGGTTATTTTAAAAGAGATGGCAGAGAACGGAATGTTGTGACAGGTAGGACACATTTACGGCATTACCATAGTATTTAATAGTAATATTAAGTGATATTGTATATTGTCTAAAGAAAGTAAAAAATGCAGATGTTTTCTTTCTTTGGCTTTCAGGTTTTACCAGTTATGATAAGACTTGAATTGTAATGACTATTATAACTGCATGTATGCATATAACGCTGATATTATGCATTTTAATGAATAAAGAGAAAATGAATAATTTAATTATAAATATTGTGTTATATTGTATGTTGTTTAATAGAAAAAAATGAAGTGTTCTTTCTATCGTTGCCAGGTTAGTCTTGTATTGTAATGATTTATAACTGCTGCGTGCCCAATTGATGATATAACGCTTTTTAATGAATGATAGTAAAAAAAAATACATATAATTTTAATGAATTAAATACGTATGTATTAAATTACAATTATGTTTTTAGTGTACTCTTAAATGTAGTTTTATGCGCCCTGCAGTGAACTTTGCAGCTAATAGAGATATTCACACTCTTTTTTCCGCAGTAAAGCACATTCCACAAACATTGCAGTCCTACTGTACGTTTACTAGCGATATAACACCAAATATAGAACATTTATTCACAAGACCAACGCGCTAATCCACAAGAAACTGATTAACGTAAACTGTAACTGACTGTCATAAAACTTTGAACGGCGGGCACTGACGGCACTGCCATTACACGATAGGCTGAGGTGCCTCACATGATCCAAGTTAGCCGTTACACTTTCTACAATGGTAAGAGATACACAGACCCTCTCATCTCCCTATAATAAGACAATCTTTGCCGTTATTGACAGACTGGGAAGAGAGGTGCTGCAACAATGTAAAATATGTGAAAAATAATGTTTTTTGAACATTCAAGCATTAAAACCTATTCCAGTAGACCACTAAGGGCCCTATCATACACCCGGCGCAATGTGTTTTTTGCTAGTTTCAGCCCGACGCAGTTATCATTTTCATGTCCAGCACCACGTTGTTTAAATAGCAAATGCACTCGCACCCATCTGTTCACCCATGGGCGTGCTGGTCTGAAAACGAGGTGTGTTCAGACACATTGTTAGTGCACTGCTATTTTGAGGAACTGAAAACGACATTGACCAACAAAAACCTGGTCTTAAGTCAACAGTATTTTTTGTGTTATTTAAAGGGTTTGTTAGTAATATGCACCTATAGGTGGGTGCACAACGTGTGTAGACTCTGCTTATTACACACACAGGGATGCACAGCAGCACACAAATATTTTTAAATATTAAAAATAAAAGAATTCCTTTCTGGAGAAGCGTTCAGTCTTTCTGCTCGCAAATTCCGCCATGTAAATAGCGAATCCGCCATGGTGCAAGCGCAACTGGCTTTTAAAGGGAATGGGAGATGAGACTCTGATTGGTTTATTGCACGTTACGCCCAAAACACACCCATGACTCATTAAGAGACTAGGTACAACCCTTTTAGACAATGCGTCTGGTGCGCCGACCGGTTTTTCCGTCGTTAAACTAGCAAAAGTAGATTCGGACATGCCCTAAGTGCACCTGCGCTTCAGACCATGCACTCAGATCGTTAAAATAGGGCCCTAAAACTCTTCACAAAAATTACGTAAGAAGAAATGTTTTGTCAATACAATGAATGTCAGTTGGCCCAAAACTACATTGGAACCCATGTAGATGGGTTGTTTGTCTTCTTTTGTGTTCTACAGACACATTTTGAAACAATGTGAGCGATAGTAACATTGACAGAATTTTCATGTTTGGGTGAACTAACCCTTTAAGGACATCTAAATCTTGCTAGTTGTCACCTTAATTTACAATATACTGATTCACAGAGAGCGGAATAAGACACAGCCTTAGAAAATCATCCACCATATACGCATTTTTCTGCAGTAGATTTGACTGCATTCTGCCAGTCTTCATCCCTCTGTGGTGACAGTGTCAATCTTGAGGAGATATTCAGCACTACCGCCATTTTCACACTCCTGGGGCTATTTGCAACACAGGACGCCAGTGATGGTTCACTCTGCTAAGCTTAGGAGATGCTGTTGATGGCACCTGTACGTGCAGATGGTGTCAGGTTGGCGTCTTGGTGTACTGATACATGTTCGCCACAGGCATCAGTGACAGCCATGCCACGCACTGGGCTAGCAGCGCTAAATCAGATTAGCGCTCCTGATGGAAGAATCCTAGTTCCTTCATTGCGGAAGCACCTGTCGTGTCTTCCTAGTGCAGTGAGAGGGAGCTAAGCAAACACACATACGGAGGGGGAGCAGGACAGAGTGATCTCCAGAAAGCTAAAAGTGGGAGATAAGGGCATGGCTCCAGGTCGGACAGGACTTAAAGGTTATCTACAGTAATTACCACCCGAGCGAGAACAGGAAATGATCACCCAGCGGCACACCAAGCAAGATTCACACTCGTGGGGACTCGCTTATTGTGGTGCCATGTAATACTACTATGCTGTGATTTAAGTGTGATATCATGATGCCACTATGTGAGTCCTATCCGACAAGTCCTATCCGAAGTAACTCATATATCTTTTCAAAAACCTTCTCCTTTCCTTCATTTCACCTTTGCTCTAGCTTGTGATGTTCCTCATTTGAAATCACTTGGGATAAAAGCATCTGCTAAATGAATTAATGTAAATGCGATATAACAGTATGATGGCACTTTGGGATTCCACTGTGATATCATGCTGTGATTCCAGTGATTTCATAATGCAGAACTGTGACATTTGGTGATATGATGCCATTTTGTGACTCCAGTGTGACAGCATGATGCCACTTTTCTAATCCCAGTGTGGTGATATGATGGCACTCTGTGATTCCAATGTAATATAATGATGGGATTCTGTGATTCTAATGTGACATCATGATGACCACAACATTCTTTTTAATAGACTCAAAAATTATGTTGGCATTAGTGGAATTGCATTGGCAAGGTTCAAATCATACTTATCTGACCGTTATCAGTTTGTAGCAGTAAATGAAGAGATGTCACACCAAACACAAGTTCAGTATGGAGTACCGCAAGGCTCAGTGCTAGGACCATTGCTTTTCACCCTGTACATGCTACCCTTGGGAGATATCATTAGGAAGCATGGCGTTAGTTTTCACTGTTATGCTGATGATACTCAGCTCTATATTTCTTCACGCCCTGATGAAACTTACCATTACTTACATTCACAAAATTAACGGAATGCATAGCTAATATAACAAATTGGATGACTAGTAATTTCCTACTAATAATTAAAAAAAAAAACAGAGATTCTAATTATTGGACAAAAACCTCTGCACGTAGTAACCTAGAATACTGTCTAACACTTGATGGCTGCTCTGTCAAGTCCTCAACGTCAGTTAGGAACCTGGGTGTGCTCTTTCATTTGAAAGCCACGTTTCTAGCATCTGTGAAACCGCATTCTTCCATCTTAAAAATATATCTAAATTACGACATATGCTCTCAATGCAAAATGCTGAACAGTTAGTTCATGCGTTCATGACCTCAAGGCTAGATTATTGTAATGCTCTACTGGGTGGTTGCCCTGCTCGCTTAATAAATAAACTGCAGCTGGTCCAAAACGCAGCAGCTCGAGTTCTTACTAGAACCAGGAAGTATGACCATATTAGCCCGGTTCTGTCAACACTGCACTGGCTCCCTATTAAACATCGCATACATTTTAAAATCTTGATAATTACTTACAAAGCACTAAATGGTTTTGCTCCCTACTTCTTGAACAAGCTCTTAACGCATTATAGTCCTTCAACGTCTATATCAAAACTCTGGCCAGTTGATAATACTTAGGATATCAAAATCAACTGCAGGCGGTAGATCCTTTTCCTATTTAGAACCTAAACTCTGTAACAGTCTTCCTAGCATTGTTCGGGAAGCAGACACAGTGCTGCCACTTAGTGATTCCAGTGTGATGTCATGATGCCACATTGTGATTCCAGTGTGATAGCATGATGATGATACCAGTGTGATACTGGTTTAAGGAGGGGTGGCTACCGTCCACCATGATGGGGAAGAGCAGACAGAGCAAGGGAACAGGGTGCTCACTGCCAGACACCCGTATCCGAGGGAGCTGTCGTCATCCACCAGGGAGCGAAGGTGTAGGAAGCCATCCACAAAGGAGCGTCCAGTACTATCGCATAGCACCACGAGTGAGGGTAAAAGGAGGAGTGACGACAGTGAAGGACAAGAAAGGGCCAAGCCTGGACTTTACGATGTTGTTTTATTTTAGTTTATGAGGCAGTCATCCTTGAGGGGCTGCCGCTTTACTTTCGTTTTGTTGTTTGTTTATTTTGTCATATAAAGTTACATTTACCATTCGCCCGTTCCCACCTCTTTCTTGCCTAAACACAAACCAGTGATGTTATTAGACTGTGATTGCATTGTGATATCATAACGCCACCCTGTACAAGCAGTGTGATGTCATAATGCAACTCTGTGATTGCATGATGTCATTCTGTAAGAGCAGTGTGATGAGATAAACAGTCTAGAACGAAGTGCTCCTGTCCAAAATTCTGCATGATGATCATCAGTATTTACAATTTACAGTTTGAACAAACAAGATCTACTAAATTCACATGTGCCCTGTGTGGTCACAGTTACATGACCCATTAAAACCACAGTTAGACACTGAAAGATGCATTAATCTGATATCTCGCGCGACTCAGAGAAGTTCATGTAACCAAGTGCAGAGAAAACTGTTCCATCAATACATATCGCTCCACTGTGACCCGAAAACTGATACGAGTCTGAACTGGACTGCCAGATTCTGATGAGCTTTGGCAGTAAAGGCCAATGAACAAAGCACATGTGTTTCTTCTTCAGCATGGATAGATCAACCAGTTCGGTCTAAAGTTCTGTCAGGCTTGAAATGCCAGAACCCCATTCCGGCAGACAGTGACCCCTCGCTGTTACGGACAACCGCTCCGGTATAAAGAAAGACATGCATACTCTGATGTCCTCCAGTACTCTGACAGCTACTGGCCCATCACATCAACCATGAAGAAAAGACCATCCCCTCCACCATGGGCAAGGTCACAGTAGAGGATACAGCAACCATGTGGTTAACATTTCAGCTGTCCATCTGCTTTCTATCTGATTCTGTGTCTATTTAAAGTGTAGAACAAACCATGATATTTCCACATAGAAATATGAAAACAACTTTATTCACCCCTAGATGAAAGCTAAGCGCTAACACACACACACACACACCTTCCCTGAGAGACTAGATGTTGGTAAAAACACTCTGAGAAATCAATATTTTAAAGACAAAGCTTGTTTCCCCCAGCAACAGGTCTAGCACTCTCATTTGGATATGAACCAACTCAAACCACCACATTTCATTCAAACGTGCATTAATACACACACACACACACACACACACAAGCTTAAATCCACATAAATTAATATAGGATGAAAAGATGAAAGGTGAAGTAGGGGTTCCTCAGCATGAGGCCGGATCAGAGAAAGGAGAAGATTAATCCAGGCCTCACTGAACATTTACCTTCCCTCTCCATCCAGAACATTTAACGTTAATGAACAAATGCTTCTACCAACCTATAAGAGCACAAATGGCAGAACAAAATAAAACAAAACAAAAAACCTATAACTGACTGGTCTGATTAATGAAAACGAGAACAAGCCACAGAAGCCAACATTGTTATTTTTTCAGCATTTTTATCTTTTTTACTACCTCATATTTTTAAAAATAAATTCTTAATCAGAACAATTATTGCTGTTACTGATAAAATAAAATTATCATAAAATAAAAAAGTAATTGTAAAAAAATGCACAAAACATATATACCTAATAAATGACCTGTTACTATTAGCCCCAATATTAAAGGGATAGTTCACCCAAAAATGAAAATTCTGTCATCATTTACCCTCATGTCATTCCAAACCCTTTAGACTTTCGTTCATCTTCGAAACACAAATAAACATACAAGAATGAACCTCATTGGTTCTTGTGGAAGCTCAAACGTGCTGCGTAACAGGAGAATGAACCTCATTGGTTCTTACAGAAGCTCAAGCGTGCTGCGTAACACGAGAATGAACCTCATTGGTTCTTACAGAAGCTCAAACGTGCTGCGTAACACGAGAATGAACCTCATTGGTTCTTACAGAAGCTCAAACGTGCTGCGTAACATGAGAATGAACCTCATTGGTTCTTGTGGAAGCTCAAACATGCTGCGTAACATGAGAATGACCCTCATTGGTTCTTGAGAAGCTCAAACGTGCTGCGTAACACAAGAATGAACCTCATTGGTTCTTGTGTAAGCTCAAACGTGCTGCGTAACACGAGAATGAACCTCATTGGTTCTTGTGGAAGCTCAAACGTGCTGCGTAACACGAGAATGAACCTCATTGGTTCTTGTGTAAGCTCAAACGTGCTGCGTAACACGAGAATGAACCTCATTGGTTCTTGTGGAAGCTCAAACGTGCTGCGTAACACGAGAATGAACCTCATTGGTTCTTGTGGAAGCTCAAACGTGCTGCGTAACATGAGAATGACCCTCACTGGTTCTTGCAGAAGCTCAAACGTGCTGCGTAACACGAGAATGAACCTCATTGGTTCTTGTGGAAGCTCAAACGTGCTGCGTAACACGAGAATGAACCTCATTGGTTCTTACAGAAGCTCAAACGTGCTGTGTAACATGAGAATGAACCTCATTGGTTCTTGCTGAAGCTCAAACGTGCTGCGTAACACGAGAATGAACCTCATTGGTTCTTACGGAAGCTCAAACGTGCTGCGTAACACGAGAATGAACCTCATTGGTTCTTGTGGAAGCTCAAACGTGCTGCGTAACACGAGAATGAACCTCATTGGTTCTTACAGAAGCTCAAACGTGCTGTGTAACACGAGAATGAACCTCATTGGTTCTTGTGGAAGCTCAAACGTGCTGCGTAACACGAGAATGAACCTCATTGGTTCTTGTGGAAGCTCAAACGTGCTGCGAAACACGAGAATGACCCTCACTGGTTCTTGCGGAAGCTCAAACGTGCTGCGTAACACGAGAATGAACCTCATTGGTTCTTACAGAAGCTCAAACGTGCTGCGTAACACGAGAATGAACCTCATTGGTTCTTACAGAAGCTCAAACGTGCTGCGTAACACGAGAATGAACCTCATTGGTTCTTACAGAAGCTCAAGCGTGCTGCGTAACACGAGAATGAACCTCATTGGTTCTTACAGAAGCTCAAACGTGCTGCGTAACACGAGAATGAACCTCATTGGTTCTTACAGAAGCTCAAACGTGCTGCGTAACATGAGAATGAACCTCATTGGTTCTTGTGGAAGCTCAAACATGCTGCGTAACATGAGAATGACCCTCATTGGTTCTTGAGAAGCTCAAACGTGCTGTGTAACACGAGAATGAACCTCATTGGTTCTTGTGTAAGCTCAAACGTGCTGCGTAACACGAGAATGAACCTCATTGGTTCTTGTGGAAGCTCAAACGTGCTGCGTAACACGAGAATGAACCTCATTGGTTCTTGTGGAAGCTCAAACGTGCTGCGTAACATGAGAATGACCCTCACTGGTTCTTGCAGAAGCTCAAACGTGCTGCGTAACACGAGAATGAACCTCATTGGTTCTTACAGAAGCTCAAACGTGCTGCGTAACACGAGAATGAACCTCATTGGTTCTTACAGAAGCTCAAACGTGCTGCGTAACACGAGAATGAACCTCATTGGTTCTTGTGGAAGCTCAAACGTGCTGCGTAACACGAGAATGAACCTCATTGGTTCTTACAGAAGCTCAAACGTGCTGCGTAACATGAGAATGAACCTCATTGGTTCTTGCTGAAGCTCAAACGTGCTGCGTAACACGAGAATGAACCTCATTGGTTCTTGTGGAAGCTCAAACGTGCTGCGTAACACGAGAATGACCCTCACTGGTTCTTGCAGAAGCTCAAACGTGCTGCGTAACACGAGAATGAACCTCATTGGTTCTTACAGAAGCTCAAACGTGCTGTGTAACACGAGAATGAACCTCATTGGTTCTTGTGGAAGCTCAAACGTGCTGCGTAACACGAGAATGAACCTCATTGGTTCTTGTGGAAGCTCAAACATGCTGCGAAACACGAGAATGACCCTCACTGGTTCTTGCAGAAGCTCAAACGTGCTGCGTAACACGAGAATGAACCTCATTGGTTCTTACAGAAGCTCAAACGTGCTGCGTAACACGAGAATGAACCTCATTGGTTCTTGTGGAAGCTCAAACGTGCTGCGTAACATGAGAATGAACCTCATTGGTTCTTGTGGAAGCTCAAACGTGCTTCCGTTTACCTCAAATGATGTGTGAGTTGATGAATATTTATATGTGAATAAAAGCCTAAATTCAAACTGTTCATCAAATAAAGCGAGAGTCTCATCAGAAAATTTGGACTAAATCGCTCAATTCATATGGATTAATTTCATGATCTCTTTGAAGGGTCAAAGTGTCAGTTAGTAGTAGCTGTCAATAGAGGGACAGAAAGCTCTCAGATTTCGTTAAAAAGATCTTCATTTGTGTTCCGAAGATGAGCAAAAGTCTTATGGGTTTGGAACGAAGGTGAGTAAATGATGACAGAATTTTCATTTTTAGGTGAACTATCCCTTTAAATGTTCTTGAGATGTTAAATAAATGTGTGAGTTTATATTTAAGGTTATTGTACTGGGACACTGTCCTGTTTGTCAAGCAGAAGTGTCAACGATCTTTTTCTTGTATATCCAGACTTTATTTCCCACAAGTCCTACCTGCTGCTGCCCCTGGAGCTGACTGTGGGTTCAGTGCTGGTGGAACGGTGGCGGACGGTGCCTAACATCTAAGCACTCTGAGATCTCTCGTCTGAAAGAACACAGGGTCAGAGATCTGAGCTCTTTATGACATGGACAGAACATTTCAGCAATACATCAGACAGTCAAACACTGACAGTTACTAGAACATCATGTCATCTCTGTTGAAAAAAAAGACCACCGTAGGTGTTCACCACCTGCTTATGCTGTGGTTTAGCTTCCCCACAAGGCAGAATAACAAGCACAACCAACAACCAGCAAACAAACAGTCGAACAGCATCACCAACTCAGTTGTGCTGGCTTACAGCATACTTTTTGGTTTGGTTTTAATTGAATTTTATGTAAAAATGGCAGTACTTTTGGCAAAACGATCAAAAAATAAATAAAAATAGAGATGTTAAAAATTAGAGCTTTAATCACTTCTGGTTCATTTGTCACACTATATGTGAATAAAAGCCTAAATTAAATCTGTTCATCATATAAAGCGATCAAGTCTCTTCAGAAAATTTTGACTAAACCTCTCAATTCATATGGATTAGTTTTATGATCTCTTTATGAACTTTTTGAAGTGGTAGTTGCGTATACTGTCAACGGAGGGACAGAAAGCTCTCAGATTTCATTTCTTCATTTGTTTTCCGAAGATGAACGAATGTCTTGCGGGTTTGGAACGACATGAGGGTGAGTAATTAATGAAAGAATTTTCATTTTTGGTTGAACTATCCCTTTAAATTCATTAAAATATAAAACAACTGATGAAACAAAGCGACTGGTATAGTTGAACATATAGTCGTCAAACATATAGTCCCACCCCAAATTCACACCATTGGTTGAGTCCATAGCTATGTTTCCATCCACCTATTTCTATACACATTTTGAAATATCACATAAAAAAAGACGCTGGATGGAAATGCCAGGATGCACATACATTTTAAAATTTGCATAAAAAAACATATGCACTCAATTGTGGCGGACACATTTTTTTAATCAGATTAGAAGATGAAAAAATATAAAAAATATGGACGTAGTGTCCGTGACGTCACCCGTAGGTTTCCGAAGAGCATTTTTTATGCCTAAAAGTCGGCCGTTGCCATCTTGGCCGCATGTCACTCCCAGATAACTGAAAATGGGGGGGGACGTGGATGGAGCTGAGGTGCCTGGTTGCTGAAACCACGCCCGCCTAGCTCGACCATAGTGGCAATCCACCTGTCACTCAAGTGGCCACGCCCTTAATTATGCAGAACTTTAAGGCTTAATATAATTTAAATGGATGAGTTATAAAAAAAATCACCCCCTTCACAGTTGTTATGAAGGGCAAAATAGCTATATAGACCAAAACCACTTTATGTACCAGGCTGTAAACATGTTTTTTTCTGCTGTAAAGTTGGGCATTTTAACATTGGGGAGATACAGATTTGACTCCCTTTTGTCCCAGTCAATGAATTGCAGTTTAAGTCACTTCTGTGTTGGCTTCAAGAGAGACCGAGGGAGGTTGCCGCTTGATGAAAACACATTTACCAAATAAATTCCTTGATGTGCAACAAAAAAACTCACGTGACCTTGCCTCAACAGAGGATGTGATTGGATAACTGGACCAGCAGAACACCTCAGCATCTCAAGTGTTGGTTTGATTATTCTGAAATGCTTGAGCCAAAGTCTGTCACCAGAATAATTTGGTTTAATTCCCTCCAGAAGCGTCTCATGTGATTGCGTTTCCAAACACCAGGCATCCGAACACAAGATAACATGACAGCGGTTATTGCGTTTCGTCTGCGCGCTCTGAGACACAAGTAATTTATGATGTAGTAAAAAAGAGCCACAGTTTCTTCCCCAACTGCAGAAATGTTCATTTTTATTAAATATATTTTTCACCAATTTCCCAGGAAGTGACGAGTTTGTTCTCTTGAACACATGGGATGCAACTTCTTCATGCGATATTCCAATTTTGTGCATAAATTACATTTTGTGTCACAGTTTCACTTCTCAGCAGCATAAACATACAGATGACTTTCTCTGCATATTAAGCTGGAATAGGAGAAAGTGTTTTAACATTGAGATGAAACCGTGTAAATAGGCCTAAGTGTTCATTATTATGGTTTATTTTTAGCAGTTAATGATTCGAAACCACATAAAGGCCAGTGAGGAGAGTAAAGCAACAGAAACAGATTCTCACTGTACATATGTGCTGAAATCACATCGACTCACTCTCTCTCCCTCTCTCTCATAATATCTATGCTGTGTTCCTTCATTTGAACTTCATTGATCCAAACATATTGATTTTTTATGCTCATAAAATGACTTTTACCAGCTTTGCCGTTAGATGTGGTTACGCAGGCAGCTGTGAGAGAGAAAATCTGCTCTGAAAGATGGATAATGCTGACCACAGCTAAGATGAAGACATAGATTATGTTGTTTCAGGTGGAGCTTTGTCATTTTAATTGCATTGTACCTTTGCTTTATTCAAATTGATTTGGTGCAGGAGAATATTCTGATATATTTTCCTGACCCACTGCACAAACAAACGAGGCCTGTGTTGGAAACGATGCTTATCTCAAACCAAATCGACTCGCCACCTGAAAGGTGGTATTACTCAGATGACCTGCTTTTGAGAGTCACGTATTTTTATCTCACGTTCAGTGTTGCCAGATGAGACCTATGATATTCCTTACCACAATGTGATCCTTATGGGCCATTCATGTAGATTGTGATTTTATCGTTGGACGTCGTCAGTCTCTGTATTTATTGGTTGTAGTGGGTGTTCCTACTGATCACAAATGGGATATTGCTGGTTAAAAAAAGGTAATCTATAAATACATTTAAAACAATTAGTACAAAACATATGTTTACACAGTCATTTAGAGGCAACATAAATGCAAATCCAATAATTAGCCTCAACTCTTCCCCTGACAACGCTTCCTCGGATACTAAATGTGAAAATGATAAAAAATGCTGGCACTGGCTGGCAACTTTTTTCAAAAACGCTGGCGGGGAAAGATTTAAATAACAATACTAATGTGGTAACATATTTCATTCGCTTATTTTATGAAGTACTATACTGACAAAAAAAACCTGCATATTTAACTACATATTGTCATATGAAGAACGAGTCCGTAAGTAGGCCTACACTCATTTAAGTCTCACAGTTTCTCACAGTAAACTGACTGACTAAATTGGGAATCAGAAAACACTGCTGTTGAATATATAAAAAGAACCTCATAAGAGAAATTCGTTTGGAAGGTGGACCACAGAATGCGCAGTATGTATCATGCCGTATATGTTTTTGATTCACTAAGGAATCGGCTCACTTAAGTGATTAATTCGGGAGGCAGACTGATCACTAAGTATGTTTTTGATTCACTAAACTTATTCGCTCATTGAAGTCATTCGTTCGGGAGTGACTACACTGCTCGTGCTTTTGATTCACCCTAAAAAAAATAAAGAAGCTGCATCCAAAATTGCATTCTTTCTTACTATATAGTAGGCGAAAAACAGTATGTGACAAAAGAAGTATGTCCGAATTCACAGTACTCATAAAAGAGTAGAAAAAAAGCACCCGGATGACCTACTACTACTGCGAGATTCTGAAGTGTGCATACTATGAACACTTTACTATCCCATGAGGCCACGGGAGAGGATTTATGAATGAACCAGGGCTTGACATTAACACCCACCAACCTGCCAAATGTGTGTGTGTATTTCAGCAGTGGCGTGTAACGCAGTCACTCCTACTAGCCACTTTGGCAGCTTGAATTGTATATATAATATATACATTTTTCTATTGTAGTCTTTTAAAAAGGCATCTGAAATAATAAACTAAGTGCAATAGCATTGTCAAAAATATTGATATCGATACTAAAATATCTGAAACACTTCTGATACTCATTTTCCACAGAATAGACACACAATACCAGCTGCTCTTTCTCTCTCTCTCATCTCTCTGACAGCGAGTGACACACAAACCCGCCTCCTCTCACTCACTCACTCACTCATTTGCTCCGGATGAATATTGTTGGTGTTACAGGGCTTGAATTTCGGCGTGGGATTGTGCGTATAGCGCATAATTTGACTCATTCCCGCAGATTTTGTTCACACCCAAAATGCGCACACATAAAGCCGCCTCTCAACACTAAATTGAGTTATTTTTCGCTGCTTATTGTGCTTAAACACACAAAATACACAAAATAATGTCAAAATGCCGGTCTTGGCGAATATTCACGTAAACACAGTCAGTTCTGTTTTAAGTGAACGTAAACAGTTGAGAAAGAAAACACATGTGTAACAGTATAATGGATCTGTGCGTCAGGTTTTAAAGTGAAAGCAGCCTAATATACCTGCTGCCAAATTATGAGATAATATTAAAAATATCTCTATGGCAGTTTTCCTCATGGTATCGATGTCAAAATTGTGGCCAGTAACTTTGGAAAACCACTGGCCACAGAGGCTGGTGAGCAAAGAAGTTGTGTCAAGCCCTGTATAAAACATACTTTATTTAGCTGTCTTAATAAGTAATTACTTATTCAAAATATGTACTTACTCATGAGAGTATGCGTTTTCGGAAAATCTCATAAGAGATTTGTTTGGGAATTGGACTACAGTTGTGCTAGTTTCAGCAGCGTTGGCAGTGATGTGGAACAAATAGTGTAGGAAAATATACCACTTTTCTACTTTAGTGCAGTGTTCCTTCCATATCACAAGAACCGCACATGTAATAACCATAAATGGAATCGAACGTCATTCAGCTGTGGTATTTTATTATAATTTTTTAATGAAACTAGTTCTGAATAAGAATGTAGATGATCTTAATGTAGATATAGTGTTTCATTCTCTCCTCGCACACCTGGGTCCCTCATTTAGTTTTACTGCTCTGGTAAACGCTCAGACAGCACAGAAAATAATGACCCGTGTCCTTGACTCGTCTACCACCGCGGCCGTTCCCATACAGGACTTTTACAACTATACATTTTTAGAGGAAAATAAATTGTGACATAATAATGATCATACAAGGTCACCAAAGCACCTGCTATTAAATAAAACTCACGAAGTCACGCAAATTAAAAGCATTTACATAATTATATTCAGGAATACCATTTTTATTTGCCAAAGGGATTTGAGACCATTTGTTGCGGCTGTTGTCAATCTTACTCCCATTTATTCTCCTAATGTGCTACAGTGGATGAAAAAAACCCATTGTGACATGGCATGCAATGTATAATTACAATTCCATCTTTATTTTCAGATTTTTCAAGTAATAAGAAAGTAACTGAACTGAACACAATTTAAAAACAACTTTATCTGTCAAGCTGCTATGGAGGAGCACAATATGACAGAACATAGACTACTATATATATGTAGTAATTACGATTATTATACGAATCAATTTGATTTGTCTGTAGTTTTTATGCATTAGATCTTTGCATTAAATGTGGATGATGCATGTTACTAATTTAGATTTCATTTAGTTGCATTACAGAGCAGTTCAGCATATTAACTGTCAGTGCTCATGCATTTTGGATGTGCACCGATGTCATGATCAGTCATCCAGTATTAGTTTGAGGAGTGCGCAGTGAGTTACTCTGAACAGTCTTTATGGTTCACAAATGTACTGATGACTAAATGTAATTTAGCATAGTACCAGACAGAATATGATATACTGTAGTTTACCATTTACTATGGGAAAACTGGAACAGCAAAATCCCAGTGCACTGAGAACTCCCTCATAACATGTGATCAACTAATCACCGATCACCCTTAACCCTAATTAGCAGGTTACTCTAATTAACAGGTGACCCTAATTATTGTCAAGTAGCCGAAGTCAACAGCGTACAATAAAGGAGGAGAGCGCGAGCATAAGAGTGTTTTCTGACGGCACATCTAAGCTGTTCTCTGTTGTTGCTGTAGTACAGAAGACCCTCAAGGGAAACTGCTTAAGCATATTTCTGCTGCTGATGCACTTGAACAGGAAAACTGCCTGTGAAAACGGAGTCCTTGAACTCAATTAAGCCAAAATTAAGAGACAAAATTAGCCCATTTTTACACATTATAACATTTTGCACAGCGTGATTTCTCATTAATTTTTATTAACTGTTTTTTTCATTGTTATATTGTATATTCTGTTGGTATGACGTAACCAAGATCATGAGGTCATATTTGATTTCACAGCTGGAGGTGAATGTTATCCGTGAAAAGGGGAAAAGAAGACACGCCATATGGAATATTTTTATGTTTTTTTTTTCAGGGAAGATTAATACATTTACATGTCTACGATGTACTAAAAACAGAAAGGTTTTTCGGTCCCACTTTATATTAGGTGGCCTTAACTACTATGTACTTACATCAAAAAATAAGTACAATGTACTTATTGTGTTCATATTGTATTGCAAAACACTTTTGCTGATATTGAGGTGGGATATGGGTAGAGTTAGGGACAGGTGTGGTGGTATGGGTAGGTGTAAGGGAAGTGTCAACAGTGTAATTATAAATGTAACTACAGAGATTAATTACAGATGTAATTACATGCAGGTCATTTTAAAAATGTAAGTACAATGTAAAAACATGTATGTACACAATAAGTGCACTGTATCAAATGATTCATTTAAATGTTAGTACATAGTAGTTAAGGCCACCTAATATGAAGTGGGTCCGATTTTTCCTTTACGTTTTTTGCGTACAGAAGACAACGTCGTCAAAATGATCCCCATTCACACAGATTCACGAAAACGTCTTAAAAACGCAGTATTCTGCTGCCAGACCAGTAGATGGCGATGTCACTTTGTAAAGAAACACTACGTGCCTATAGACTGAACATGTAATACGCATGCGCATGTCGTCATCGTTTTCAAATTCAAAAGTTTGTGTTTTCAGGCCCCCAAAACGCTGTTGACGTGTAAATGAATGGCCTAAACATATTTTAATTGTTAATAAACGGCCCTTTAATTCCCCATGGTCAATACTGTGGTGCCGTTTACACAACACAGTTTTGAACTAAAAACGGAAAACTTTTTATGTGTTTTGGCCGTTCATTTATGTCTGCAAAAAAAACGCGAAGGAAAAACGTTTCCGTTTTTAGTATATCGTTGTCATGTAAACGTACCCTCTATTTTTATGAAAAATTCTGTTAAGATTCTTTAAAAAAGAAACGGGATTCACATAAAAAAAAAAAAAAAAACATTTGAAAAGACATTTAGTCAATCACATGAGAAAGAGCTGTTGTTTTAAACATGCTATTCAGACCAATAAAAAAACTAACATAACTATTCATAAAGTCAAAGCATGAATGAATCAGCATTTGAACGAATCACTTGAGTGATGAGGAAATATTCCATGATTCATTCATAAAGATTTGAACGAGTTGGTTAAACGAATGATTCAGTGACTCATTTATAAGGACATTCACTTGTTTCGTTTCTGTATGAATCAGCGTGTTTGAGCGAATTGGTTAAATGAATGATTCAGTCACTCGGACTGAAAAACGTCCACGGCTGTGTCCGAAATCACCCCCTATATCCTTAAATAGGGCACTATTTGAGGGGACAGCCATTTGTAGTGGTGTCCGAAATCATAGTGTTATTGAGTGCACTCATTCAATCCCATAATGCACCGCAATAACAAGTGTACAACTAATGTACACTCAACGGCTAGAGAATACCCATAATGAATTCCCGCATCTGACCAGAAGATGGCGCCCGCAGCTGAAGCAATCATCCATACATTTTCCAAACCGCTGGTCCAATGTGGCTACAGTGTAATATCATACAGGAATAAAGTCCTTTTTACTTAATTATTAAGTTGTTTAATTAAGGTTTACACATGCTAGTTTCCATGACAGAGTTCAAGATAAATCTTTTCATCACTACTAGAGCTGCCAATTTGCTAAGTTTCAAATGATTATTAAACAGCAAACACAAACTATGCAAAAGCGGCAGCCCTTCCGGCGCACTCAGTGTCCGAATTCACTCACTCGTATTCATTCACTCCTTCTAGTGTACTATATTAGTGGAGTAATGTAGAGAATAGTGCATGAGTGTATAGGGGGCGATTTCGAACACAGCCCACTTGTTTTATTCCTGAACAAATCATAGTGGTTGAACGAATCGTTTGAATGATTCACTTATCAAGTCACTTGACGCCCCCTACTGGCGTAACAATGTTCCTTCAGAAAAAATCACTGAAAATCCTTACGACAGACTGACTGACAGTCTGGAAGAGTCAAAGTTCACAGTGACATTCACTGCGCTACTTTTCCATAGTTTTTCTATGTAAACATGCGCTGGACAGCCATGTTTGCAGCATCTCGTTTTTTAAAAGTTGAACCTATTAACATGAGCTTTGCTTTTATAGAACGTGTCATGTGCGAGACAAGTATGTCTAGCGCATGCTTACATAGAAAAACAACTGCAGATCACTGTTGTATAATTATAAATAGACATAGATAGATATTGATAGAACTATTCTGTAACACTTCATTTTTTAATTTAAAGAAACAAAACTTCAGCATTGTCTGGTTTGGTTGGGTTTTGTATGAGAGGTCTGACCCGAGTCATTCACACTCAGAAAGAGTGAAAACCCCTCTCAGAGAACAGACAGATTAAAGAGTCCGACCCTTCAGGCCTCCATAGAAGACAGAGTGTGGAGACTGTCACATATGTATTTGATAAAGGAAACTTGCACACACATACTCTTGGGCCGCACAGAGGAGAGAGATTACAGAAGATGCTGTTAAAAAGGAACCCGAGGCCTGAGCTGGCGTTTTTAACCTTGTTTTGGGGAGTGAAGTCTCTGCAGATGACAAACTGGCCCGTGGCATCAACAAGATGAAGTGATACTTCCACTGTCATATCAAAAAGAGCAACTTCAGGCCCCGTCACTCTCAGGCAAACAGACAGAGGGAGAGGAGGAGCGCTTTATGCCTGAGGATATTTCCAGATCAGAGATGGTTTTTCGTCCGTGGAGGATCTTTGTGCTGCTCACCTGCTCAGCTGAGACCACATGGATGTCAGTGGACGCCCCGAGGGGCGTGTTGACTCTCTGATCTCTGGGTCTTGGTCACTGGGGCTCTGTCACTCAGGGGAATTTTCCGGGTTGGTGCCCATGTCAGAAGACATCAGGAGATGTTTTAGTTTCGAATAGCCAGATATTTGACGGTAGCATAGGCCCTGTTTACACCTGGTATTAAGATGCGCTTCGGTCGATCGGATCACAAGTAGCTGAGGGAGACACATTCCTGTTTACACCTGGTGTTTTAATCTGTCTCTTTTGTCCACTTTCAACCACTTCTGTCCTGATGTCTTCGAGGGAAGGGTCTATGGGCGGGTAAATGTATGGGTTTTTTCAGATCTTTCGATCTAATGGATGAAATAAGCTCATTCTGACAGCCGCAAGACCAGAACGAACGCTGTGAGAGTGTGCTGGAAATCAGGAATGGTGTGAGAACATTGTGCTTTGTACATTTTTCATCTTCAAACCAAACTTGGTCTTTAGCCGACAAAGTTTAAATCCCGTCTGGCTAGTGCGTGTCCCATAATGTTTATGCATCAGGTCAGTAGGCGGAGACAGCAACATAGTGTCGTCCCAGATCCGGCCCACATCTGGTACGTGTGGAACATGCTGGTTGCTGTCTGGGTAGGCGTCTTTTGTGGCTGTTCGAATGCATTTAACCACATGAGCGTTTACACTACAAGAGTAATCCGGTCAAATGCATTTTTGAATACCTCTGGAAGTAGTCAAAAGTGGACAAGCTCAAAACGTTTTAGGCCCTGTCCCAAATGGCACACTTCATAAGCACTTTCGGTCTCGTGTACTTACAATGGCTGCCGCGTGTGCGTGTCCTTTAAGACCATGAGACCTTAGGGTGTCCCATTTGTCATTTTAGGTTTCAGAAGGTGCTCGCAAGCGCCCCCTTTGCGGTCGATATGTGCCCTCAATTTACACTTTTGCAGAGCCCGCACTGGTGTGACCTCCGCAGCGGACTTCTTCCCAACAGTCAAAGCGGCGTTACGTCATGATGATGATAAATGATAAAGTGTGGACAAGTGTGGACATCACCCGACCCAGGGAGCGTGCAGTGACTTTCGTCGCCCAGAGAGCGAGGTCCGTCGTGGTACGCAGTTCCTGCAAAACCTCCATCCCGAGATACCAATCGTCCAGCCGCGAGGTTTCGGGACACGGTGGAGGGTTCCACTCAAGCCCGACACTCGCGGCGGCCCGGGAAAGCATAGCCGTGAGCTCCGGATCAGACTCGGGCAACGCTACCACACCCGAAGGGGGTAGCGCAGCCGAATCCTCATCTCCGGAGTCCATTAGCTCGTCCCCCGATGCAGCTATCGAGACCATGTCCTCAGCCGGAGCCCCGAAAGTAACAGCCGGTCCCCCACGGGAAGAACCAGGCTGCTCTTCCGGAAGCTCCACTGGCGCAGCGGAGGGGGGAGGGGCCCGAGGAGCCTGTTGACCCGGCGGGAGTGACCTCACAGTAACCCTCAGGTCTCCACCAAAGGCATCAGCCAAAGTAGCAGCCCTCTGCTTTGCAGCGGGAGGACCACTAGATCGGGGAATGCGCAATGGGACTCCACCCCGTCTGAGGTATTCTGAGGTATAGACCGTAATACTGCTATGGTCATGTTCCCGCAATGGGAACATGAGTCATCCACGAAAGCCGCCTCAGCGTGCTGAACGCCCAAACACGTGAGACAGCAATCGTGTCCGTCAACTGGGGACAGATAACGACGGCATCCAGAAACACATGGTTTGAATGACATCTTGAATAAGATGCAGGGTCAAACCATGTTGCTCTTTTAGAAAAGGAAAAAAACGCTCCGATCAGTGCCGAGGCACACAGGGGAAATGGCCACTCAAAAGGCAAAAAACGCCCAGCGAGCTGTGAAAACAGCTGTTTGTCTCTTCCTCGCAACCACCGCTGTAGGGCACCGTCACACTGACACCGGAACTCTGGAGCGATCCTCTTCACGAGACTCACTTCTAGAAACACTCTTCGTAGGAACACACACAAAGGTACTGTTCGGCTCCGAAGTTGAAAGCGATATGCGGTACTTCCACTTCCATATTTATACCCGCAATGCGGGGCGGATCGTGGAATGCGTCAACCGCATGCCAATCTTCATTGGCTCATTTCTAAACACTCGAAGTAGATTGGTCTCTGAAAATAGATCCCAATTCGTCGGTCAGTTCCGACGTACGTGGAACGTGACCGACTGAAAGGGAACTTGAAATATGTTACGCGCTAGTAAGATTGTGAATATGCTCTTTTTAATTGGTATTTTTGATGCTATTTTAAATTCTGAAAATGAATTATATTTTTATGAATGATTGTCGCATTTTGTCTGGTCTTGTTTATTTCTTACCAAGTGTCTCAAACAAAACTCTTATGATAGATTTATGATAGATAGATCTCAAAACTCAGATCTATCATAAATCTAATGCCATGAACCTCAGCGTAAACGTCAGCGAATCCAATGACTAGTCTAACATTGCCATGCTAACCAATGTGACAGCTTTAAGTTTACCAGCGCAATAATAATACTACAAAACAATTCTGTAAAGTGAGATTGGTGCTTGAATTTTGAGGCATTTTTGGATACAGTACGAGTCTGTCAGTGTGCCATCTAAGGCTAAAAGCTTGTGACTTCTGAGAAATGCTCTCTGCTAATGAAAAAGGAGGTGGACTGGAAGAAACTCTTATGTCTTGCAGACATAATTCCCTCTCTGAAAATTCCTCTTTTATCTTTATTTCAATAAGCTGTTGAGCTTCTGAGAGTGTTTGAGGGTTTTGAGTGTGCCGTGGCAGGACTGCAGTGGAGTTTAATAAGAACAGTGATCTCTAATGACACTTTTCTGTGGTTGTGGGTGGTAATGTTAAACACTATGGGGCCCCCTGGTGGAGCCCAACAAACTGCAGGAGCTCCACCCAAAAGCAGCAAAAGCTGACTAACGTGTATCTGTGATGAAGCCAATCCTGGCTGTGTGTATGACAAACACTCACATGTTCTGGCCATCATCTGTAGAGCAGAAATGGACCTGGCAGAGATATCACTGCGAGATGACAGACATCAAACCAATTAGAGGATGGATGTAGCAGTCTGGATTTCTGTAATGCATTAAAATGAATAAAATGATCCATCATTCACACCACAGTCAGTCACAATAAAGATAATACAGAATGACCCAGATTCAACCAAACACACCACACCCAACACTGAGTGAGAGACTGTGTGTGTGATTCACTGAGTAAAGCACTCAGACATGGAGAGAGAGAGGAAAACGCAGAACAGAGAACATTAGTTAAATGTGTCTGACAGGACATTAGGAGAGAGGCATTATTCGGACTGGGACTTGTTGCGGACCAGACTTGAATCATGAGGACAGACTATTTGCAGAAAAACAAATTGGAGAAATGTAGTATGGCATCTCTAGGAAGTCTGGTTAAGATATGGATATGCACAATTGTTTTTTAGCTTGATTTCATTTTAAAAAGCAACATTTTTGACATGCTTTGATTTGCACACACAGCGCAGTTTATAACGTATAATTTACCGTTGCTCGACAAAATTTGGTGCCCAAATCCAGTCGATCCAATAGGAATCTGTGAAACTGGGTGTTTCACGTAAGAGACAACTTTAGCCAAGAAGGCCACCAAGTGGACTGATTTGAATTAAAGGTGCAGTAAGCGAGCAGCACAACACACTTGTAGCCAATCAGCAGTAGGGGGCGTGTCCACTCATGATGGGGGAGGAGAGAGAGTGAACCAATCAGCAGTAGGGGGCGTGTCCACTCATGATGGGGGAGGAGAAAGAGTGAACCAATCAGCAGTAGGGGGTGTGTCCACTCATGATGGGGGAGGAGAAAGAGTGAACCAATCAGCAGTAGGGGGCGTGTCCACTCATGATGGGGGAGGAGAAAGAGTGAACCAATCAGCAGTAGGGGGCGTGTCCACTCATGATGGAGGAGGAGAAAGAGTGAACCAATCAGCAGTAGGGGGCATGTCTACTCATGATGGGGGAGGGGAGAGAGAGCAAGAGGGAGATTTGAACAAAGAGAGATAGCCGAGAGACATTACAAAAGAGAAAAGGTCAGAGGAATATCACTGGAAAAAGAAGGGTTATGATCAGGCAAGAGTGTTAGGACCCGCATTAATATTAGAAAAGATTTCCAGTGCTGGAGATATTGTATTGGTTTTGCCAAGATATGCTGTTGTTGTAATGATAGCTCTAGTAACAGGATAGTTTTGAGTGTCATTGTTTGTCTGGAGCAGCTGAGCTGCTGGAGACTTAACAACAAACTCTTGCTTGTTTACGCTTGTGTACTGTATGTTCTTTTCTCTTTTTTTGTTCTTCCTTGTCATTCATTCATCATGTTCACTTTTTTTCCGCGAAATATTATTTAGCTTTGCTTCAGTGGTGGGTGGGTTTTAAAATAGATGAGGCACACAAAATTTTAGCGGTCGGATCCCCTCCCAAGGATTTTTTTTAACTGCTTTAAAATGGCTTTTTTTGTCACTTTTAGATAGAAAATGTACAAAAAAATTACACACATACAGCAAGACAATATAAATATAATTTCACTCACCTAGCCTATCACTTGAAGCAAAAATCCACCCTTCTGTCCATTAAATGTCCTTGTTAAAAGAGCACGTTCGGTCCTTTAGTGAAGCTGATTGCTCTAGCCTATCTTAGCTTAGCCTATAGGCGTGGGGTCTTCCTTCATTTTTAATTTGTAGCTGATGTTCGATAGTTTGATAAATTTGTTTGCAATCAAATATTCAATATCTCTACTGTCCATACGTAGTTGGTACATCAGCGGTAGCAGTTCAAACTAATATCACGTAATTCACATCTCTTTGATGATTGGTTATACCCAAGCGGCAACCTCCCGCAGTCTCTCTTGAGCCAACATGGAAGTGACTTAAACTTAGAGACAGGCTCCAAAAGGGAGTCAAATCTGTATCTCCCCCATGTTAAAATGCCCAACTTTACAGCAGAAAAAAACATGTTTACAGCCTGGTACAAAAAGTGGTTTTGGTCTATATAGCTAATTTTTCCCTTCATGACAACTGTGAGGGGGTGAATTTTTTTATAACTCATCCATTTAAATTATATTATGCCTTAAATTTCTGCATAATTAAGGGCGTGGCCACTTGAGTGACAGGTGGATTGCCACTATGGTCGAGCTAGGCGGCGTGGTTTCAGCAACCAGGCACCTCAGCTCCATCCACGTCCAGCCTCTTTGCCCATTTTCAGTTATCGGGAATGACGCGCTGCCAAGATGGCAACGGCCGCCTTTTAGGCTTCAAAAATGCTCTTCGGAAACCTACAGGTGACGTCACGGACACTACGTCCATATTTTTTTACAGTCTATGGTCATACCAAGGGAGGCTTGGGATCACTGAAAGAGACATAAGAGACATAAGTCTTCAGTTATGGATTTGCCTCCCCCTATCTCCTCAGGCACATTCAGGGAAGAGCGTGGTGGTTAAACTTACAGAGGTGAAATTACAAACAATAAATACACACATTCTGAGACATGAAATGAATAACTGGGAATTTTACATTAAATCATAACATTAAATTGTCTTTCTCCCATTTTCACCTCAAAATTTTGGGTAGACTGTGCCTCCCTTGCCTCCCCTGACAAGCCGCCACTGCTTTGCATCAGCTATGATAAAGCGACAACGACTCTTGCATTGCGTGTTCGTGCATTTTGGGGGCGGAGCAATAAAGGGAGGGGTGTGTTTAAGTTGATTTCAAACACCAATAGTGTTTCAGAAATCACTTACTGCACCTTTAAAGGGACTTTGTCACTGCACTTTCTTCACAGCTGTAGTGCCTCCTGCATGCAGCACGTGTCTGAAACCTCTCATCTGATTGCACATCACGTGACGCAGGTCAGTCCGAACACTAAACCACACTTACATGTGACTGAAAGCCAGATTGACATCCAACCCTCAGGACTTCTGGTGTCACGTGTACTCAAATCTGAGTGTTCTGGAACAGTACTGGGACGTTTGGTTTCAGCATTGTGAGATCCAAACCCTGCTGAGGTGCTATGAGAGTTTAAATCAGCCTGCTGGAGATAGAGACGCCCACACTACACGGCGAGAGAGAGAGTCTTACATTAGTATATACTGTCACAAATCCTGCCAAAAAATCTAATAGAGAAACCAAGACTAATCAGTTCTGCACTGAATGTCTATATCCATGAGGTATGGTCAGAATAGCATTCTTTATTGCTCATATTCATTTTGCAGTATGTGTATTGCAGTATCCTGTTTTTTGTATACATGAGACACTCGGATTACTTACTACATCTGCCAAACTATGCACACTGCTGAGTTAAACATGTAACATAGTGACAACAATGAAGCATACTACTGTTTGAAACATTTATCAATGCACACTGCTAAACACTATTAAAAAAACAGTATATATGCACAGTATACTGTAAAAAAGTGCTGGTATTAGTTATTAAGTAAATTGCATACTACAATACTATTACTATTTGTATTTTGCACATATATACTGTGCAGTGTACTATTTTTATTTATGCATGGGACAATACATTAACCAAATTGTACAGTGTACAACTGGAGTGCACTGCATGGAGTTTGTATCCCACAATGCTAGTGTAGTATTTGTTAAAATATTTATCATTGCATAGTGCGCACTGTTTTAAATATTATTCAGAGTATTGACATTTTCAGCAGGACATATCGAAGGGCTGTCTCTTTAAAAAGCCTTTAGTGAATGTCCAAAAATAAAAACTGTCAAAATGTTCAAATAAAGGTAGTATTATATTATTTTTCATAGTGTTTTTTTATTTTACAGTAAAATATTACAATACTAATATTTCTTATTTTATTTAGCAATTTTTGGCCAAATTAAAAAAAAAAGTATTTTACATCCCTCTACGCATACCTTGGCAATAGAATTGCCATTGGCTAGTAATTTAGTTTTAGTTTACTTGCCAGACTGATATATATGATATATACATATATATGATTCCACCAAATCAGCTTATCTTTGTAAAATGGCACAGCTTTTTAAATATCTGAACGTACACTCTTAACATCAATCAATCAAGCATTATATTTTTATGATAATCAAGCACTATTTAATGATAGAACTTTAGTAATTAGAACTATAACTTAACCATGTATGAATGCATATTTGTCATTTTAACTGAACTTAGGACTGGTGGTGGTGCTTAAGATATTGTTGGTCATTCAGAGTTTCTGTAAAAAAAATAAAATAAAAAAAATAGTAATAGATAATAGTAATTATTATTAAAAGATAATATTACTACTACTACTAATTGTAGTACTCATAACAATATACAACACACTTAAGGATTGATGAGCTGCTGGGTTCATAAATATTAATCATGTGTCAGCGTTCACTCGAACCGATTTGCTGATATCAAAACAGGGACGGTAATAGATGAGCGCCAGCCAATGAGATTGTCGTTTGTGCATTAGTTCTGCCCACTACCGGAGAAACTGGCATATCTTGTGCCAAACAGATAAATAGATAAATAATATATAGATAAATAATAATTCCAAATGAACAACAAAGAATATCGTTGTATAAGACTCTCTCTCTCTCTTTGCGTGTGTGTGAGAAACACAGCTAGCGCTCTCAGCAAAGTGACGGTGAGTCGTGCTCCTTCACATAAGAGTTTACGGTACGTCAAATACGCTGCGCACTCATTGAGCTGAACTGAAATAGTACAGATCGCTTGACGGAGAGCGAAACTCTTCAGCGCTCAATCAGCGGGTGAAAATATATCTATGCTAAACTTATACTTAGCCTCTAACACACACACTGGCGAATAAAATCGAAGAATTTATTAGCCAATGGCTAATGATAGACATTATTTAGTCGCCCTGAGCAAAGATTTAGTCGCATATGCGAGTGATTTACTCGCATTGTAGAGGCTTGTTTTAAACCACAATCACAATTTTATCAGAAAAGACGCAATTAAGATTTCTTCCCTTTAAGGACTTATTGTTTGTTACTAGCCAGTCAATTATAAGCGGTTTAGGGGGAGGGGCATTCTCTTTCTAGAGAGATCTGATAGGACAAAAATCTGTGTAGTGCAGGATGAGTCATCAATATTTTTGATTCAGTTTCTCAGAAAAGACTGTACTTTTCAAATGAGTATATCTGCTGAAGGCTACTTGTGTCAGTATGTTAGCTTAAAGATGGCTTCAGAGCTAAAAGACAACAACTAAAAGCCACAGAACTTAAATTTTGTCAGTATGCCATAAAATACACTAGCATTCCATTTCAAACATAGCTATGGTTTGACTAGCCTGTCTTGAATGTCCTCCCTTCTCCTGATTGGATTTCATATCTCTCAGCCTTTAGCACTAGGCGTCTCAGTCTCCAGAAAAACTAAATGAAATGCAGTGGCAGTGTCTTCATCAGACTCTGTGAGCACATCAGACAGAATAAAATAATGTTAAAGAGCAACATGTTCACGCTGTAGAACATCTGGCTATCGGGAGGAAATGTCTGGTGTCAGAAATAATCTAATGACTCCAAGTGTGTGTGATGTTTTCACAAGAGCATCTTGGTTTTACTGTGTGTGTGTGTGTTTATGATAGTGACAGTTCTGCATGCCAGAGGGCTTTGTGTGTAACTGTGTTTGTAATGGTGTGTGGATGCTAGCGGCAAAAAGACAAGTTTAGCAACTCTTAATTAGCCGCTGCATACTTTACACTGTTGACACACAGACAGTGTGTAAAAACTCAAACTGTGTAAAAATCAGTGTGTGTATAATTAGACTGCACAGAAACAAGGTAGGTTCCTGATCTAGTGCTTGCTAGTGAACTGGTTTAGCAAGCTAAACTAATTAGCAAATTGCTAATATAAGCATTTGGAACATGACTAATCTCAAATTGTTTATGCAAGAATGATACCTCAAATGCCTTTGTTGATGAGACGTAGTCACGTAGGCTATTCGTTTTATAAGTTATCAGAATTCACGATTTTAAGACAGAATTAAAACAATATTTAGGCTTTATCTCCATTAATCTTGTAAGAATCGGTTTTACTGCTAAGACAAAAGCTGAAGATCCAACCCCCTGCAATAGAACAATAAAACTCACTAATCTGGAGAGAAGATCTCACAGAAAGAGTGTAGGACATCGCCCTGCCCAAACCTTCTCCCCCTCTCCCTCACTGACTCCCTTCCCTCTGATTCAAGTCACAGAATGCAAATATACCACAGATGATGTATCTTGTGAATCTGTTGTTCTTCCCTTTTCATGTATGGTATCTTTTTAAAGGTCTCAGTGTGATTGGTAAAATGGTCTCAACTTCACTGCTGTCACTGGTAGGATGAGAAAGATTGAAACTTATGAGAATTCTGTTCTCCTTTTGAGTGGTTTCAGAAGATATCTGATCCTCTCCCCCGAAACCAGGTGTTTGTGTTTCAGATATTTACAACCCTTTTGTTCTGGTCTGGGTATTTAAGGAAGGGTGGCAGAGCTGCCATTTGGGAAAAAATTCTGTAGCCAGAACCCCCATGCAGTGCTGTGTCAGTGTCCGAGAGGCACTCACACACACTGTATGTACAGTGCCAGATATAATGACTCTTTGAAACTATTTTCATGTTACTTTGTAATTGTATTTTATATTTTTATGCTGAAAGTTGTGTACCATGGATTTGTGTTTAATTATTTTTATGTAAGTTCTGTCTGGCCAAAATAAATGTTAATCTTGATTTATCTTGTATTATTCTGAAATCATTATTCTAGTATGGATCAACGTGGAGTCCTTTATTTCCGCAAATCTTTTGCCAGAATAGATCAAACCGAGGACCCCATGACTGAAGCATGGAGCGCAGCATGCGGGATAATCCGATTTCTGACTATTACTGTATTAGCAAGTTGCAGCTCTCGTGTCTATTAATCAAATTACACTTTTTGTTGAGTAAGCATGTGCGACCACTTCAAGGTAAAATATTCACTCTGCAATCCGCTGACTAATATTAGAACTGGCCAGTTTGTGTTCGTGAACGCGCGACTCGCGACGCGTCTGTTTCTGTGCGATATCGGGTCCCTTGATGAACGAATATTTGAAAATAAGAGATACTAAGAAAAATCAACGATCCAAATTAAATCACAACGAATCATCAGCTGTTAAATTACGAACGTAACAAATTGAACGAAGTCACATAAAATTGGAGTCAGATCACTTTATTCATGGAGTCAGATTTAAAATTAGATGTTAATAAATTAAGTGAATTTAACAGAAATGCTGAAAAGGCTTACACGCAGAATCCTTCAACCAAGCCATTAGATTCCGTTTTTGGGCTAACGGATGGACCGTACAATCTTAAAAGCTTTGACACTGATTATATCCGATAGATGTTAGTGGTGTACAAAATCTCCAGACACGGGTTAAACAGGGTAACACAGAGAGAGAGCGAGAGAGAGAGAGAGAGAGAGAGAGAGAGAGAGAGAGAGAGAGAGAGAGAGAGAGAGAGAGAGAAAGTGTGCGAATACAAGAGAACATTTTCCTTGCTTTGCTGAAAGAGACTCCTCTTGTAGAAGTGCAGAAATCTCTGAAGTACACACACACTCACACAGAGAGACTTTGCCTCGGGATGGAGCAGCCCTCTTTCAAAACACACTTTAAGTGCTTTTCAGGGCTGCAGCAACAAACAGCAATCTGCATCAGTCGAGACCATTTCAGAGCCTCTCTGAGCTTCACAGGACTGCAGGGAGAGACAATAACAATTATTATGACTTTAAATATTGCTTGATAATAGAAAACTAGATTTATACATTTCCTGAAGGAAATATGAGTGTTCGTTCACGCTTCAATGCTAGGGTATTCATCCCTGGGTATTCATGCCTGCTGTGCAGTTGCTATAGTGTCCTCCTGTGTGACTTTTAGCATGTTGCTATGCTGTTGCCAGGTCATTGCAATGCATAGCTAAAGTGCTCCAAGTGGATTCTAGTGTTGCTATGCAGTTGCTAGGGTGTTTGCCAGGGTGTTGCTCTGCTTAGCTACAGTGCATAAAATGTTGTTTGCATGCTGCTATGCAGTGCTAAAATTCTACAAATGGGTTTTAGTGTTGCTATGCAATTGCTGTGCTGTTGCCAGGTCGTTGCTATGCATAGCTAAAGCGCTTCAAATGGTTTTAGTGAGTTGCTATGCAAAGTTTATTTGCTAGGGTGATGCTATGCATAGCTAAAGAGCACTAAATGTTGTTTGGCATGCTAATGTGTGGTTGCCAGGGTGTTTCTATGCAGTTTCAAAAGTATTGTTGGTGTTTGCCAGGGCATTGCTATGCAGTGTGCTGCTATGCAGTTGATAGGCAGTTTGCCAGGTTGTCACTATACATAAATAAAGTGTGCTTAAATTTTTTTTTTTAGCTTGTTGTGCAGTTGCTAAGCTGTTGTGGGCGTTCACCAGGGTGTTGCTATGCGTAGCTAAAGTGCACAAAATGTTGTTTGTATGCTGCTATGCTGTTGCCAGGTCGTTGCAATGCATAGCTAAAGTGCTCCAAGTGGATTTTAGTGTTGCAATGCAGTTGCTAGGGTGTCCACCAGGGTGTTGCTATGTGTAGCTAAAGTGCTTAAAATTGTTTTTAGTGCATTGATATGCATATACTAGTGTAATCACCAATCACTATGCAGTTTCTAAAGTATTGTTGGTGTTTGCTAGGGCATTGCTATCCAGTGTGTTGCAGTGCAGTTGCCAGGGTGTCGCTATACATAGATAATGTGCACTAAATATTTTTTAGCATGTTGCTGTGCAGTTGCTAAGGTGTTGTGGGTGTTCGCCAGGGTGTTCCTATGCATAGATAAAGTGCACAAAATGTTGTTTGCATGCTGCTATGCTGTTGCCAGGGTGTTGCTATGCATAGCTAAAGAGCACTAAATGTTGTTTGACATGTTAATATGTGGTTGCCAGGGTGTTGCTATGCAGTTTCTAAAGTGTTGTGGGTGTTTGCCAGGACGTTGCTATGCAGTGTGTTGTTATGCAGTTTGCCAGGGTTTCGCTATACATAGGTAAAGTGCACTAAATGTTTTTTAGCATGTTGTTGTGCAGTTGCTAATGTGCTGTGGGTGTTTGCCAAGGGGTTGCTATGCAATGCTAAAGTGATCCAATTGGTTTTTAGTGTGTTGCTATGCAGTTTTAAGGCTGTTTGCCTGGGTTTGCTACATGTAACTAAAGTTCACTAAATGTTTTTCGCATGTTGCAGTTTCTAAGGTGTTGTGGTTGGTCTATTTTTTTTTTTTTACTGTGCGGTTAGCTGTTAGCTGTGTGGTTGCTAGGGTGTTCGAGTGATTGAGTAAAAAAAAAGCCCACCAAATCTTTAGAACAGTGGTTTTGACATGGGTTTTTCAAATGAATTAATGTAGATGGAAAAGTGCTGATAATTTAGAAATAGCGCATTTTAAATGTCCTTAGCACAAACTTCTACTTCTACATACTTCTGGGATAATTGTTCGTTCAAATCTTTAACCTATAACACAATGAAGAGTAATAATGATACTTACCTTAGAAAATACCACTAATTACCATTAAAGCTGACAGTTCTCAAGGATAGTATGGAAATGGAACCTGAACTGTGATGAGAAACGAGAGAGACAGAGAGACAGAGAGAGAGTGAGAGAGAGAGAGAGAGAGAGACATAATTAGAGTTTCAAGAGTTGCAGTCGAACTCCAACACTCCTGACGGTGAGAATCTCCTGCAGGCCCGGATTTTCAGCTCTGGATGGTTCTATTTTAGGAGTCATGTGTCTGTTTGGCCCGGTTCCTGTGGTTCCTGTCGAGCTGATCTTCTGCTCGTGCGGCTTTACACACCATTTCTCTCCCTGACACTCAAATTTACATCCTGCCTGTTTTCCGCCTGACCTGCTTTTCCCATTGGCTGCTCCTGGCCTCGGCCAAATGACACTAACTAAATTAAGCCTAACTAAAACTCACAACGAGGAAACTCTTCGGATGTTGACCGCCGAGGTCTTCTTTTCCAGTGACTTGTCTTTAGAGCTGCACAATTCTGGATAAATTGAGAATCACGATTTTTTAGAGATCATAGAGATCATGATTCTCCCACAATCCTGAACAGACGAGAAAAATTAACAAAATAACATGTAATTTACTAGAGGTTCAGACAAAACATTAACTGCTGCAGTCTATTTAAAATGTTTAGTTAATTTGAATGAACTATTTTTTTTAAATCGGTTTGAATGAATGATTCAATGACTCACTTGTTTCATTACTGGATGAATCGGCGTTTTTGAACGAATCTGTTGAATGAATGATTCAATGACTTACATTTTTAAATCACTTGTCGCCACCTACTGGTGTAACGATGTAATTTATACAATCTTTATTTGAAGCGTCAAGTTACTTTCAAAAGGATTTGCTCCATTTTGATCGCTTCCGTAGACATCAGTGTTTATATCCAAGCTACAAACTTCTGTGATAATTTGAATATTTGTAACACTATTTGTAACACCAACACTGATCTGAATGTTTCGGTGTGATTTTGTCAAAGGTTTAATAAACAGCCATTCTCTCTGAAAATGCCATAAATTGATGGCATTTTCTTTGTTCGATCTCCGTTCAGTTTTGTTTTTCAGAACAATACATAAAAACACCACTTACGTACCTGAATGGTTGTAGGCAGATGGTTTGGAAAGGTGGCTTTAAAATATTCCTAGTTTCATTGAAATTCTTGTTTTATCTAGAGGCAGATTTTAATGTTCTACTGTACTTCAGAATGTTCTTCAAAACATCCTATGGGAAATAAAAACAGACACAAATGAGGTAATAGTTGACATACAGTAAGAATATAAAACATTTTTGACTTTTAATTGCAGATTTTGGTACCTTGTCAAATCTGAGCACAGTCTGAGACATTAAGATCTCCTCAGAGGAGACACATGTGAGATTACTGGGGTCTTTTTCTCAGAAAGAACATCTAAGAAGTCATTTTCTCTCTATTCAATATCTGTGATGTCTAGAAGAAATATTCCAGACATGCATGAGATCGTATTTGTTATTTATTTTCTCATAGAGCCTGAATTATAATAAGTACTCAATAGACCAAATCATATGCTCCAATATTAACAGTCCCATTTCCTTGATAAAATGCAAATGTTTCTAACTGATTTTCCTTCGAGAGACTGTGAAATGCAGGTTTCACAGCGTCTCATATTGCTGTGGCATTCAGGACACCACACACACACACTGAGCAGGTTTCTGTGATGTCTCTCATGCTGCTGGGATTCAAATGGGGAGCTTTATAACTGCAGTACTTTGTGATGACACATTTTCCTCAGATAAAAGTACATTTTCTCTGGTCTGACCTGAAAAAGAATGACCTGGTGCCCCGTCTGCTGTTTTCATGGTCTGTCTCTCGCCGCGAATGTGTGTATGCGTGTGCATGGCACCAGTTTGATTTGGTTTGTGTTCAGCGGCGAGTGGAGCGATATTGATGGAATGTCCCCCGTAGCCCAGAAAATTTAATTTCCCCAACAGTCGTCCACATCCCACAGTTCTTAGTCCTAACAGAATAACAGCTACATAGAGCAGTTCTGCTTTTACACACACATCCTGTATTTAAACAGTGAATGGTGAAACACATTATGTAGTGTTGATAACACCTTTCAATGCCACTCAGGCTAAGAATAAAAAAAGTCCCTAGGGCAAACATCCTAGCAACTACATAGAAACACTAAAAACCATTTGTAGAATGTTGGCGTTGCATAGCAATGCCCTGGCAACCGCATAGCAACAACATGCCAAACATCATGTGCCCGAAGCCTAAATTCTATAAGATCATTACAAATCACACTGTATGACATGGATCTAATAAACTTGAGTACGACATGTATGTAGACTGTACAATGATGACTCCTATTGAATCGTAGGCTATGACGTAAGTTAATATGTGCTAGTGGTAAACAAATAGCGCAAGATGAATCGCATTTTAGCAATTGTGGTTTTTACTTGTGCTGAAAAAAGAGGAGGAAGCGAAAGAGGGGAATATGGACGCAGTCATGGCTAGGGAAAAGAGGCCAACTTGGCATGACAAATTTTGCAAATGGAGCTTGAGGTAAGAAGTTTTAGCGCCATATCGCGTTGATCATTATGCCATTTCATGTTGCATTTTTATTGGGTAGTCAGTAGATGTAGGTCGTAGCAGCAAACACACTGTGAGATGATCGTGCTAAATTTATGACACTTTCAGAAAATTATTGCAGGCTATCTTTGGTCGCAAAACCGTGACAGTGGCCATCTTTGAACTTCTCTCGCTGTACGACGTAAGACCACCGTTTAGGAGCCACAACTACAGAAATCGCCACGATTAGTCATCTTTCATCTGGGACAGCCCAAAATCGTACAATGTGTACCGAGCATAAGGAGAGATGACTGGAAGGACGATGTGCGCAACAGACCCTGAGCGCCATTAACAAATGGCTTATCTTGTAAAATGTGTGGTCAGTACCGCCATTCCCTATACACAGAGTACGCGTGATCGCAAATTCGAATCTCAATTATCTCTGATACCCACAAATTTTATACAATATAATTACCCAAATATATAATTAATTTTAACAACTATTCAATAAGCCTCCTAAAGCATAATGAGGAAGTTTGTTTAACAGTTCATTTTAAATTGTACATAACCGAAAAATTATTCACGGCATAGTGAAAGAGTCAGTTATGAACTCAGTAACAACTCTGATTGATTCTCTAAGTGATTCTGATTCAATCTGCTAACTTCGAAGCGACTTCGAATCTTTTTGACTGACTCTTTAAAAAGAACCTTTTTCAAAAGAGTCATTCGTGAATCAAGACAGCACAACTTACATTGTGTTCATTGTTAAGGTGCGGTCATATTTATTATTGTACGGTGAATTTTCACGGGCAAGGTGTCCACACGATCAAGAGGGCAAAAGATTACCGCAGGCAGATTTGGAAACAGTTCAAGCTGGTCAGACATTTTCACTACATTGAACGATTGACAGCTGGTTGGTTTGAAAATCATTTTTGTGCATGCACAATTTTCATAATGTGATGATCACACCTTTACAGGTACATGCAGAAAACACTGGTGAGTGAAATTATATCTGCCGTAACCGTATATATGGAACCACAGTTTTCCTAACTAGATTTTAAATCGTCATTTTTGTTACCGCTGCAACTTTTTTTAATCGCAGGCGGGAATCTTTTTAATGGAGAAACTAAACTTGAAAATAAATATTCAAAGTCTTCAAAACCCAAAGTAGGTTAGTGTGAGGTGCAGAGCATGTCTTCTTAATTCATAATAAATGGCATACTGTGATTAATTTGTGTAATTTCTACAGTAATGTTTTGGTCTTCTGATCAGAGAGAGCTTTCTGAAAGAGCTAGTTTGTGCTGACACAATTTAATAACTTCAAATCATCTCTTAATGACTCCAAGCCGCATTCTAAATAAGATGAAACATTCACATGACTTCTGTGCACAATTACAGGCCTTCATTTCATTTACAGCTGAAAGTTCCTTTGAAAATAGTTATTTGATAAAACACTCTCTGGTTCGACCCTGCAGCAACCAAAACCTAAAACAGAAACTTAAATGGGAAGACGTTATTCAGAAATAAAGATCCTTACGACCTTAAAAGTGGCACATACAAATCAAAAAGTCAAAATGGAACCTTTACAAACTGCTTTTCCATAGCACATGTGGGTTGAATTTTAGGCCAAAATAGCATGCAAGGATCCACCAAAGCGTTTTTAACCAGCTGAAAATGGCAGCATTCTGCTGAAAACACCTTGTTGTGGGCACTTTAGAGCGCTTCGGCGGCGCAATGTTTTTTCAGTGCTATAATATGGAATATCCGCGGAACTGTTACTAGTATCTGATTTTGCAAATAGTTGGCTTCTGAATATAAAAATGTCGACACAATGTAACGTACTTGCTCTGGCACTAGTTTTGGATAAAGATATGTGCTTGTTTTCATTTGTATTTCATTCACAACGCAACCAAATACAGAAAAGCGCTGCAAATACTTACAACCCAACCAAATACAGAAACGCGCTGCAAATACTCACAACGCAACCAAATACAGAAACGCGCTGCAAATACTCACAACATCACCAAATACAGAAACGTGCTGCAAATACTCACAACGCAACCAAATACAGAAACGTGCTGCAAATACTCACAACGCAACCAAATACATAAACGCGCCGCAAATACTCACAACCCAACCAAATACAGAAACACGCTACAAATACTCACCACGCAACCAAATACAGAAACGTGCTGCAAATACTCACAATGCAACCAAATACAGACACGCTGCAAATACTTACAATGCAACCAAATACAGACACGCTGCAAATACTCACAACGCAACCAAATACAGAAACGCGCCGCAAATACTCACAACCCAACCAAATACAGAAACACGCTACAAATACTCACAACGCAACCAAATACAGAAACGTGCTGCAAATACTCACAACCCAACTAAATGCAGAAACGCACCGCAAATACTCACAACCCAACCAAATACAGAAACACGCTGCAAATACTCACAATGCAACCAAATACAGAAACACGCTGCAAATACTCACAACGCAACCAAATACAGAAACGTGCCGCAAATACTCACAACCCAACAAAATACAGAAACGCGCTGCAAATACTCACAACGCAACCAAATACAGAAACGCGCTGCAAATACTCACAACATCACCAAATACAGAAACGTGCTGCAAATACTCACAACGCAACCAAATACAGAAACGTGCTGCAAATACTCACAGCGCAACCAAATACATAAACACGCCGCAAATACTCACAACCCAACCAAATACAGAAACGTGCTGCAAATACTCACAACCCAACCAAATGCAGAAACGCACCTCAAATACTCATAACCCAACCAAATACAGAAACACGCTGCAAATACTCACAACGCAACCAAATACAGAAACATGCTGCAAATACTCACAACGCAACCAAATACAGAAACGCGCTGCAAATACTCACAACATCACCAAATACAGAAACGTGCTGCAAATACTCACAACGCAACCAAATACAGAAACGTGCTGCAAATACTCACAACGCAACCAAATACAGAAACACGCCGCAAATACTCACAACGCAACCAAATACAGAAACGCGCCGCAAATACTCACAACCCAACCAAATACAGAAACACGCTACAAATACTCACAACCCAACCAAATACAGAAACACGCTACAAATACTCACAACCCAACCAAATGCAGAAACGCACCTCAAATACTCACAACCCAACCAAATACAGAAACACGCTGCAAATACTCACAACGCAACCAAATACAGAAACGCGCTGCAAATACTCACAACGCAACCAAATACAGAAACGTGCTGTAAATACTCACAACCCAACCAAATACAGAAACACGCTGCAAATACTCACAACCCAACCAAATACAGAAACACGCTGCAAATACTTACAACGCAACCAAATACAGAAATACACTGCAAATACTCACAACCCAACCAAATACAGAAACATGCTGCAAATACTCACAACGCAACCAAATACAGAAATGCGCTGCAAATACTCACAACATCACCAAATACAGAAACGTGCTGCAAATACTCACAACGCAACCCAATACAGAAACGCGCTGCAAATACTTACAATGCAACCAAATACAGAAACGTACTGCAAATACTCACAATGCAACCAAATACAGAAACGTGCTGCAAATACTCACAATGCAACCAAATACAGAAACACTCTGCAAATACTCACAATGCAACCAAATACAGAAACGTTCTGCAAATACTCACAATGCAACCAAATACAGAAACGCGCTACAAATACTCACAATGCAACCAAATACAGAAACGTGCCGCAAATACTTACAATGCAACCAAATACAGACACGCTGCAAATACTTACAATGCAACCAAATACAGACACGCTGCAAATACTCACAACGCAACCAAATACAGAAACGCGCCGCAAATACTCACAACCCAACCAAATACAGAAACACGCTACAAATACTCACAACGCAACCAAATACAGAAACTGCTGCAAATACTCACAACCCAACCAAATGCAGAAACGCACCGCAAATACTCACAACCCAACCAAATACAGAAACGTGCAGCAAATACTCACAATGCAACCAAATACAGAAACGTGCTGCAACTACTCACACCGCAACGAAATACAGAAACGCGCCGCAAATACTCACAACCCAACCAAATACAGACACGCTGCACAAATACTCACAAATACTGCCACAAATACTCACAACATCACCAAATACAGACACGCTGCAAATACTCACAACCCAACCAAATACAGAAACGGTCTGCAAATACTAACAATGCAACCAAATACAGAAACGTGCTGCAAATACTCACAACACAACCAAATACAGAAACGCGCTGCAAATACTCACAACGCAACCAAATATAGAAACGCGCTGCAAATACTCACAACATCACCAAATACAGACACACTCTGCAAATACTCACAACACAGCCAAATACAGAAACGCACTGCAAATACTCACAATGCAACCAAATACAGAAACGTGCTGCAAATACTCACAATGCAACCAAATACAGAAACGTGCTGCAAATACTCACACCGCAACCAAATACAGAAACGTGCTGCAAATACTCACACCGCAACCAAATACAGAAACGTGCAGCAAATACTCACAATGCAACCAAATATAGAAACGTGCTGCAAATACTCACAATGCAACCAAATACAGAAACATGCTGCAAATACTCACAACGCAACCAAATACAGAAACGCGCTGCAAATACTCACAACATCACCAAATACAGAAACGTGCTGCAAATACTCACAACGCAACCAAATACAGAAACGTGCTGCAAATACTCACAACGCAACCAAATACAGAAACACGCCGCAAATACTCACAACGCAACCAAATACAGAAACGCGCCGCAAATACTCACAACCCAACCAAATACAGAAACACGCTACAAATACTCACAACCCAACCAAATACAGAAACACGCTACAAATACTCACAACCCAACCAAATGCAGAAACGCACCTCAAATACTCACAACCCAACCAAATACAGAAACACGCTGCAAATACTCACAACGCAACCAAATACAGAAACGCGCTGCAAATACTCACAACGCAACCAAATACAGAAACGTGCTGTAAATACTCACAACCCAACCAAATACAGAAACACGCTGCAAATACTCACAACCCAACCAAATACAGAAACACGCTGCAAATACTTACAACGCAACCAAATACAGAAATACACTGCAAATACTCACAACCCAACCAAATACAGAAACATGCTGCAAATACTCACAACGCAACCAAATACAGAAATGCGCTGCAAATACTCACAACATCACCAAATACAGAAACGTGCTGCAAATACTCACAACGCAACCCAATACAGAAACGCGCTGCAAATACTTACAATGCAACCAAATACAGAAACGTACTGCAAATACTCACAATGCAACCAAATACAGAAACGTGCTGCAAATACTCACAATGCAACCAAATACAGAAACACTCTGCAAATACTCACAATGCAACCAAATACAGAAACGTTCTGCAAATACTCACAATGCAACCAAATACAGAAACGCGCTACAAATACTCACAATGCAACCAAATACAGAAACGTGCCGCAAATACTTACAATGCAACCAAATACAGACACGCTGCAAATACTTACAATGCAACCAAATACAGACACGCTGCAAATACTCACAACGCAACCAAATACAGAAACGCGCCGCAAATACTCACAACCCAACCAAATACAGAAACACGCTACAAATACTCACAACGCAACCAAATACAGAAACTGCTGCAAATACTCACAACCCAACCAAATGCAGAAACGCACCGCAAATACTCACAACCCAACCAAATACAGAAACGTGCAGCAAATACTCACAATGCAACCAAATACAGAAACGTGCTGCAACTACTCACACCGCAACGAAATACAGAAACGCGCCGCAAATACTCACAACCCAACCAAATACAGACACGCTGCACAAATACTCACAAATACTGCCACAAATACTCACAACATCACCAAATACAGACACGCTGCAAATACTCACAACCCAACCAAATACAGAAACGGTCTGCAAATACTAACAATGCAACCAAATACAGAAACGTGCTGCAAATACTCACAACACAACCAAATACAGAAACGCGCTGCAAATACTCACAACGCAACCAAATATAGAAACGCGCTGCAAATACTCACAACATCACCAAATACAGACACACTCTGCAAATACTCACAACACAGCCAAATACAGAAACGCACTGCAAATACTCACAATGCAACCAAATACAGAAACGTGCTGCAAATACTCACAATGCAACCAAATACAGAAACGTGCTGCAAATACTCACACCGCAACCAAATACAGAAACGTGCTGCAAATACTCACACCGCAACCAAATACAGAAACGTGCAGCAAATACTCACAATGCAACCAAATATAGAAACGTGCTGCAAATACTCACAATGCAACCAAATACAGAAACGCGCCGCAAATACTCACAACCCAACCAAATACAGACACGCTGCAAATACTCACAACGCAACCAAATACAGAAACACGCTGCAAATACTCACAACGCAACCAAATACAGAAACGTGCCACAAATACTCACAACATCACCAAATACAGACACGCTGTAAATAGTCACAATCCAACCAAATACAGAAACGGTCTGCAAATACTCACAACCCAACCAAATACAGACACGCTGCAAATACTCACAACGCAACCAAATACAGAAACGTGCTGCAAATACTCACAACATCACCAAATACAGACACACTCTGCAAATACTCACAACACAACCAAATACAGAAACGGTCTGTAAATACTCACAATGTAACCAATTACAAAAATGCAACATGAATGCAAATTGAAACAATTGGAAAAATACGCTAGCCTCTGGAAAAAAATTCTTTGGTGGACACACTGCCTTACAGTACTTAAAAAAACACCAGAAATTGTGTGCTGTGGACCTTTAGCAAGGTATTTTCAGTGTACTATGATTTGGGACATACTAATCCCAATCTTGACTGCCATTTAGGACAGATAGTGCGCAAATTGTTATTCATCCCAGGTCATCTAAGGATCCTCATTAAATAAAAACCTCAAGCTAATGCGGCTGTTAAAAGGTCTACAGCAATATCATTTCCGCTGATATGAAAAACATGTCTGATAGGCCATTTGTGATTTGAGTTATTGAGATTACTAAATTAGGCTTCCTTTTAAAAATAAATATTGTCCTTTATTATACAAAGCTGTGGTAGCAAAACTAATCAAAAGATATTATAAGAAACCCTTTGTTCACCTTTTCGGCTTTGTTACCTAAATTAGAACTGGGACAGGAAAGATAACACACTCATCTGAGTATATCCCCATCATAAATGCAGAATGAAATGATCCAGCTATATTAGTAGAGTGTAATTAAAGGGGCAGAAGGGTTTGTTAACCCTGATGTATTAACGAGAGGACAGACTGCAGTAACAGGCTGGAGAGAGGGCTAATTAACTCATGAACACATGCACATCTCGAGAGTTCGCGCAGGGTCGTGTATGTTTGTGCGTTCTGTCGTATTATTTAGTGTAAGTAGTTGTACAGTGTTGTTGAGCCATGGAGTAGTTGACCTGAGAGAGAAAACTGGGCGTAGAAGAGTTTAATGTTGAAAGAGACAGAATTAGCGATTGTGGCATATATCCAAGTGAAACGCCTTCTCGAACAAGAAAAATGGGGCGTGACTTGATTTTGTCCATAGGGAACTGATTGGTGGATCTCATGTGAGTGACAGGTAAGTAAACACATCATCAGAGAAGAGAAGTCGCTGCAAGAGGGAGGGGAAGTTACTTTGATTAAAGATTATGAGGGCATGTGAATATAAAAAAAAAATAATGATGTGTACAGATAAATAATTTTAAATAAATACTGCAATATTCCATAAAAAACAAAACTGGTCAATTTTGATTTCATAGTGACTTTAAGCTAATAGCCTGCTGGAGCGCCTCTTGTAGCTGCACTGAGAATGCAATGCACTTTGCTTTATAAATTGCAGTCTAACACATTTTGGGCACACTTGTTCCACTGTTCTTAAAAAGAAAAGAAAAAACATTCGGTTACACTTTATTTTAACATGCCGTAGTTACATTATACTTACTCAAATAAGTACTGAGTAATATTAATTAACTACATGTACTTACTATAGAGTTACGGGTAGGGTTTGGTTTAGGGTTTGGTTTAATTATTATGCATAATTTACTGTTATTACTATAGTACATGTAGTAACGTGTAACTACGTCACCTTAAAGTGTTACCAAACATTCAGTTATTCTGAATGCATTCCTATGAATAGGCATATCATAACATGAAAATGAGAAAAAACGAAGGCAGTCCATGTGAGAGTGACTGAAAGCTTCACTATTTCTAGCGGTTCTTTTGGGTGATTCATAAATTACTTACAGGAACAGCCATCAATAAAATCTGTGCTGTGAACAAGTTCATTTGTTACGTCAATTTGATGATTGATTTCCACATTGAGCTGATTCGTTTCAAAAGTTTGCGCTGCACATTAACTATTCATATTCATAATCTGTGCCAGTCACAGTGCTATAAAAAAGCCAGCATTAATATAATTTTGGAAATGCATCAAAGTGCAACAGCGATTAATTAAAATCACTAAAATAGTTTGTATAATTTCATACAAAAAATCTTAAGTGTAAATGTAGGTCTAAACAGAAAATCAAATTCCTTCAAATTCATACTTCCTCCACGAACCTACGTAGGTTTGTAACAAATTTACATAATGCCAGCTTATGGTCTTCATTGGCTACGTCTACTTTGACCCTTAAACACTGTAGTTGTAGCTGCGGCCTGGAAGAGTTTTGCTCGTGTTGAAGCCGTTTTCTGCGCTGCAAAAGCAAATTCACTTTGATGCACTTCAAAAGGATGGACTCAACAGAGCCCTGCACGGGCCTCAAATCTAGGCCCTAGCTCGGCCCTGGCCCGAGACACTCAGGCCCTAGGTTGGCCCGTGTCCGACAGCTTATCAAAATTCTCGGCCCGAGTCCGACTGGAGCCCGTTTTGTTTATTTTTTTTTTTATCCTCCCTGTTACACTGCAGCCATTAAAATAGTTCCTTTTTGTTTTTAATGTCAAAGTAGTTATATTTATTTTCGTTTCTTTATTAAGTTAATTTAGAAAAATGTTTTTTAAATTGACATCCAAGCGGCCAGCGGCCGACAGTAAGTTGACCACATATTTGATCAATTTAGCCTCTCAAATCAACACTTGACTTGTCTTGCTTATAATAAAATCCATAGATATAAAACACTTCAAGCATATCACAATGTTAGTTTAAACGTTTACTATCACCACCACAGTAAAAAGGCATTTTGACAAGTTGAGGCAGGCTGCTACTGCTCGCAACGGCGCTCGCAACGGCGCTCGCAAACAAAACGGGCTATACAATCTAAACAAATAAACAAAATAAAAAACATGCAGATTGTCTTACCTTACACCTCTCCGCAAAATGAATATAAATCCGATCTTCAATTCCCGCGCTATATGCACATTTACCGGCGTTCACGTCAACGAAAGCAACAGATATGAGCTGCATTTTATTTATCATCAGCTAATTTCAAGATCAAAGACCGCAATAGGAGAAAGAGCGACCTAAGCACTGGTAAGATCATAGTCTCATTAGTTTTAATGAAGATGATTGTGTTTTTGAGCATCTAAGACTTACTTTCAGTTTCACTTGCGGCTGTTTGCGTGTTGGCTTGCTTTAGAGATACTCATTTGCGGCGATGCGTGTTGCAGTAGCGCCGACATATCTGGCTACAACATGTCATATATAGCCTAACACGCTCTCACATGTTTATTTTTTAACAATTTATCAGGAGTAAAATGTACATATGTGATTTAAACAACCAGATGCATTTACACTTGTCCAGTTTCATCTGAAATGCGTCCCAGACCACCCTCTGAATTAGTTTGTTTGACTGATCGGATTTAAATTCATCTCGAAAGAATTTCGGAAGGCATTTTTTGGAAAATTTCTTTTCACAATCGGATAGATATCTGATCAGTGAAAATGAATGAAGTGACCAGTTGTAAAAAGGCCATAACTCTTGCAGCTGTGCTGAAGGAACGCTCGCTGCTGCTGCTGCTGGCGGGGACTCTAGACACCGTGCGAGCCAGTCTTAACAGTCGTGGTAGCATGGTCTCGTGTTGTTTCCACCAGCGCAGCACATCTCATAGTTTCTTTTAATTAATTAATGTCTAAAATATAAAAAGAAGGAGAAGCCTAAAACAGGCCCGAAGCCCGGCCCGCATGTGAGGTATGACGTGAAAATTGGCCCGAAGCCCGGCCCTAGGGGCGTAAATAAGTCAGGGCCCGTCAGGCTCAGGCTGAAATGCAGGACTCTAGTACTCGAGCTTGAATTGATACTACAAAACCGACGCCATCGTTACTGTTCGTATCACTGTGTATCAAGTGCTGAGGAAGATCCGGATCTGAAGTTCACATATGGTAATGGCCGTTTTGTTTCCGACACGTGCTGTAAGGGGTCGACCAATCAGAACAGAGTAGACCAATCAGAACAGACTGGGCGTTCTGACCAGTCACAACAGACTGGGCGTTCTGACCAATCAGAGCAGAGTAGACCAATCACAACAGACTGGGCGTTCTGACCAGTCACAACAGACTGGGCGTTCTGACCAATCAGAGCAGAGTAGACCAATCACAACAGACTGGGCCATCCGACCAATCAGAGCAGAGTAGACCAATCGCAACAGACTGGGCGTTCTGACCAATCACAACAGACTGGGTGTTCTGACCAATCAGAGCAGAGTAGACCAATCACAACAGGCTGGGCCATCTGACCAATCAGAGCAGAGTAGACCAATCACAACAGACTGAGCTTTCTGACCAATCAGAGCAGAGTAGACCAACCACAACAGACTGAGCTTTCTGACCAATCAGAGCAGAGTAGACCAATCACAACAGACTGGGCCATCTGACCAATCAGAGCAGAGTAGACCAATCACAACAGACTGGTCCATCTAACCAATCAGAGCAGAGAAGACCTATCACAATAGAATGGTCCATCTAACCAATCAGAGCAGAGTAGACCAATCACAACAGACTGGGATTTCTGACCAATCAGAGCAGAGTAGACCAATCACAACAGACTGGGCCGTCTGACCAATCAGAGCAGAGTAGACCAATCACAACAGACTGGGCCATCTGACCAATCAGAGCAGAGTAGACCAATCACAACAGAACACCAATCAGATACTACCTGCTAATTCTGATAGAAACATAAGCATTGAATTGAATATTTTATGATATTATATTAAGGTCTTTGCATTGAGATCAGGTGAATCCAGTGCTATTTTAGTATTATTTATAGCCTATATTTTATTATTTGAATTTCAGTTTAATTTTAGTTAAAGCTTTATACATATGCTTTTCATTATGTGTTTAAATATTTTCATATTTATTTTTAATTCCGTTTTAGTTCTAATAATTTAGTACTAAACTTATTTATTTTAGTTAATTGCCAAGGCTCCTTTTCCCTTTTTCATAATTTTTTAAAATTTAAGTTTTTCATCTAATATTTATATTTTATTTCAGCTTTATTTCAATTACCAAAACTTTTTTTAATAGCTTTAGTTTCAGTTCACAATATCAGTTGAGTGGATGGCAGGAGTCTACAGATACCAGGCAGGAGTTTAAGGATTTAATGATCCTACGTTCACATCCTTCCCTACAAATGACCTGCCATTAATTGAGAAGATGAAGATATCGGTCCTCTCAGAAACCAAACCTAACAAGAAACATCAATTACACTTATTTTTACTTGGTTAGAGTACCTCTTTTTTTTCCCCCAGAGTGCTCTGCTCTGCGGTGAGTAATGTTCAGCTCTTGTCAAATCCACTGTGGCCGCTGGCACCTCGCCGGTACAGAAAGCACCCTGGCCGTGAAGCCTGGCAGTGTTAGTCAGAGAAAAGTCCAGCACTCAAATTCTAAGATCATTACTGAAGACATCTCCACAGGCACACTCAGTTCCCACATCTGAGGGAGCAGAACCTTGTTCCTGAGCTTAAAGGACAAATTATCATTTTGGAGGTCTGAAGAAGGTTTTTGAGTAATGTTGCTAATTACGAAGGAAATTATGTCATGATAACTGTGTTTGATGGCATCACAGGAACATAAACCCTTCACTAGCGACCATCCTGAGCGGTGACGTCAAAGACAATAGACAGGAAAAAGTAAGCTTTTAAAGGGATAGTTCACCCATAAAAGAAAATTCTGTCATCATTTACTCACCCTCAAGTTGTTCCAAACCTGTATGAGTTTCTTTCTCCTGCTGAACAAAAAATAAGATATTTTGAAGAATGTTGGTAACCAAACAGTTGATGGGCCCCATTGACTTCCATAGTCATATTTTCATATTTTTTTCCTACCATAGAAATCAGTGAGGCCCATCAACGTTTTGGTTATCCATATTCTTCAAAATATCTTTGAGGGTGAGTAAATGATGACAGATTTTCCTTTTTGGGTGAACTATCCCTTTAAGAGCCTATAAAAAGAAATATAATCATTATATCATTTCAAAATACACTGTATTTGTATCCAATGAAAGCAACCCAATTCAAATGGGTTTTGAACAATGAGGACGAGTAAATGACTCAATTTAAATTTTGAGTGAACTAGCTTTTTAGTCTCTCTGGTCTAATGAAATAATGAAGAGACAGGGTAAATCTAACAGGTTAAATTATTGAAATATTTGCTTGTGGATTTTCCACATATTTATTTATTTTTTTAAATTATTTATTTATTTATATATAAGCATATACAGTGGGGAGAACAAGTATTTGATACACTGCCGATTTTGCAGGTTTTTCTACTTACAAAGCATGTAGAGGTCTGTAATTTTTATCATAGGTACACTTCAACTGTGAGAGACGGAATCTAAAACAAGAAATCCAGAAAATCACATTGTATGATTTTTAAATAATTAATTTGCATTTTATTGCATGACATAAGTATTTGATCACCTACCAACCAGTAAGAATTCCGGCTCTCACAGACCTGTTAGTTTTTATTTAAGAAGCCCTCCTGTTCTCCACTCATTACCTGTATTAATTGCACCTGTTTGAACTCGTTACCTGTATAAAAGACACCTGTCCACACACTCAATCAAACAGACTCCAACCTCTCCACAATGGCCAAGACCAGAGAGCTGTGTAAGGACATCAGGGATTATTAGAAAATGGAAGAAGTTCAAGATGACGGTCAATCTCCCTCGGTCTGGGGCACCATGCAAGATCTCACCTCGTGGGGCATCAATGATCATGAGGAAGGTGAGGGATCAGCCCAGAACTACACGGCAGGACCTGGTCAATGACCTGAAGAGAGCTTGGACCACAGTCTCAAAGAAAACCATTAATAACACACTACGCCGTCATGGATTAAAATCCTGCAGTGCACGCAAGGTCCCCCTGCTTAAGCCAGCACACGTCCAGGCCCGTCTGAAGTTTGCCAATGACCATCTGGATGATCCAGAGGAGGAATGGGAGAAGGTCATGTGGTCTGATGAGACAAAAATAGAGCTTTTTGTAAAAAATAGAACTCCACTCGCCGTGTTTGGAGGAAGAAGAAGGATGAGTACAACCCCAAGAACACCATCCCAACTGTGAAGCATGGAGGTGGAAACATCATTCTTTGGGGATGCCTTTCTGCAAAGGGGACAGGACGACTGCACCGTATTGAGGGGAGGATGAATGGGGCCATGTATCGCGAGATCTTGGCCAACAACCTTCCCTCAGTAAGAGCACTGAAGATGGGTCGTGGCTGGGTCTTCCAGCATGACAACGACAAACACACAGACAGGGCAACTAAGGAGTGGCTCCGTAAGAAGCATCTCAAGGTCCTGGAGTGGCCTAGCCAGTCTCCAGACCTGAACCCAATAGAAAATCTTTGGAAGGAGCTGAAAGTCCGTATTGCCCAGCGACAGCCCTGAAACCTGAAGGATCTGGAGAAGGTCTGTATGGAGGAGTGGGCCAAAATCCCTGCTGCAGTGTGTGCAAACCTGGTCAAGAACTACAGGAAACGTATGATCTCTGTAATTGCAAACAAAGGTTTCTGTACCAAATATTAAGTTCTGCTTTTCTGATGTATCAAATACTTATGTCATGCAATAAAATGCAAATTAATTACTTAAAAATCATACAATGTGATTTTCTGGATTTTTGTTTTAGATTCCGTCACTCACAGTTGAAGAGTACCTATGATAAAAATTACAGACTTCTACATGCTTTGTAAGTGGGCAAACCTGCAAAATCGGCAGTGTATCAAATACTTGTTCTCCCCACTGTAGATACACTATATTGCCAAGAGTATTGGGACACCCCTCCAAATGAATTCAGGTGTTCCAATCACTTCCATGGCCAAAGGTGTATAAAATCAAGCACCTAGGCATGCAGACGCTTCTACAAACATTTGTGAAAGAATGGGTCGCTCTCAGGAGCTCAGTGAATTCAAGCGTGGTACCGTGATAGGTTGCCACCTGTGCAATAAATTCATTCGTGAAATTTCCTCACTACTAAATATTCCACAGTCAACTGTTAGTGGTATTATAACAAAGTGGAAGCAATTGGGAACAACAGCAACTCAGCCACGAAGTGGTAGGCCACGTAAAATCACAGAGCGGGGTCAGCACATGCTGAGGCGCACAGTGCGCAGAAGTCGCCAACTTTCTGCAGAGTCAATAGCTACAGACCTCCAAACTTTGTGTGGCCTTCAGATTAGCTCAAGAACAGTGCGTAGAGAGCTTCATGGAATGGGTTTCCATGGCCGAACAGCTGCATCCAAGCCTTACATCACCAAGTGTAATGCAAAGCCTCGGATGCAGCTCGCCACTGGACTCTAGAGCAGTGGAGACGTGTTCTCTGGAGTGACCAATCACGCTTCTCTGTCTGGCAATCCGATGGACAAATCTGGGTTTGGTGGTTGCCAGGAGAATGGTACTTGCCTGACTGCATTGTGCCAAGTGTAAAGTTTGATGGAGGGGGGATTATGGTGTGGGGTTGTTTTTCAGGGGTTGGGCTTGGCCCCTTAGTTCCAGTGAAAGGAACTCTTAATGCTTCAGCATACCAAGACATTTTGGACAATTTCATGCTCCCAACTTTGTGGGAACAGTTTGGGGATGGCCCCTTCCTGTTCCAACATGACTGCGCACCAGTGCACAAAGCAAGGTCCATAAAGACATGGATGAGTGAGTTTGGTGTGGAGGAACTTGACTGGCCTGCAGAGTCCTGACCTCAACCCGATAGAACACCTTTGGGATGAATTAGAGCGGAGACTGCGAGCCAGGCCTTCTCGTCCAACATCAGTGCCTGACCTCACAAATGCACTTCTAGAAGAATGGTAAAAAATTCCCATAAACACACTCCTAAACCTTGTGGAAAGCCTTCCCAGAAGAGTTGAAGCTGTTATAGCTGCAAACGGTGGGCCATTAAAGTTCATGTGCATGTAAAGGCAGACGTCCCAAAACTTTTGGCAATATAGTGTATATTAGAAAGAAGTAAAATAAATGATTAAAATGTAATAAAAAAAAAATCCTAACCATTAAGACGAAAGTAGTTTTAAAAAATTAAGGTTAAAGGAATATTTCATCCAAAAATGACAATTTTTAAGACATTTAGAAGTGGTACATATGACTCTATACATCGCTCTTTAATAACTTCAAGTCTTTTGATGTTATTTAAGATATTGAAGAATAGAAGAAGAAAAAAAATACAGGTTTTTGAACTATCCCTTTAAAGCTGGGATATAATTGTAAACATGTTAAATACAGTCAAAAAAGAGTGAAATATCTGTGGAGTGAAACTGACCTGAACAAATAATTCCAATCTAAGCTGTATTAATCAGTATTAATGAGGAAATGTAAATGAGATGGGTCTGTTCTGACTGCTACAGCGTGGGTAATTGTTCCCAAGGGTGTCCTGAAATTTAAATTCCTTTTATTTATTTATTATATTTAAAAACTTTTTTATTTAATGGAGCTAAAAGAAAGAAACAGGTATCAGTCAAACTCTAACGTGTTATGTTTACTATGCAGCACATCATGTCCCCATTATATTTGTCTAAATATTCTAGAGCTTTCAGTTTTTAAATATACAAATCAAAATGTATTATCATAAATCTAATGAACACTGAGTGAAAATTCACTATAAATATTAAATCATTTCCCTACTTTGCTTAAAGTGGATGTTTGCATTTTTGTCATGTCTCTGGGTGATTAAACTGGAAATTTATTAAGAAATATTCAAATAACAATAGCGTTCAGCAGTTTGGATCCGTAAGATTTTTGAAATGTTTTTGAAAGAAGTCACCAAGGCTTAATTTATTTGAACAAACATACAGTAAAAACAGTAACATTTTGAAATATTATTTCAATTTAAAAGAACTGTTTTCTATTTGAATATACACTCACCTAAAGGATTATTAGGAACACCATACTAATACTGTGTTTGACCCCCTTTCGCCTTCAGAACTGCCTTAATTCTACGTGGCATTGATTCAACAAGGTGCTGAAAGCATTCTTTAGAAATGTTGGCCCATATTGATAGGATAGCATCTTGCAGTTGATGGAGATTTGTGGGATGCACATCCAGGGCACGAAGCTCCCGTTCCACCACATCCCAAAGATGCTCTATTGGGTTGAGATCTGGTGACTGTGGGGGCCATTTTAGTACAGTGAACTCATTGTCATGTTCAAGAAACCAATTTGAAATGATTCGAGCTTTGTGACATGGTGCATTATCCTGCTGGAAGTAGCCATCAGAGGATGGGTACATGGTGGTCATAAAGGGATGGACATGGTCAGAAACAATGCTCAGGTAGGCCGTGGCATTTAAACGATGCCCAATTGGCACTAAGGGGCCTAAAGTGTGCCAAGAAAACATCCCCCACACCATTACACCACCACCACCAGCCTGCACAGTGGTAACAAGGCATGATGGATCCATGTTCTCATTCTGTTTACGCCAAATTCTGACTCTACCATCTGAATGTCTCAACAGAAATCGAGACTCATCAGACCAGGCAACATTTTTCCAGTCTTCAACTGTCCAATTTTGGTGAGCTCGTGCAAATTGTAGCCTCTTTTTCCTATTTGTAGTGGAGATGAGTGGTACCCGGTGGGGTCTTCTGCTGTTGTAGCCCATCCGCCTCAAGGTTGTGCGTGTTGTGGCTTCACAAATGCTTTGCTGCATACCTCGGTTGTAACGAGTGGTTATTTCAGTCAAAGTTGCTCTTCTATCAGCTTGAATCAGTCGGCCCATTCTCCTCTGACCTCTAGCATCAACAAGGCATTTTCGCCCACAGGACTGCCGCATACTGGATGTTTTTCCCTTTTCACACCATTCTTTGTAAACTCTAGAAATGGTTGTGCGTGAAAATCCCAGTAACTGAGCAGATTGTGAAATACTCAGACCGGCCCGTCTGGCACCAACAACCATGCCACGCTCAAAATTGCTTAAATCACCTTTCTTTCCCATTCTGACATTCAGTTTGGAGTTCAGGAGATTGTCTTGACCAGGACCACACCCCTAAATGCATTGAAGCAACTGCCATGTGATTGGTTGATTAGATAATTGCATTAATGAGAAATTGAACAGGTGTTCCTAATAATCCTTTAGGTGAGTGTATTGTAAAATGTAATTTATTCCTGTGATTAAAGCTGAATTTTCAGCATCATTACTCCAGTCTTCAGTGTCACATGATCTTTCAGAAATCATTCTAATATGATGATTTAAAGAGACATGTATTATCAATGTTGGAAACAGTTGTGCTGCTTGATATTTTTGTGGAACTGTTTATTTTTAGGGTTCTTTGATGAATAGAAAGTTTAAGAACAGCATTTATACAACTTTAAACAAAACAACTGTTTTAAACAACTTTAAACTTAAAACAACTTTTGTAACATTATAAATATCTTTACTGTCACTTCTGATCAATTTAATACATCATTACTGAATAAAAGTATTCATTTCTTTAAAAAAAAAATTATGGTTAATGCTGCTTTTAGAATAATGTTGTAATGTTGTAGAATAATGTTGAGAAAGTGCACAAACTTGACCAGAACATATTTCTAAAGTCTGCTAAGTTGCAACACATTAAAAATAATTGACATGAGAAATTAAATTTTCCTTGATCTTTTGACATATATGAGGTATTTGTACCATTAAAACATCCTGCAAGTTTCAGAGCCCTCCTAATTATAAACAAAGCATGAATCTAATCAAGTTCCAAAAACAACTCGTTTTGATATTGCGGGATCTGTGACGTCACACGGGCAAATACATTTGCATATGCCTGCCTCCATAGCAAGACATCGACGAATAGTTATACATCATCGCACAATAGGCCCCGCCCACTGCCATTCAGTCACTTAACGGCTGACATTTGCCTACACTTGATGTGAGCGTCGCGTCAAAAGCAAATAGAACCCATTATAATCACTGACGTCATCTACACTGGATACAATTTACAGATGCGCATTCAGTTTCTAAAATATTCCACACATTTGAGTCTGTCGACAACAGGACAAATGGAAGGGTGGAGGAACGTTCGCTTTGACACGTCCATTTTAAACAGCTTGTTTGTGTCTCTGCACAGTGGATGGTGTATTTTAATGGCGTCCCGGATCGCGTCGGAGGATGATATGTTTGTTCTGAGCATTTTATTCTGTAAACGAGGCACAGTGTAACGGAGAATTCGCAAAGAAACTTTTGTTAAAAGATAAAACAGACCTGTATTGGATCTGACAGCAGCTCGCAAACCGTAAGTAAATGATTTCCTAATGCTTTGTTTGTAAATTACAGTTTTATATGGATGTTTCAAAACACTTGCAATAGCGAGTGGGCATTGATACCGTTTCCTATGCAATGACATTAGCCAATCATTTACTGACACGCCTTAAAAGAGCCGCCCCTTAAAAACGGATCATTTCAGACAGAGGATCAGAATGAGGGTTGAAAACAATTGATTTTCCACATTTGTTTTGGGGGGAAAAAAACAATATTATAAGTGAACTTCAAGGGACATAATAATAAAAAAAATCCATGTCATGATCCGTTTAAAAAGGTAGTGCATAACCGTTGAACACATGACCCAGTTTCTGTTTAGTTTTGGATTAGACTCAAATGTTATCAGACATGTTGGTTCAGCAACCCCTCAGTGTAATAACCCGTTTCCCCGCAGCCTCGGGCCGTCCCATCCACCGCACCTGATCATACCCGTACCTGATCATTTCCTGATTAGCCTGTCACCACTGTGCTTTGTGGCCCTTAAAGCCTGTATATTCTCTGCGGCTGCTCCGACGCAGGTTGACATTTCCCTCCGTAGATAAGTGTTTTTCCTCCAGGCCTCAGCGGGGGATATCAGCGGCGAGACGAGATGCTGTAATGACCGCCGGTAAACAAACAGGCTGCTCTCGTGCACTGGAGGAATACCAAAGTAAAATGGAGGTTAAATGTAGTCTCTAGAACAAATTACAAACATATTTACATTAGAAAGTGCAGTTCATATTGGAATTTAAGCCGGTTCAAACTGGTCTAAACCAGCGGGGTTGTTTACGGCACTGGGTGTACGTGCGTTTTGTGTCTGATTGGAGCGAGCAAACAAAGATATCAGCTATTGTGCTTGGATCCATCCCCAGAGAAGGGAGGAAAAGTAAATTTGTTCTTATTTAACCGGAGCTGTCCGTTCAGTTCCGCCTCAGTGGGTTAAACCCAGCGGGAAGTCCTCTGGGAATCTGTTGCTGCCCTCCCGCGTTCGCCTTTACCTACCTCGCTTCCCCTCTCTCGCATTATTCATAATTTAATCTCACATTCCCTCTGTGTAAATACAGGCCTTTTCGTCAGTCCCTTCCTGTCAGCAAATACACCGCTTCACTGACATGAAAAAATCCTGTCGGCTGGAATTTTAAAAATCATAATATTATAATTTAATCTAAACACCTTTGAACTGCTCTTCACTCTTCATTAATATGTTATAGTCCGGCCCAGACGGAAGCTGCAGACTTTCCCTGCATTTTCTGCACCGACAATCTGCGGAAAGGGTGGAAATATGATCAAATGTGTTAAACCGGGGTGTCTGCGGATTATTAAAGAGCAAGAGCATTGGAATCACTTTTTAAGGTTCACAAATTCACATTTCACAAATGTAAGGCCATAAAAAGTCTTAAATGTCTTAAGTAGCACTGAAAAGTGTAGCCTAGTTTATGGAGGTCTTAAATAACACTTTTACTATGGCAGTTTCACGCAGCTGAGTTAAGTGGGCTCTGAGATAAAGACGCAGTGCTACATGTAAATGAAGTGCTATTAGAGACACCTTAAAATGTGTCGTTGTCACTCGGTTTGGTTTTTTATTGGCTGTGCATGAAAATTAAGAATCAGCTTTTGAACTAGAAATATACTTTGCTGCATTAAAGTGTGTAAACACATGTTCATGGTATATACAGTGATTCAGATTCTGTACTGCCTTTGCACTGTCAATATGGCTATAAACTGCATTTTATACTGATTTATATGGTAACCACTGCAGCAGAAAATAAATAAATACAATCACCTTTTTAAACTTTTGTAAAATATTATATCTCACTAAAAATATCAGGATATTTTTCTTTATCTTCCAGCCATCTTTCATCACCATTCATATGATATTCAACATATTAATGTTGTGTCTTTTAAAATTTGCATTAAAATATCTTATACTTTATCTTATCTTTTTTATTATTATTATTTTATATTTACTCTTCCTTCATGCCATTTCGGTATTCATGGAAAATATAAAATAAAATATAAATAATAATAAGCAGAAAATAAATAAATATATAAAATCACCTTTCTAAGCCTTCATAGAATATTACATCACTAAAAATATCAGGATATTTTTCTTTATTTTCCCAGCCATCTTTCATCGCCGTTCATATCCAACATATTAATGTTGTGTTAAAACTTAACTAATTGATAAATATTATTATATTACAATTTTTTTATCTCAGTTTTATTGCTGTCTTTTAAAATTTGCATTAAAAAAATCTTAAAATGTCTTAAAATTGATCTAATATTATTTATTTTTTAATCTTATATTCACTCTTCCTGGTAGCTGAAAGCATATTTTTTAAGCCATTTCAGCATTAAAGTCTGTATTCATGGCAAATATAAAATAAAATATAAATAATAATAATAATAATAATAATAATAATAATAATAATAATAATAATAATAAAATAATACAACATTCAGTTAAACTTCTGACAATATTACAAAATCAAATATATAAAACCTTTCAATTTAATATTTGACATACATTTTAAAATTGTGTGAAACTGTTTTAAAAACATCTATTAATTACATTTCTCAATAAAACCATTTTTAATGAAACTATTAATTTTATTCAGCATGAATGCATTTTGACTGATCATAAATGCTGTTCTTGGTGAGCAAAAGATTCTTCTTTCAGAAACATGGAGAAAAAAACGCATATAGCTACTATAAAACAAATTTTTTTACCTATGAAACGTATTTAAACTTCATATGAATTGTATGACAATTAATATATCACAAACAAAACAACTTGAATTATTCTGTTTATATGTTAACTCGAACTCCACCTGTAAAATGAATCGCGAGGTTTCACCACTCTGGGTCACATGACCATAAACGATAAAATTACTTCCTTGAAGTGACTATTGCATGTACCCTTCACTAACGGACTTGGAAGGGTCCTTTGTGAAGAGATTCAGGTATTCACTTTCATTTGGAACGCTCCTACAAATGTCCCGAAGTGCCCTTTGGAATTGCGTAATGTGAGATTTCTAATTGAAACATGATATTCAAAGAGAAAAAGTGTAGGATGGGATGGGATTATATCTATTGGGAATTTATTGGATTGTGAAAAGTGAGCATTACATACCAGAATGAAGTCAGGTGGTTCCATCACATTCTGAACAGCGCCCTCTGGTGTTCTGGAGGTGATGTCGGTGCAGGCAGGAAATGGCAGCGTGCTCCTGTAAAGGCAGCTTCCTGTGTTCCAGGGCAGCAGACAGGTGGATGCTGGTGTAATGAAGCTTAACGGCCAGCCGTGACCCAGTGACCTGTGACCTCATGCTGTGAGCGACTGATTGATTGATGGATAGATGGATTAAGACACACAGCAATGCTTCTGTTACTGCTGCCGGCTGACCGCTGTGTGCATCTGACCCATCATAGCCTTCACCTAACAGAGACGTGACAGATAAGCTAGTCTGATGTCCACACACACACACACACACACACACACACGCTGTGTCCTTCACTCTGCTGCATCTCAGTCATTTAGATCTGAATGAGATTCCCCAGTTGATCAATATTGTATTTCTGAAACGTGTTCCTTCTCAACAGTTCATGCAGTTTCAGGCTTGGTTTAGCCCTAAACTTGACATTAACTATAAACTTGTCCCTCAAATCTGATTGGTTGATTGGAATGTTGATCCAGGATCATGTTGTACTTGGTGAAATTACATTTACCTTCTCCTGCAGGTAATTGTGATGTCTCACATCGCCTTTCTGCTGCAGATCTCTTTTCACATTGAAACATGTGTGATACTGTAAGTGTGATAAATTTGTGCCATCACAGTTCACTGCAGATTTAAACAGTACCGTATATGTGAACTGTGAGAACTATAGCACCTCTAAGGAGCAAGATAGAGAAAATGTTGTTGACTTAACTATTTTACTTGTGTCTGTCTGCCATTTGCAAAATTACGAGAGATTTATATTATATTATGGGTATGTATTATATTTTATATATTTGTATACATTAAATATACAAATGCAAAAACTATTACAAATAAAATAAAATATAAAATAATAATTAAATATACTAAATAAATATTTTTAAAAAATGGTACACAAAAACTAAATGTTATTTTCAAAAATAAATATTATTTCCATATGCACACCCTACAATTGGGCAGCTATTGTGTCATATTCAGAACTTTATTGCATGGATGTGTAAGAGGCCATTGTTAATCCTCAAGCATGAATATTGGAATATTATAGACCATAAACCACTTTAAGATCATTTTTGCAACATTACATCAGTGAGAAGTCCATTTTATAATTCAATATTTTTATAATTCAATATTATTGCTAAAGCTACAAAGATGTAGGTAGGTGCAGGTGTAGGTGTGTGTGTGTGTGTGCGTGTGCGTGTGTGTGTGTGTGTGTGGTTCTGGTATTCCCTATGTTAAGTATAGTAATACCAGTAAATGTTGTCCTTGTGGGGACATTTTTTGTTCCCCATGAGGAAAGCAGCTTATAAATCATACAGAATTATCTTTTTTGAAAATCTAAAATAGCAGAAAGTTTTGTGTGATGGGTAGGTTTAGGGGTAGGGTTAGTGTAGGGGGACAGAATATACAGTTTGTACAGTATAAAAATCATTATGTCAATGGAATGTGCCCATAAAACAGGGAAACTCAACTGTGTGTGTGTGTGTGTGTGTGTGTGTGTGTGTGTGTGTGTGTGTGTGTGTGTGTGTGTGTGTGTGTGTGTGTGTGTGTGTGTTGATATGAATTGATGTTCATTTATTTATTTATTTGGAAAGTAGTCGTGAAAAACCCGTTCACCATGTCAGGGTGTATTTAGCAGCAATGACCAGCTGACTGGAACCAAGTCAAAGTCTAACTTTTCTGAAAACTTCTTCAGATCTCCGGCCACCAGTTCACTCTAGATCTGATGATGAAAACCTGGCGGCACAGGTTCACTCTCGTCCGCTGTATAAAGCACTGAGACCAAACACTATGTCTTCATTATGCAGAAGAGATCACAGCCCACAGAATGACATCAAAGACTCCCAACTTCCTTTCATTTCAGACGGAGTGATGAGAATGGACACGTGTCTCTGTCGGCCTGCTGTCTAACATAAAGAGAAGTCCACTCGAGCAGAGGACACGTAGATTTACTCAGCTAACCCGCGAACGCAGCGAAACGGCTCCTGACAGACGTCTTGTTTAATGTCCGAGCATCAAAGCAGAAACTCCCCGATGGACGGGCACACTGGTTCTTCCCAGATAGCCGGAAACATAAGAGGATCTAAACAGGATGGGGTTCGATTGCTGGGTCTGAACACAAGTTTGATTCTACCCCCCTCCGTCTGTTAGCAAGAGTACACGTCGAGTCGTCGCACCTGTTTAACTAGGGTTAGTTCACCCAAAAATGAAAATCCTCATATCATTCCAAACCTGTATGACTTACTTTCTTCTGTGGAACACTGAACACAAACTAGCTCAGTGTTTTTTTTTTTTTTTTGGTCCATACTATGAAAGTAAATGGGTACCAAAGTTGTTTTGGACCCCATTGACTTTAATTGTATGGATAATATATATATACACTCACCTAAAGGATTATTAGGAACACCTGTTCAATTTCTCATTAATGCAATTATCTAATCAACCAATCACATGGCAGCTCCTTCAATGCATTTAGGGGTGTGGTCCTGGTCAAGACAATCTCCTGAACTCCAAACTGAATGTCAGAATGGGAAAGAAAGGTGATTTAAGCAATTTTGAGCGTGGCATGGTTGTTGGTGCCAGACGGGCCGGTCTGAGTATTTCACAATCTGCTCAGTTACTGGGATTTTCACGCACAACCATTTCTAGAGTTTACAAAGAATGGTGTGAAAAGGGAAAAACATCCAGTATGCGGCAGTCCTGTGGGCAAAAATGCCTTGTTGATGCTAGAGGTCAGAGGAGAATGGGCCGACTGATTCAAGCTGATAGAAGAGCAACTTTGACTGAAATAACCACTCGTTACAACCGAGGTATGCAGCAAAGCATTTGTGAAGCCACAACACGCACAACCTTGAGGCGGATGGGCTACAACAGCAGAAGACCCCACCGGGTACCACTCATCTCCACTGCAAATAGGAAAAAGAGGCTACAATTTGCACGAGCTCACCAAAATTGGACAGTTGAAGACTGGAAAAATGTTGCCTGGTCTGATGAGTCTCGATTTCTGTTGAGACATTCAGATGGTAGAGTCAGAATTTGGCGTAAACAGAATGAGAACATGGATCCATCATGCCTTGTTACCACTGTGCAGGCTGGTGGTGGTGGTGTAATGGTGTGGGGGATGTTTTCTTGGCACACTTTAGGCCCCTTAGTGCCAATTGGGCATCGTTTAAATGCCACGGCCTACCTGAGCATTGTTTCTGACCATGTCCATCCCTTTATGACCACCATGTACCCATCCTCTGATGGCTACTTCCAGCAGGATAATGCACCATGTCACAAAGCTCGAATCATTTCAAATTGGTTTCTTGAACATGACAATGAGTTCACTGTACTAAAATGGCCCCCACAGTCACCAGATCTCAACCCAATAGAGCATCTTTGGGATGTGGTGGAACGGGAGCTTCGTGCCCTGGATGTGCATCCCACAAATCTCCATCAACTGCAAGATGCTATCCTATCAATATGGGCCAACATTTCTAAAGAATGCTTTCAGCACCTTGTTGAATCAATGCCACGTAGAATTAAGGCAGTTCTGAAGGCGAAAGGGGGTCAAACACAGTATTAGTATGGTGTTCCTAATAATCCTTTAGGTGAGTGTATATATATATATATATATAAATATATTCAGAATCTATTCTTTTGTGTTCAGGTTTGGCTTGAGGGTGAGTAAATGAGGATTTTGACTTTAACAGAATGAGATGTCATCAGATTCAGTTTTATTTACTTTTTTGTTCCTATGGATTTATCTGTAAAACTTTATACATTTATTCAGAAACAAGCTGTTGTTAAAAGTAAAGATGCAAATTATATTTCATAAATTGGCCCTTCATTAAGCTCAAAAATCCCGTAAAAATTAACAAGAGATTTCTGAAAATTGATTTGATATTATTCCTATGTGGGCCGGAATGATTAGCGACATTACAAATCATTTTGATCTGTTTTTCTAGAAAATAAATTGTTAAATCACATAGTAACATGATAAAACAATGTAGATATTTTTCATAAAATTATATTTAAAACTATCCAAACCCACAGATTTTCCCTAGATGTACATAAAAGAGAGAGAGAAAATGGCAAATGGAAACAGTTTTAAGAGGAGGGGTCAGTGATGTTTTCTAAAGTGGGGCTTTGCGAAGAAGAGATCTTCTATAACTTTTCCTGAGACCTTTAGGACACATTTATGCTTATTTTTCATTAACAGTCAAACAGAGACATCCGCTAACATGTTTCTTAAGAAACATCCAGTACCTGATTCCCATTCAAATCCACTTTATCGGCATCCTCCAAACTCCCGCCTTCATATCTAAAAACACATGAATAAGTAAACAGACATAGTTATGTTTGTAGAATGTAGGATTTCCTTATCATCTTGTGGAAGTATCCAACGCCTGACCTTTTCCCAGAGGACAACAACACAACCGCAGGTCCCTGAGGTCCATCTGTTTGGGGTCTCAATCACTTGAACACACACACACACACACACACACACAAGTATTTTCTGCGGGTAACTGTTGTCAAGGGCGATTACAACCTCCAGCCGAGAGAACCCTCTCAGAAGCAGGCGAAGCAAATATCAGCGACCTTCACAATGACAATAACCACCATTAAAAATAAATTAAAACGAGTGTTCCTGGAGTCTCGAGATGCTGAAAATATCAGCAGGCAAAATCACAAATTCCCTCGTTGTGTTTTAAAACCACATCAGCCAAGGACGCTGAACAATAGCCAGACGAGGCTTTCAAATCGCATTTTCTTCCAAATTTCTACTTCCCAGCGGAAAAGCAGAATGCTGTTCTTTCCGTTTAGAGAAAAGAGCAACAACGTCTAACAAATAATAACGCTGTCAGCCACTGATTTGGCCCTGCGCACCGCGTGCTAGACTTAGTTGGCCGCGTCTCGTGTTGATAACAATGCCTGTAGTTCACACAGAGATGAGGATGAAGAACGTTGAGTACGGTTCTAACAATACAATTGAGACAAAAACTGAAGATCTGTCAGTTAAAACGTTATTTCTGTGTGTTCAAGAGTTATTCTGTGCTCTGTAGGGCTCAGCTATCTTGAGCTTGAGTCATGAGAGCACCTCAATTCTCAGTTCTAGTTGCCTTGTCTCTTTATGCTCTCCTGTTTACTTTGGTGTGGCTGGTTAAGTGAATGACGTGCTCCACACCCGTAACAGTTGGTGGCGGTCATGCACCAAGTTGGCATGCCAATGCCAGCCACCAATAATATAAGAGAAGAAGAAGGCTTCCCCATGCACTTTGTAGCCGCGAAAATCAGAATCAAAATGGAGTCAGACATAAAAGCCACGCTGCAACGACTACTGTCGGAAAATGATACCTCAGTTGTGCTCACCAACATTTCTGGGCGTCTGAAGTAACCAAAAAATGTTTACAAGTTGAGAAAGACGGCGTGAAAATGGCATACACCAGCTGCAAGACATGCAGACACTTTATCAAATACCATTCCAACTCAAGCACAAGTGGCCTTCAGCGTCACACATGCAAAGCAGCCCGCTCAAGGGAACTGGCAATTTCTTCATTTATGAAGCGTAAGGTGCCAGTGACTGTAAAGTCGAGATTCACAGATGTGTGTGTGTGTTTGCATGGAAGATTTACTTAAAAATGTAATGTGTGTGCATTGTTTAAGCTGGCTTTCAGTTCAATAAAATAACATTAAAAACTACATTTTGGATTTTTATTCAACCATGGTGGGTATTCTGTGATCTGTACTGTATTTTTTACTGTAACTGACAGATTCCGGCCAAAAAAGTAGGAGTGGGATGGAAGAGGTTTGAAAATCCACTCCCGTGTCACCCTCTAGTTCAGTTCTCTTGGTTCTTTTGGTCCAGATCAAAAAAGAAAATTATACATTTAGTCCAGGTTCACTCTTTCCCCACCAGTGTTTTTTTTTTTTAAGTTGCCAGGCACCGCCAGCTTCATGACAACTTCAAATGTTCATGACCCCCAGAATATTTTGTTGTATGAATATCAGAACATGCAATATATATATAAAAAAAAAAAAAAAAAACAGTTTTATTCAACACAGTAAGTTTCATAAAAGAAAATCACGTTTTTGTCAAAGGCTACGTCTGGATGGGATTCAGAACAATGATCAAAATGAAGTAGATCCAGTCCATCTACCCCCCCCCCCCCCAAAAGCTTCACAGTCCAATAGCTCATCCTGGGTCGACATTTCATTCAATAACAATAGTTTTAATTGATATACTATTTAATGTTGATGATCACGTTATTTTACATATGCATATGATTACATATGATGTCGCTTGTTTCTGCTTCTTTTTTTCCTGTGTTTTGATCAGGAGAATCTGTACTCTTTCAGAAGTTGCGTAATAGCGCCCCCTACCATATAACAGTGAAAATACAGAAAGCCAGAAAAAGTGTTGTCTCACAAATGATGGAAATTTCCGTCAATGGCGGGGAAAGAGTTAACACTGAACCTAAAGAGAAAAAAAACAGCTTTTATGATGTATATTTTAGCAACAGAACTTATCGAAAACAATGCTGTGTGCTGGCTGCTGGGATAAATGCACTCATTGTATCTGCGTACATATAATGGTATTTTCTACCAGCTGAGAACTTGTGAAGAGCTTAGAAAATGTGTGAAGGCAACTCTGCAACTGATCCAGAATGCTGCAGCAAGAGTGGTCTTTAACAAGCCGAAGAGAGCTCACATCACACCTCTCCTCATAAACTTGCACTGGTTGCCAATTGCCGCTCGCACCAAATTCAAGGCACTGGTGCTACAGAACATCCGCTGACTCTGCATCCCTATATCTAAACTCACTACTTGAGACCTATGTGCCCTCCAGACGCTTACGTTCTGCAGCCCCCTAAACCTCACTCCCTTCCGGGTCACGGCACCAATGTAGCCCCTCCGGTTCGAACCGCCCGCTCTAAGCGGGACTTGAACCCGGGCCTGTCCGCATGGGAGTCGGCCGTTCTAATAAGGAGGCTAAAGACCGCAGTCTCTAGCGTCAGTTGGTAGAGCGCCCCTGGAGATCAGGGGAGTGAGGTTTACATGCACAGCTCTTACTGGCCTACGTCTGTTACATAAATGTAAAGGAGTCAAAACAGTGGCAGGAATTCCTCTGTTACACACAAACAATGATCTGCTACAAGGAGACGCATTCCGATGCCTGTACTGTAATGTAATGGGCAACACTGTGACTATAGGCATCTTTACAAAGCTGAGTTAAGGGTGCTCTGTGCCTGCTTACAATTCGACATAATGCCACGTAAAAGCCTGACTAAATTATGCCTGCTCTGACCCTCTTCAGGCCCTAGTATACAGCTAGAATTGCTGTGTAAATGGATTTGTCACCTCTGAGCAGCATTAAACAGTCTGTGTAAAGACACCTAATGCCATTTCAGAAGCGCTTCTGTGCCACCTTTGCAGTATAAATTTAGCATATGAGTAGAAAAATGCTTCAGCATTCTGTCCTTTTTAGGTTTGCAGGGCATCACGCCCTGGTTTTTGTTCGTTTACATGTCTTTGGTCCGTGTTGCATTCATATTTCAGTCGAACCACACCAGAGTTTGTGTGTAAGCGGGCCGAGACCCATCTTTTTAGAGGGTGTTATTCAGGTGTTCCAACCACTTCCATGGCCAAAGGTATAAAAATCAAGCACCTAGGCATGCAGACTGCTTCTACAAACATTTGTGAAAGAATGGGTCATCTCAGGAGCTCAGTGAATTCAAGCATGGTATCGTGATAGGTTGCCACCTGTGCAATAAATCCATTCGTGAAATTTCCTCGCTACTAAATATTCCACGGTCAACTGTTAGTGGTATTATAATGTTAGTGGAAGCAATTGGGAACAACAGCAACTCAGCCATGAAGTGGTAGGCCATGTAAAATCACAGAGCGGGGTCAGCGCATGCTGAGGTGCACAGTGCGCAGAAGTCACCAACTTTCTGCAGAGTCAGTAGCTACAGACCTCCAAACTTCGAGTGGCCTTCAGATTAGCTCAAGAACAGAATGGGTTTCCATGGCCGAGCATCTGCATCCAAGCCTTACATCACCAAGTGCAATGCAAAGCATTGGATACAGTGGTGTAAAGCATGCCGCCACTGGACGAATCATGCTTCTCTTTCTGGCAATCCGAAGGACGAGTCTGGGTTTGGCGGTTGCCAGGAGAACGGTATTTGCCTGACTGCATTGTGCCAAGTGTAAAGTTTGGTGGAGGGGGGATTATGGTGTGGGGTTGTTTTTCAGGGGTTGGGCTTGGCCCCTTAGTTCTAGTGAAAGGAACTCTTAATGCTTCAGCATACCAAGACATTTTGGACAATTTCATGCTCTCAACTTTGTGGGAACAGTTTGGGGATGGCCCCTTCCTGTTCCAACATGACTGCGCACCAGTGCACAAAGCAAGGTCCATAAAGACATGGATGAGTGAGTTTGGTGTGGAGGAACTTGACTGGCCTGCACAGAGTCCTGACCTCAACCCGATTGAACACCTTTGGGATGAATTAGAGCGAGACTGTGAGCCAGACCTTCTCGTCCAACATCAGTGCCTGACCTCACAAATGCACTTCTAGAAGAATGGTCAAAAATTCCCATAAACACACTCCTAAACCTTGTGGAAAGCCTTCCCAGAAGAGTTGAAGCTGTTATAGCTGCAAATGGTGGGTCAACTCCATATTAAACCCTACGGATTAAGAATGGGATGTCATTAAAGTTCATGTGCATATAAAGGCAGGCGTCCCAAAACTTTTGGCAATATAGTGTATGTTCAAGTTAAAGTACTAAAAATGACTAAAAAATAAACTGAAATAAAAATAAATTAAAGATAAACAGAAATATAAAAAACTATTCAAAGTGACAAAAGCACAAATTTAAATGAAATCTGATGATCTAAAAATAAAAGCTAATTGAACATATTTTAATGAATGCTATACAGTAATTTACATAAATAATACTAAAATAACACTGCTCTCCAATAATTTTCTGCTTTTCCTCAAACAAGGCAAAAAAGTCTTCTTGATTGTTGACCTTTGATCTGGATGTTTTTTGACCTGCACCGTACCGACAACATCTGCTAAATAAATGACTCAGGTATTGTTACACAAGTACTACTTAACCCACGAAGAACCATCTTGATACCTACAGCACTTACATTTGCCATTTTTCCCCCTGACTTTTCAATCTAATGGCTCCTTTGCTCCTGTGGCATTGTGGGATAGCAAAGTATTCACTGGATGCACACTTCAGAACATACTTTGCATACTGTGTGTAGCAGGGAACTACACATAAGAATGACTTAACAGACAGCATTTTGTGTATGAAGACACCATTATGTCACGTCTAATGATCTAAAACAAATTCAAGTGAGCTTTAGAAATAACCAAGTCAATATTTAATGACTTTGATGCTTATTCCTCTGTAGAAATGGAATCATGAGTTGAAAAATAGAAAACATGGGCATTTATGAATTAATTTGACTTTCAACTATTCCATCAAACAACATGTTTATTCTTTCCACCAACCGCCGAATCACAGATAGTCAGACAGACATCATAAGCAGCAACGTTTAAGAAGCTAGGCTAAATATAATAAACTGTAATGAGATTTACGCTTTAAACAATTAGCTAATGGGAAAATATATATAAGAAAAATATATTAATTAAAAAAATTCTGAATATATTCTCTGACTTGATTAAAAATGTATCTTGTTTTCATGGATGTTGGAAATCAAGACAAAAAATAATGAATAATTTTTTTAAATTTCTTTATGCAGTACTGTCAACATTAATGTTAGTCTAAACAACACACCACTACATGCTCCTCGATGCTGTCTTATGTGACCAAAAAGAGAAGAAAAAAAAAACAGCCTACCCGAAAACATGGAGACAAAAATCTGAACTGGATTAACCCTAAATATTACTGACAGAGACAGAGGCATATTATAATGGGTTGTTTTCCCAGTCTGTGAAAGTAAATCTGTAAATGATCTCAAAGGATCGCTGTGACACTTCCTCTCTTAATCTGACTGTTAACAGCATCATGTTAGCGTTGATGCTGTTTGTGTTAACGTGTACGTACAAATCGCTTTACCTTATCTTTTAAAACCGCATTACTGCTAAAAGATAGCTTTCTTGATTAGATTTTTTTATTGACCTCCTTAGGAGCCATTCACACAGAACGCGTTTTTGCGGTTAAAAATGCATGTCAGTGAAACAAGAAAAAAAATGCAAGGTCTAAAGACAAGTTGAATTTATTGATGCTGCAAAAGACGTGAGAGCAACGAGAATGAACCTCATTGGCTCTTGTGGAAGCTCAAACGTGCTGCGTAACATGAGAATGAACCTCATTGGTTCTGGCTGAAGCTCAAACTTGCTGCGTAACACGAGAATGAACCTCATTGGCTGGTTCCTGAGGAAGCTTAAACGTGCTGCGTAACATGAGAATGAACCTCATTGGTTCTTGAGGAAGCTCAAACTTGCTGCATAAAACATAAGAATGAACCTCATTGGTTGGTTCCTGAGGATGCTCAAACGAGCTGCGTAACACGAGAATGAACCTCATTGGTTGGTTCCTGAGGATGCTCAAACGAGCTGCGTAACACGAGAATGAACCTCATTGGTTCTTGCTGAAGCTCAAACGTGCTGCGTAACACAAGAATGAACCTCACTGGTTCTTGCGGACGCTCAAACGTGCTGCGTAACACAAGAATGAACCTCACTGGTTCTTGCGGATGCTCAAACGAGCTGCGTAACACGAGAATGAACCTCATTGGTTGGTTCCTGAGGATGCTCAAACGAGCTGCGTAACACGAGAATGAACCTCATTGGTTCTTGCTGAAGCTCAAACGTGCTGCGTAACACAAGAATGAACCTCACTGGTTCTTGCGGATGCTCAAACGAGCTGCGTAACACGAGAATGAACCTCATTGGTTGGTTCCTGAGGATGCTCAAACGAGCTGCGTAACACGAAAATGAACCTCATTGGTTTTTGCAGAAGCTCAAACGTGCTGTGTAACACGAGAATGAACCTCATTGGTTCTTGCGGACGCTCAAACATGCTGTGTAACACAAGAATGAACCTCATTGGTTCTTGCGGACGCTTAAAGTGCTGCGCAAACAGGAGAATGAACCTCACTGGTTTTTGCAGAAGCTCAAACGTGCTGCGCAACACGAGAATGACCCTTATTGGTTCTTGTGGACGCTCAAACGTGCTGCGTAACATGAGAATAAACCTCATTGGTTCTTGAGGAAGCTCAAACGTGCTGCGTAACACGAGAATGAACCTCATTGGTTCTTGAGGAAGCTCAAACGTGCTGCGTAACATGAGAATGACCCTTACTGGTTCTTGAGGAAGCTCAAATGTGCTGCGTAACATGAGAATGACCCTTACTGGTTCTTGTGGACGCTCAAACGTGCTGCGTAACATGAGAATGAACCTCATTGGTTCTTGAGGAAGCTCAAACGTGCTGCGTAACACGAGAATGAACCTCATTGGTTCTCACACGTCAAGCGAACATGCTTGAGCTTCCGTTTACCACAACTGATGTGTGAGTTGTTGAATGTTTACATGTGAATAAAAGCCTAAATTCAATCTGTTTATCATTTAAAGCGATCGTGGTAACAAACATATTGCAGCATTTTGTCATGGTACATTGCTCCTTGTTGGGAAAAGCTATGCTAATTTGAAAACAACTGAGCTACTGTCAGACTGCTGAAAATGTAGCTAAGCTATTACCATCACTACTTTTAGTTAATCAACACTGTAACAACACAGTAATTTTCTATCCAGTGCTCTTTCAGGAGCAGCGGGATATAATTCTCCTTCACCTGAGAGTAACTCTCCTCTGCTGCTCGGCAATACCGTGCTTGTCATTTTGTTGCTCTTTTTTGATCATCAAAGATTTAGGTGCTGGTTTACCAGGATAAAGCACAAGAGACAGAGACAGCCTTTCATGATATGTATGTGTCTGGAAGTTTAATGCGCTAACACAGGCACACTTCACAGCAGAACTTCAGACGGACAATTTCCAGTTGTGTTGATCTAATAGAGTAGAACATGCGGATGTTTATCTGTCATTCTGTTTGACTGGATCAAGTTCTTCATCCTGTGTTAAACAGGAGAGGGTGATATGACCAAAATATCAGCAATTTTATAGAAAACCACAATAAAATTATTTTGCTGAAAATTATATTTTGGGTGGTAATGCCTATTTTTGAACAATCCAGTGAATTAAACACTTTATAAATTATAAAGGGATTATTTTCTCTGATATTTTTTAATTGACGGACACAAACAAAATATAAAACTCTGAAAAAATAAAATAATTAATATAATATAATATAATATAATATAATATAATATAATATAATATAATATAATATAATATAATATAATATAATATAATAATATTTTAATATTAAAATATAATTTAATATATCGTATAAAATAATATATCAAATATTATAATAAAACTCTGGCATTGTTGCAAAAAAAGCTTCATTATAATATAATATAATATATTTTAAATATAAAAATATAATTTAATATATCAGATAAAATAATATAGAAAAATATATTATTCAATATACTAAAAATACATATTAATAACTACATTAATATTAATCATATTATTAATTAATTATTGTGTTTATTATTAAATATTATTATGTTTAAATATGAATAATAAAAATACTTTATTTCTTGTCTTGACTTGTTTGGGATGCATCATGCACTGTATTTCTGCATTACTTCATATTTCTTTATCACATCACACATTCATTTATCACAGCTTCACTTTGTTATAGAAAAAAAGACTCATAATGGTATAAAATAATATTTAAATATAAAAATATTATTTAATATTACATACAAGATATAATAATAAAATAATATACAAAGCAATATTATTTAATATAATGATAATAATATTCAGATTAATTAATTTAATATAATTAAAATGATCAATAATCATTATTATTAATCATTTATATAAAATGTACATTTTTAAATTAATATTAATTAATTTAAATTATTAATGCAATAATGATCATAATCATAATAATCAATAATATTCATAGTAATTTTATATAAATAATATATTTAATTATATTCATTATTAGTAATATTAATTTATGTAAAATATAAATATTAAAAAAATGTAATATCAATAATACCAATAACAAGTTCTTCCTTCTCTTGAGTTGTTTGGGATGCATCCTGCTCTGTTTTTTTCGCATTACTTCATGTTTCTTTAGTCCTGCCCATTAATAGTCGCTCTAATATATTTACCACGGTATAAACAGTATCACAAAATCAGTCCCACACATAATATAATGTCATATCGGCCAGTCCTAGTGCTAATTACAGTTTTTGAGTCATGATTTGGGTCTGACCGTAAACTACCCTTGTCTCTGACGTGTGGCGGCTCTAAAAATGGCCACTGGTTCTGTAATGTGGTCGAGCGATTTGATTGTGCCAGCCCAAACTCACTCCATCTGCTCCCAGAATACTGTCCTTCTCCACTGAATGTACGCCAAGTGATTCACATTGGTGGCGTTTCTGCTTCTGCAGTGTTTTTTTGCAGCCTAACCTGATGGCATCCACTGATGTCAGCACGTTAACATCGCACATGCACAGAAAGTCTGCTCCTGGTCTGTTTGTTTTTGGTTTACGCTTCTATCCCAGTAGCCGACGGGAAGGGTCGTATGGTTTAAATGTTCCTGCTGACATTATTCACCAGTTGTCTGAATCACAAGCCTGTCAGCACCAAAGCAAAGAAGCACTGCAACCTTTTAACACACATCAGACTGTGTTTGCGTGAGTGTGTGTGCTTTTAAACGCGGACAGTTAAATGCTGCATTCTCATCTAAGTAAAGCTGGTGTCTTTTCCTGACAGAAATCATTGTCTTGGGTTTTGGCTACTGTGTTCTGGTGTTACTGCTTTCCGTTTTCTCTTCTGCTCTGTCACTGAAGCACTTCTCATGCATGAAGGTGTGAATTCATAACTGCGAGGCTCGTTTGAGGAAGAGGCGATTTAGCAAGCACAATCTGTCTCCTGTTGTTTTTGTACGTGGTTTTTGTGTGTGTGAAATTGCTGATGATGGTTTATATCCAGAAAACCCAACGGCAAACATCTGTCTGAGTTCCACACAAGAAAGCAAAGAACAGCAACATCACAGCACAAGATGCCTCATCCTTATCCTGCATGGCTTCTCATGCACACTCACATAGACTTAACATTTGGGAAACCCATAATACTGCTAAGAACTGAGCTACATGCTAACGGTATCAAATGAGAACATTGTCATCATGACATAAAATTTGACCCTATTTACCTTCTTACAGTTTTTCTCAGTCGATTTGGTACATTTCTTGAATCATCCTTCAGATTGGCAAACCAGTAAGTGCATTTCTCAATACAGTTAGTACAAACAGCACCACACAATGGATTACCTGCAGGAGCATGTAACTTGCTCAAAATCCTTAGTTCATCTCTCAAAAGAAAGTATTTATGTCAATGAATATATCAGTGACATCAGAATTACAAGTCCTTGTGATGTCCAAGATGTTGTCAGTATAAGTGTCAGTATTTTCAAATGTAAACATACGGCTGCAATTTTGATGACAAATTATTGAAAATTCACAAGACTTCACTTTATCTGTATGGCATATATCAATTTTAAATTTCAATATTACAAATTTACACAGGCTACTATGTGGGATATTGATTGCAGGAGACTGGACAGGTTACAGTTACACTTTTACTGTTGGTCTGTCAACAAATTACAGTACAATATCATTGTGATATAAAGAAAATGACAAGACTCTCTTTCTACATATATATATATATACACACATAGGCTTACTGTATATACAGTGGTGGCCAAAATTATTAGAACACTTGGCATCTGGGAGTCGTCTTATTGGGCCTGGATTTATTTTCCAAGAGGACAATGACCCGAAACATTCTTCTAACTATTGCTGGAACTACCTGCGACAGAAGGAATCTACTGGAACATTGAAAATGATGGACTGGCCCCCTAAAAGTCCGGACCTCAACCCCATCGAGCACATTTGGGGCGAGTTGGAAAATAAACTGGACGGATCTACTGTACATTCAAAGAAAAGCCTTTGGCTTCAGTTGCAGAAGGCATGGGATAACATTAGTGTTGAAGTTCTCAGAGGAAATATATTGACACTATGCCAGAGAGATGTGCTGCTGTAATTGCTGCAAAAGATGGACATACCAAATATTAAAATTAAAAGTGGATATAAACAGTACGACTCACTTCATCTGATATTTTTGGTGGTCAGAGCAACCATCTGCATGTTTCATGAACATTATGAAATGAAATCATGTTTTGGAGGCAAAAAAAGGTCAATATTTTCAGATCTGTCAGGTGTTCTAATAATTTTGGCCACCACTGTATGTACATGAGTGTGTGTGTTACATTATGTCTCTATAAACTATATTTACTGTATAATGTAAAATGCAAGTGGACTACTATAATTTAGAATTACAGTAAGTGTACAGTATTACAGTATAGTGAACATTGTCTGATTATACCTGTTCTGTTCTACAAGCGTATGAATGATTGAGGACACAGTTGTTCTCCCAACATTCTGCTTTACCTTTTGACCCGCCTCAGCCATAAGTTCATGATTGAGAACATGGCACCAAATAGTGGCCCTTACTTCATCAGAAACATGTCTACAATATTGGCCCCTTCTACCTCTTCCACTGTTTTGCCTCCGTACCCTTCCACCACACATTCTTACTCCTCTTCTTCTTCTCGGCTGTTGACCCTGTTTGTTTCCTTGTTGTTCTTACATTATAAGAAATTGTAACAATGTGTTGTCGTTTATATACTGTATATATGCTTGCCAAATGAAGGTTAATGAGATGCATCTCTGATAACTATTTTAGAGAACTAGTTGATCATTCTAGCCCTTTACATTTCCCTTCATTACTGAAATTCAAAATTCTCCTCCGCAATTCATCAATTCAGGACACATATCTAATAGAAATGTACAGAAAATACCCAACGCATTATGACAACTAGTTTAACCATTTTGCATTTAATGACTTATGCAAGGATCTAATGCCTATATGTTTTGAGGGGTAAGACTATTCAATAAAGAATCAGTATACTACATTTTGATAAACATGAGATAAGCAACTGATAATGTAGGAAACAGCAGACAGTTGCACATTATCAATTGCATGACTGTACCAAAGCATTTGCAATTTTTTCAAAACAATGAGAAATTGCTTTTATGATGTGCACAAGTGACTTGATGATGTAGAGGTTGAACAAGTAGTTTTGAGAATTTCAGCTGTGATCTCAGAAATGGACCAAAGCGACTAAGAAAAAATGTAATTAGCAAATTTCTCCAACCACCAGACAACAGTCTGGCATGTTACTGTATGCCCACTTCTAATGGTCCAAATGAAATCAAGTCCTGCTCTACATTTGACAGAGAAATTATGTCAGATTACTGCTGATTTGGGAATTTTGAGTTTAAAATAAAATTTACACTAAATAAAATTGACCGTATTTCCATAATAATATTCTCTCACATTATTTAAGGGGGAAAATGGTCTTTGAAATCTTTGAAATTAAATTAAAATTGAATAATTATAAATATTATAGATATTAAAACTCTGGTCGATACAATAAAATGATCATTATTTTTATGTTGTAGCTAATTAGATGGATGGACAGACAGACACAGGATAGATAGATAGATAGATAGATAGATAGATAGATAGATAGATAGATAGATAGATAGATAGATAGACAGACAGACAGACAGACAGACAGACAGACAGACAGACAGACAGAAAGATAGATAGATAGATAGATAGATAGATAGATAGATAGATAGATAGATAGACAGACAGACAGACAGACAGACAGACAGACAGACAGACAGACAGACAGACAGACAGAAAGATAGATAGATAGATAGATAGATAGATAGATAGATAGATAGATAGATAGATAGATAGATAGATAGATAGATAGATAGATAGATAGATAGATAGATAGACAGACAGACAGACAGACAGACAGACAGACAGACAGACATAGATAGATAGATAGATAGATAGATAGATAGATAGATAGATAGATAGACAGACAGACAGACAGACAGACAGACAGACAGACAGACAGACAGAAAGATAGATAGATAGATAGATAGATAGATAGATAGATAGATAGATAGATAGATAGTGACAGACAGATAGATAGATAGACAGACAGACAGACAGACAGACAGACAGACAGACAGACAGATAGATAGATAGATAGGGACAGACAGACAGATAGATAGATAGATAGATAGATAGATAGATAGATAGATAGATAGATAGATAGATAGATAGATAGATAGATAGATAGATAGATAGATAGATAGATAGATAGATAGATAGATAGATAGATAGATAGATAGATAGATAGATTGCTAATCAATAAGTCCTGCCCTCCATTTTTCCCCTCATTGTAACACTCTTAAATATGTCATATTACATAAATAAAATGGGTTGTGAACGCCTTTTCATGGAAATAAGGCATGATGGGTCTTGATCCATTAGTTTAATTAGATTGTGAAAAGTGGGCTATGATATTATTTGTTAAAATTATTTTCCCCCATCCGCACAGCAACCTTGGTTGCATCAGCAGAGAAAATTAGGAAGATTTACAAAAATAATGAATTTTTGTTGCACTAATGAATCATGAACAATAAGGCCATAGGCATTCGTTAACAAAGTAAATAGGGTCAGTTTTAATTTCACATTGACTTTAGGGTATGAAATGGCTGTTCTGGATGCATTAGATGGTTTAAATCTCATGCGATTCAATCATTAGAGCTCTTCCTGTCACTACAGCGGCACATGCATTACTTTGAGAAATCATCTCCGGATGTGAAGCCAGACAGTTTGAACGATCGTCCTTCTGTGTTATTTTGAACGGGAAGATCGTAGCAGGTAAAAATGCTTCTTGTGTTTCTCATTAGATGCGAGAGGCAGCAGCTTTCCCCCCGTGACCATTTGCCTGCCTGTAGCACAAGTTTATTTAATAATGCACCGAGCGTAAATGCATTTCCTCCACATTTCACAGCAGATTTACAGTCCGATATTCTTAGAAATCTCATCTCATTACATTATAGAACATCTGTGTTTTATAGCAGAAGGCATGTGGAGAGAAAACACACTTAGATTGATAACAGGTGTACGGCCACAGGGGATATCATGTGAAGCTCTGAAATCATTTGAATGGATCAGTGAGGTGAGGGGTGGGGTTCTTACAGCCACCATGAAATCAAAATGAACAATTCTTAATTTTTATATGCAATATTGCAGTGTTTATTATACAAGATTTATCCGTGCACATCATCTTCAGGTAATCAAAATACCTCTCCTCCCTCTTGCAGCAACATCTCTTCTCTGATGATGTGTTTACCGGCACGAGGGCGGGGCAACCTGTCACTCACATGAGATTGGCCAATAGCAAACCACAACCGTCCAATCAATTCCCAATGGACAAAATCAAGTCCCGCACTATTTTTGAGAAGCTGTTTCACTTGGATATACGTCACAATTAGGAAGAAAAGACTATTGCAACATCTGTTTCATATTTGTAGGTCAGAAAAACAATGCTAAATGCAAATAATAAAACACAACTATTAATTTAATCGTGAATAAATCATAACAGCCTAATTTGGTTTCTATCATGAACATGCCTTCAACCTCAAAAACAATGTACAAAACTACATAAAGATACAAGAAAATGTGTTATACAGTGCATCCGTAAAGTATTCACAGCGCTTCACTTCTTCCACGTTGTGTTATGTTACAGCCTTATTCCAAAATGGATTACATTCATTATTTTCCTCAAAATTCTACAAACGATACCCCATAATGACAGCGTGAAAGAAGTTTGTTTGAAATCTTTGCAAATTTATTAAAAATAAAATACGAAAAAATCACATATACATAAGTATTCATAGCCTTTGCCATGACACTCAAAATTGAGCTCAGGGGCATCCTGTTTCCACTGATCATCCTTGAGATGTTTCTACAACTTGATTGGAGTCCACCTGTGGTAAATTCAGTTGACTGGACATGATTTGGAAAGGCACACACCTGTCTTTATAAGGTTCCACAGTTAACAGTGCATGTCAGAGCACAAACCAAGCCATGAAGTCCAAGGAATTGTCTGTAGACCTCGGAGACAGGATTGTATCGAGGCACAGATCTGGGGAAGGGTACAGAAAAATTTCTGCAGCATTGAAGGTCCCAGTGAGCACAGTGGCCTCCATCATCCGTAAATGGAAGAAGTTTGGAACCACCAGGATGTGCTCTTCCTAGAGCTGGCTGCCCAGCCAAACTGAGCGATCGGGGGAGAAGGGCCTTAGTCAGGGAGGTGACCAAGAACCCGATGGTCACTCTGACAGAGCTCCAGCGTTTCTCTGTGGCGAGAGGAGAACCTTCTAGAAGAACAACCATCTCTGCAGCACTCCACCAATCAGGCCTGTATGGTAGAGTGGCCAGACGACACATGACAGCCCGCCTGGAGTTTGCCAAAAGGCACCTGAAGGACTCTCAGACCATGAGAAACAAAATTCTCTGGTCTGATGAAACAAAGATTGAACTCTTTGGCCTGAATGGCAAGCGTCATGTCTGGAGGAAACCAGGGACCGCTCATCACCTGGCCAATACCATCCCTACAGTGAAGCATGGTGGTGGCAGCATCATGCTGTGAGGATGTTTTTCAGCGGCAGGAACTGGGAGACTAGTCAAGATCGAGGGAAAAATGAATGCAGCAATGTACAGAGACATCCTTGATGAAAACCTGCTTCAGAGCGCTCTGGACCTCAGACTGGGGCGAAGGTTCATCTTCCAACAGAACAACAACCCTAAGCACACAGCCAAGATAACAAAGGAGTGGCTACGGGACAACTCTGTGAATGTCCTTGAGTGGCCCAGCCAGAGCCCAGACTTGAATCCGAACAACAACTCTGGAGAGATCTGAAAATGGCTGTGCACCGACGCTCCCCATCCAACCTGATGGAGCTTGAGAGGTCCTGCAAAGAAGAATGGGAGAAACTGCCCAAAAATAGGTGTGCCAAGCTTGTAGCATCATATTTAAAAAGACTTGTTGGTGCCAAAGGTGCTTCAACAAAGTATAGAGCAAAGGCTGTGAATACTGAAGCACTATGAATACTTTCCGTATGCACTGTAGGTCTCAAACAATTGTTACTGAATATTATTCATGCATTTTAAATGTGAAGTACCGCACTATCATCAACACATCAAATCAATTTTTGATGTAATGGACCATTTCGGTCCATCAAGGTCATGGCCTCCTATTATTAGCATTCAACAATATGACTTTTCTATAAATAATACATTGTTTGTTTTATGTAACAGGATTGATAAATCTTCCAAAGATTAAAAAATTACAAATGGTGAATACAACTTACTTAAAAATGGCTAAAGATTATGTCACTTCCTCTTGGTCATATGATTTAAAGGGACAGTTTACTATTATTATGAGGTAAAAAAAAAAAAAGTAAACTGCATATTCTTTAAAATATTTATACAATGCCAATTGTAAATACATTGGCAATGCATATTTAGAATAAACAAATAATGTTTGTTTGTTATGTGTTCTTTTAAGGTTGGGATATAGTTATTATAATTCGCTTCATTTAAAAACACTAGAAGTCTATGGCATGCTCTCTTTTTGCTATACGTAAACGTGTGTGAGGATCTGAATGCACTAGTATCAGTTTGTCTTCATCAGGTTTGTCTAATTATAAATGGGATTCAGTGTCTCCATCTGCTCACAAACACAAGAACTACTGCCAAACAACATTCTCTGACTGTCTCTTTCTCTCTCTCTCTCTCTCTTCCTGCAGACGATTGATCAACAGCTCCCCCTACGGGTTGTGTGGAGTTGTGTTTTTCTCTCGTTTCCTATGTGGCTGAAAGATTTCAGACAAAACGCACACTACTGATGAGAACATGAAGGCACAGGTTGTGGTGTGTTTTGCATCTGTGCTGTGCATCTTTGTTCTGATTCCAGTCGATTATCCCTCATACCGCAGTTGGCACGGGTCTCTGTGTTGTTATAGTCCGGCGCTGCCAGATTCCCTGAGGAAACTCAGTAGGTGTGTGTTGCTAATCAAAAGCGTAGTAACTGCAACCAGTTCCTCACAAACGCAACGCCATTATTTTAGTTTATCTGTTTGTTTATGTTCTGTTGGTGACTGCGAGGGGTTTATTGACCCAGAGCTGATAGTGTGAGACTCCCGCGTGTCCCCGCAGGGTTGTTGGATTGATGCCCGTCACTGATAGTGTTCAGGTCTGATACACACCTCATAAAGCAACCAGCCTTCATCAAACTTGTGAGATCCACCAATCAAAGAACTCGCTGCTACCATGGAAATCGCATATACTCTAACATCTAACATGAAATACTGGCGATTTATGGCGAGCTATTCTTCATTTGAACTTTTTTATTTCCCTTAATATTAAAATATATTTTAATGTATTTTAAAATACAGAATATTTTATAATTTACTACAGTATAGAATATTTCTTAACATTTATTAATTAATATTTTTATTTTTTAAAATCATTTTTACTTTTTTTAATTTCTCGTTTTAATATTAAATATACATTTTAATATATATTAATATTAATATGAAGGACATCAAATATATTTTAATATATTTATTACAGTATTGAATAATTCCTAATATGTATTAATAAATATTTTAAATATTTTAATCATCTTTAATTTTTTATTTCTCTTGTTTTAATATTAATATATATTGTTATGTATTTTTATATTAATAAAATACATACAAATATATTTTAATATATTTATTTCAGTATACAGTTTTTTTTATATTTATTATAATTTTTCTTTATTTTATCATTTCTCTTGTTTTATATTAGTGGGGTCATGAACTGGCTTTTTTTTTATACTGTTGTCTGAGGTCAACTTATGACGTTTGCGTGGTTTTTACATTCAAAAACATCATAATGAATAAGTAATAGGCTATTTTCTACCCTGGTTTTGAGCCTCTCTCCTGGAACGCTCGGTTTTTATGGGCGTGCCGCACTGAAGACTTGGCAGTAAACGCCCACTGCTATGATTGGATAAGCTTTGCATATTATAATGAGCTTCGGCTCCCCCTGTGAGTACACGTGAGGAATTGTTTTGAAAGCGTGTGGGAAAACGGCAACCGGAATGATTCGCCCACAGGGCTCGCAAAATGTCTTTATCAAACAAACACAATGATTTATCTCTCATCCACCCGCAATTAATTGGAATGTTATTTTTTATTACTTGGCCCGCCCGATCGGTGGATATAACCACGAACCGTGCATCACTAACACACACACGCACGCACAAGCCTCACTGCAGAGTCAGACAAATCAGCATGATCAAAACTTCCGCGATTGTATTTTTCCTTCAAATATCAAGTCAAGAGAGTGAACAACGCACATCAAGAAAGGAATGTTATTTCACTATTTAAGATAGCCCGTCGGCAGGCCGGTGATACGTTTTGGTAGCCCGTCTGGAAGACACATAGCCCCGGGACGTTGGGCTTTGTGAGCCCTGGCCCATACATGTCCGAGTCTGATCCCAAATCGCAGCACAATGAACCAACAACACCTCAAATAAAGGATTCTCCAGCCTGTGACAGCGTGCTAAGTTATGTTCAGTTAGACACGTACACATAATCAATAGATATCAAACGATCTGTAACAATGCAATACTATCACATATAAAAAACATTTTTTACTCACATAAGTGTGTTGCTTCATTCATTCATGTAATCTCATCCTGTCTGCAAATCCAGTCTCATGTTTACAAATGAATCCGTGGTGAAATGAAGGAAAAAACGTGCAATGTCTTACCCGTGTGAGCTGGATATTCATTAAAAATAAAGTTCATCCATGCATTCATAATATTGGAATCTGAATTAAGTTTATGCAGCATGTTTATTGCTTGGAAGTATTGCTCCACGTAGGCTTATGTTATTTATCTGTAACATGTCATGCACAAATCGGTGGGCGGGTTCGTCTTCTTCGGGTTAAGGCGGTGTTTCACTCTGACGTCACAGGGAGGCACATTCCCAGATCCATCGTTTGATGAGCCAGCTGTCAATAAAAGCTTTTCTTTGACTAACAAGGAAGTTTTCAGCTCCGAAACTTACAGGATATTCTTATATTACCATGACCTTTTATATATCAAAAGCTCAAGGGAAAGTTGATTTCTCAATTCATGACCCCTTTAATATATATTTTAATAATAAATTATAAATAATATAATAAAATAATGTATATTAGTAATTCATTTGTTTTTACTTATTTCATTTCCCTTAATATTAAAATATATTTTAATCTATTTTAATATACAGTATATTTTATAATTTACTACAGTATAGAATTTTTTAAAATAATTTTTAGATTTTTTTACTTTCTATTTTTAATATTAAATATACATTTTAATATATGTTAATATTAATATGAAAAGATATGAAATATATTTTAATATATTTATTACAGTATCAAATCATTCTTAATATTTATTAATAAATATTTTACATTTTTAATCATGTTTAATTTTTTATTTCTCTTGTCTTAATATTAATATATTTAATGTATTTTAATATTAACAAAATACATGGAAATATATTTTAATATATTTATTTCAGTATAGAGTCATTCTTAATATTTATTATATTTTTTTTTTATTTCTCATTTTTATATTAAAATATATTTTAATAATACATTATAAATAATATAATAAAATAATTTATATTAGTAATTCATTTGTTTTTACTTTTTTCATTTCCCTTAATATTAAAATATATTTTAATATACAGTATATTTTATCATTTACTATAGTATAGATTATTTTAAATAATTTTTATATTTTTTTTACTTCGCTTCAGAAGGCCTTTATTAACCCCCTGGAGCCGCGTGGAGTACTTTTATAATGGATGGATGCACTTTTTTGGGCTTCAAATTTTGGGCTGCCATTCATTGCCATTACAAAGCTTGGAAACATCAGGATATTTATTAATATAACTCAGATTGTATTCGTCTGAAAGAAGAATGTCATATACACCTAGGATGGCTTGAGGGTGAGTAAATCATGGGGTGATTTTCATTTTTGGGTGAACTATCCCTTTAACAGACACAAACACCCCGAGATATTTAATTACAATGGCAATGTTTTATGGGTTTATGGGACAGGTGCTTCATTGATTCCCTCATGAGTACAAAGCGAGTTAATCAAATGCTATGATTCATGTCTGTGCTGGCCGGTTTGGCTCTTAGAACTCTTTGCTGAAGAATTTGCTGAAATGCCCGTGGAGAAAATGAATGGGGATATACTTCACCAG